>CAWUFW010013914.1:0-444306 GCA_963921515.1 Calotriton arnoldi
ATGTGATCAAGGCCTCTAGGGGCATCTAGGGGCCTCTAGGGGCTGAAACGGGTCATGGCGGAATAGCACTGAATAAACTTATCTGCACGAAGAAAAACTGGTGTCCGTTCCGTTTCTAATTCCGGATTTATGGAGTTGTGAAGAATCGGTTTTTGTGGATATATATATATATATATAACTCACGCCCCAGCAATGCACTGCTGATGACATCACATATTACATCACTCATGAAATGGTCAGTGACATCACTGATGACATCTCAAATGACATCACTGATTACATCACTGATAGCATCATCCACTTAATCTCTGATGCACCTATTCACACCCTAATATAACCTTTCATACACCCACTCTAAAATACAGACTACCATTCTCGAAACCATGGACACACCTATACCAGGTAGGGGTGGGCGGAATTTGCGTAGTCGCGTTACGCAAAGTTCCGCGAAACGGTAAAAAATCTCTGCGAGCACGCAAAAGTTCCACGAACACGCGGAATTGCTTGTTCCGCCCGTTCGGAATGCTTTTTTCCTGTTCGCAAATGCTGTTTGCGTGCTCGGGGGGAAATATCTCGCGAACACGCACTTTGAAAGCACGAACAAGCAAAAAATTCCGCAAAGCCACGGATCGAGGAATTTTGGGAAATTCTGCGTTCTCCGCGGAACGCGAAATTACCCAAATTCCGTAAATTCTGCGAGCGGAACGGAATTTACCGCCCAGGCCTACCAGTTAGTACATACCCACTCACTGATTCATAGGTCTACACACACATCCACTCACTCACCCATAGTCACTCATACATGCAGTCACTCATCAATACAGTCACTATTATATGCACTCATACACCCATACAGACACTCACACATCGCCACTCACCCATAGAGTTACTCACACACCTAGTCAGTCACCCAAAGAGTCAATCACAATGCCATTTACTCACCTATACAGTTATGCACACACTACCTCACTTATTCACAGATATTAACACATACTTACTGTCTAATACAATCACTGACACAAGCACACACTCATCCATACATCCACTCTCACAATCACTCACTTTCACATACAGTCACTTATATACTCCAACACTCACATATTGTGTGGAGAGGTGTGGTGCAGCGGCCAGGGCAGCTGACTTCGAAGCACAGGGCTCACGGTTCGATCCCCGGCTCCGGCGGCAGCTCAGCTCAGCACCATGTGACTCTGGGCAATAGCTCACTTAATTTCCACGACGGCCCTCAGCGCCTTGAGACCCGTAAGGGTGAGTAGTTCGCACTTTACAAATACGGATTCACATTCACATATACTGCCATTCACATATGAAGTTACTCACACATATACCACTGAGACATCCATTCACTCACCAACACAGCCATATGCACACTCACTCACCCATACAGCCCCTCACAGATGCACTCATTAACCCATACACCCAGTGAATCACCCACTCTCATATCCATGCAGGTAGTTACACAACACATAGACACTCAGGCACCCATACAGGTACTCAGACAACCAATCAATAACCCAAATAGACACTCATGTACCTATTCACCAACCCATGCAGCCACTTACACACCAACTGACAGACTGATACAGACATTCACACAGATTAGTCACTTACCCATACATTCACCCAGACACGTACAATCACTCACTTATACAGTCAGTCACACACTGACTGAATAATCATATATATATCACATTCTTAAACCTTTTAGAAACACTCGCAGTCACTGGATGATGTCATCAGTGATATCATCAGTGATGTCATCAGTGATTTCATCAGTGGTGGCACTGACCATGTCATGAGTGATGTAATATATGATGTCATCAGCAGTGCATTGCGGGGCGTGAGCTATAATTAGCTCAGCTAACTATAACGGCTGAATTTCTCTGGTTTTGTATGAGTGAAATGTCAGACTAACTATAACGTCCCTGAGACCTGTGGTTTTTTCAGTGAATATCTAAGGTTTTTTAAATGCTAATTTCTAACTATAACGTCCCTGAAACCTGTGGTTTTTTCAGTGAATTTTATATATATGTATTCAATCTCCTCTCACTCTTACAAGGAAGGAATCAGCACTCAGGTTGTAATTTGGATGTATTTAATCTGCAAAGGACGCGATCCACGCGTTTCGTCTCGTCCGAACCTTGATAACGATACAAGACGTCATTGTAGCTTCCTTATTTAAATGTACAAATGTCTCCAGTTGCCAACATTAACAAAGGACTACATATTACTTTAATCCAAGAAGCTGGCGGCCATATTGGCCTGGTCACGATGTGAAAATTCAGGAATTGATACAATAAAGAAAAGAAAACAAGTGTTAATATGCACACAATGTAATTTCATCATATCTTGCCCCGTGACCGCCGTACTTGTATGTTCGTCAACGTGACTTGTTCATAATAAACATACTTAGGATTGCAAACATCAACATAAACAATGGACTACACATTACTTTAAAGTGAAAGGCTATCGGCCATATTGATCTGGGCACGTTGCCTATTATAGTGGTTCTTACACAAAAGAAAAGAAAAAAAGGGGTGTTAATATACACACACTATCCCTAAATAAAGTTCTAGCGATTATAGTTCCATTCCATTCACAGCTCATTTGAGATGTCATGAGTGATGTCATGAGTGATGTCACTGACCGTGTCATGAATGATGTAATGTCTGAGGTCATAAGCAGTGCATTGCGGGGGCGTAAGTTATAGTTAGCTCAGGTAACTATAACTGCTGAATTTCACTGGTTTTGTGAGTCTAACTATAACGTCCCTGTAATCTTTGTTTTTTCAGCGAATTCTAGGTTTTTTTTAACGTTAAGTAAGATGCCTATCACAATGGATGGTGGGGGTTGGAAGCAGGGCCTGGCCTGGCATTGTGCTGCCCCCACCCAAGCTTGCTGCTCCTGCCCCCCGTCTCCTTGCCATCCATTGTCCAAGTCCATTCCCCTGCTCCCTCATTACAGCCCTGTGTGGCCGTTGTTCTGCCACTGGCCTTCCCGCCTTCTCTGAAGAGTTAGCTTGCTGCCCCATCCACCTCCTCCCTATCCTCTGTTGTCTGAATCCATGCAATAGCCTCCTCCCTCTTGCCATGCATGGTCTGATGTGCTGCCACTGCCCTCCATTTAGCATGATATCCCAGTCCACTCCTCCTGCCCTCCATTGCCCAATTCTATGCCCCATCATTGACCTCCTGCTTAGCCTCTGTGCTTAGCTTGCTGCCCCTACTCTCCTTCCCCCTGCCCTCCGATATCTGTGTGCATGCCCCTGCTCCATCCTTTTTGCCCACCATGTTCCATGGACCTGCCCCTCCTATCTACTCTGAGGGGCATATTCACAAGAACGTGTGATAACCACCGCAAGTTTAGCCTAACGCAACTTCTCACATCGCAGTCCATTGCGGGAAAACAACGCTGTGTTAATGTAGCATTCTCAACCTGGCGTCACCATGCGATAGTCCCATGATAACGCGTCAAATGACCGCGTTAAAAACATCGCGACGCTGAAAAAATGCTAAACACCAACGCGAATAAAGTTGCGATGAGGCCAACCATGAAAAAAAAACAGCGACAACCAGCGATAGGCCTGCAATCCCCACGCGTCTGGCGGGAAAATGCACCATTAAAGCTGAACAAGAAAAACACACCATAAACAAATCAAACTGCGCAGCAACATGGATGCACCCTGAACGAGTGCCCAGGTCAACGCGTACCCCACAAGCCCCACAGACCGTCAGCAATGAACCTCGGGGTCGGGGAAGGCCAAGGAGAAGAGGAAGAGGAAGACGGGGTACAGTCCGCAGGAAGACGGGGTACAGTCCGCAGGAAGACGGGGTACAGTCCGCAGGAATACCCGATCGTCATCACGGAGGTGACAGAGCACCAACAACAACTGTCCATCACCACCACCGTGTCATTGGCAATACAGATGGAAAAATGGCATCCCATCGTGAATGCAGTCGGAGTGCCGAGGAGGCCAAGATGCGCTGGCACAATGTCAAAAGCCAAACCAAGCAGAAACCCGCTGCCAACAGGAAGGCAGCAACGGCGAATGGAGGTGGGAGTCCTGCGCTACTGGAGGAGCTGGAGCAAATGGCGCCCACAGTCATTAGTGTGGAGACCGTGCAAGGAGTCGGGAGTCCGGACACTGCTCGACATGACCTGACACAACAGCAACAGGGTGAGTAACGAACAGGGACTGTGGGGACGGGGGGGGACGGGCACAATGGCACACAAGCACAACGACGTGTAGCACACCGCACACCCACAATAATCCTGGGTCCTGTCCCTGATCCCCGTGGCACACTGCAGCACACATACAAACATCAAGTAGGCCTCTGTTCACCATGTGCCCAAAGGGGTCCCACCCCACACATCACCAATTACACAACACACACATGCATCCGTGCGAAACACAGCAAAGATGCGTATGTGAGAGCCACACTGACAATGCAAGCGACACCACATGACCAGCAGCATGGCTGGAGTACAATCACCATGACACTGTGCACGCCACGAGACTGAGGTGGCTGAGTGTGGACCACATCCGGAAAGGAGCAGGTCACACTCTGACATATCCACCTGCACAAACAACTTCTGACGTCAACAACACATATTCAGACAAACAATGCACAAGAGTACAAAAACCGTCCAAGAGCACAAATGACCCAAGTCGCCAACATCACAGCACCTCAAAAGCACAAAAGCCAAAGGCACACCGCCTCCAAGGGATAAGGGGCAGCAAAATCACAGCTGCAGGTGCGACTCCCACACAAAGCAGCACACACACATAGCAATCACAGCACACCCACATGGACGACAATGTGGTACACAGCCCAACACCTACACTGCAGAACAGAGGACACAACTGGGTCCGCCTGTGCGTAGAAAATGGCCAATCACATCTGACATAGCAGGAAACTGTGAGATGCAAATGTACGTGTACAACCTCACCTACGTCATGTAGTCCAAATGTCTACTGTCCCGCATCAAATAGTCCGCCCCTCCCAAACACTCACAATGTACATTGTCATGAAGTCTGAATGTAAAGTTGAACAATGCGGCAACATACATGCCAACACAATGTCAACAAGCATCTCCCCCCACATTGCAGAGGGACAAACAACACCCCCAGCAAAGCAGACCAGACAACTCTACAGTGATGCTGAAGAGGACCACCACACTTCCGACACCTACGCCCCACAACAGTCCATGGACATCTAAGGCAATCGACATCCAGGAGCAGGGCAGCACCGCAGCATCGAGGACACCCCACCCCCTGCACAGACAACACAGTTGGACGCACCCACCACCCCGGCTGGCTCCCAGCAGCCCACCCAAGCACACATCGCATTCCAAGGCTAGGTGTCAGACTGCCAGAAGGGGTGGCCGAACATGTGCGGGTGGGCTACTACCTCATGGAAGCCGAACCAGATCACATACGTGGGTGTCTAAGTCCCATCAGGACCCACCAACACTCCCCAACGGAGACCCACACTGCGACAGAGACACATGCCTTTGCACATTTCCAGTACTGAACCACACCCAGAGCCACGGGATGATCATCGACACCCCCACGCCGGACTGGCGTACGCCGGCCCAGTTCACTCCTTTTACGTATTGAGTGGGGGACGACAAAGCTACATGTGCAATGTCCCACCCGCTGCCGGCAGTGACATGGCTGCGTCCTCTGTACACGGCACAATGTAATGTTGTAGTGCCCGGGGCACAAATGCATACATCATGAGCACACGGACACACACAGATAGTTTGTTGAACTGGCCACGGGCACTTGTGCTCGACACCTTTATTGGCATGGTCACATGTACAGTGACGCATGTGCTGGATGTGTGTGGGGTGAGTGTAAGCCAGCCCTCATGGAGTTGTTGGTGCTGACAACAACTTGAACAGTGATCACAATTGAAGCAGAAACATAAAACACCAGCACAACAGAAACAACTGTGAAGCATCATGGTGGTAGCCGGAGGGAGAACAGTGTTCACCCAACATGCAAGCAGAATGTTCCTTGATTTGTGTTGCACTGAGTTAGTGGTACCTGAAGAGCTGAGCAGGGTATCAAGCTGATGATGGCCCCCATGACAGGTGTGAGCAACTCTGACAGGCTGGCAGTAAGACACTTCCAACTCTGGCACCTGTCGTTTGGAGTTGGTCCTGGGGGTGGTGGCGTGTGCATCCTGCGGTGATGCAACGTCCGGGCAGGTCAGGACTTGATTTGATGTGTGAGCCAAGGTGGACCGCAGTTGAGACCGGAGGCAGCGGACAGCGCAGGGCCACAGACACATGGCGATGATGACCCCCAGACCATCGACCCAGAGGCCATCCAACATGCCATCAGACTGGGGCCATGGTTTGAGCTGCACAGAGTTAGTGGCCCCGGATGCACTGCGGCCGGCACAGGCACACCGCCACGGGACGGTGACTTGCGGCGCAGTGAGATAGGGCCACGCGAGGTGAGCGGGTCCTCGTCGATGTCGAAGGTGAATGTAGCGGAGGTTTGCGGGGGACAGTGGAAGGTGTCCTCCAGGGCATGATGCAGAGGGCAGGAGCTGGCAAATGGAGGAGTGGAATGCTACAGCCTCGTTTTGGC
Organism: Calotriton arnoldi; assembly: GCA_963921515.1. Lineage (NCBI taxonomy): Eukaryota > Metazoa > Chordata > Amphibia > Caudata > Salamandridae > Calotriton > Calotriton arnoldi. Next base: position 6,623 of record CAWUFW010013914.1, read on the forward strand.
CACATAGTCAGTATCACCGACATGATGATGAAGACAACCCCCAGTCCATGGACTCAGTCGCCAACAAATCTCAAGAAGAAAGTGTCCATGGTTGTCGGGGAACAGACTTAGTGGCACCGGAGCTGAAAGGGGATGCAGTCTGCGAAGAGGCCAGTACAATGATATCAGGTCTGCCATAAATGAATCATCACTGAGTTCCCAATGTGTGCCCTACTCAACCGATGTGTAGTCCGGAGGCAGCGGCCAGCGCGGGCCAACCGCTGTTCAGCAAGCTCCTCCTGGAACACTGACACACAGCGTTGAAATGGCGTGTGGGGATGACTCGTGGTTGACCGAGGCAGTAGCGACAGAGCTGAGCGGGTGTTTGGCCAGCGACGATGCCGTGTCCTGCCTGGTATGGACTGGCATGGATTTGTGTGGAGCCTGCAGGACCGCAGTGTAGTCCGAAGGCATAGTCATCAAGGGCCCACAGACACGTGTGGTTGGGATGCCATGCACATACTTTGTGTCACCACATCGAAGGGAGCATAGTGATATAAACTCAGCCATAAAGTGTGTACTCGGCCATTGTGTAATCAAGACTCAGTTCCAAATGTGTGACCTACTTGAGCGTAGTGTAGGCCCGAGGCAGCGGTGGAGTACATCAACGAAAAAGGAATAAAGCGGGCCTGAGGAGGCTGCGAAGGTCGCGGGCCTCGGGCTTGGAGCTTGCGCCGGCACGTGGTCGGCCCTCTTTGACACACGCCGGTGTCGGCAGGTGAGCAGTGAGGCCTGGCTGTGCAGGGGCGGGCATGATGGGTCCGGGGACCAGCGGCCCGGGGTGCAGCAGGCGCACAGGATCGCAGGCCACCCCGCTCACAGCAACGGCATCGACTTCGTGGTGGGGTGAGAGGCGCCACCCTGGCAGACGGGTTGGGCATTCCGTAGGAGAACCACGCCCAGTGCTACATGCTTTTTATTCACACCCCTGCGCTGGCCTGGCTTACGCTTACGCCAGGCCAGCCCACTCCGCACATGCTTACGGGGGGGATGTCACAAGCTACATTTCCACGATCTTCCCCACTGGCTGGGGTGACATGGTTGCGTCCACTGTCCATGACACTCCAAACACCAGCAGTGCATGTAGACATGGCTGTGTCTGTGGTCTGCATACTGCAGTCTGTCCAGCACATCTCCGCCACACTTGGCATTGTGAACATACTCATTCATGGGTCACTTGCCTCCTTCGCACATGCCTGGTTCCCACCTCTCCCCACATTCCGGTATTGTGTGGCTGAGGTGCCATGCCGTCGATGGCTCATGTACATGGCTGACCAAGGTTGCCACAGTAAGTTGTGCTGTCGTGTCTGGTGGGGGGGCATGTTGTTTGGCATGTTGTATGTGATTTTGTGACGTGTGCAGTGCCAGAGTTGTGAGTTGCATGATTGTGGGGTTGAGGTGTGTGGTGTGTTCATTTGGTACTTGCCAACGGGCAGTGCATTCCCATGGGTGCCATCCTGGAAGCGCTGGTTGATGTTGTACTGTCGGAAGATGAAGGAATCATGCACACTGCCTGGGTAGCTGGCCATGACATTGGTGAGGAGTCCCCTGTGGTCCACTATTGCCTGCACGTTGATGGGATGCGTGTGCTTTCTGTTGGGGTATTGTGTGCGGTGTTGGCAGGGGGCACAAGTGGGACAAGTGTGCAGTCGATTGCCCCCGACATGTGCGGGGATCCAGCTATGGCGTATAGTCCTTGCTTGGTCTCCAGCAGTTCCTGCGCATTGTGGGGGATGTATGGGTGCTGGGGTCCCTAGCTGGTTAGGGCATCCGGGACAGGTGTGAGGAACTTGGATGGGGCTGGCTGTGAGACTCCTCCGACTCGGGTGGTTGTTGTTTGGGAGGATACCAGATGCCAACAGGTGCAGCACAGCCAGCAGCTTTGTCTGCGGAGGGATGTTGGTTGTCCGCTGTGTTGGTACCGTCAGCCTGTGGGCAATGATATTCAGGATGCGGAGGATGGTTGTCCTTTTGGGCCTGTAGTGGGCATTGGCATTGTCTGGTGTTAGGTCTGTGGGGCTGGTGCATTTTCTGAAGGTCCGCTGTCTTTGTCTGCTCTGCCTCTGTGGTGGTCCGGGGGGGTCCGTTGGGGGGGTGGCGGTCCTGAGGGTGGTGGTGGTGGGTGTTGTTGCCATCTGGGGGCTCCGGGGTGCATGGTGAGTGGCTCCATTGCATCTGTTGTTCTTCAGGTGTGGCTGTGGGCTGGGCTCCCTTTTCTTGTGCAGGGTGACGTCCAACTTTGCACCAGGTCAGAGCAGGTGTTAATTTCCTGCTGGTAACGCACTGTATCGCCTGTTTTGTGTTCCTATCGCTGATGTGGCTGGTCATTGAGAATGTTGCGTTGTGGTGTTGTCACAGCTTTTTGCTCGGGAACGCCTACTCTGCATCTCATTAGCGTTAGTTGCCGGGGTCATCTGTGGCGATGTTTTTTGCAACTACTTTCGCAGGAAAACTGGTGTTATGGGCTGTTAGCACCAGCTTGTGAATGGGGCAATAAATTTAGCGCGACTTTGGATGCGTTAAAGTGCCGATAACTCGGCGATAGCTCCTTGAGAATATGCCCCACAGTGTTCTGTTGAGCTGCCACGCCCCTCTTACCTGCCTAGCATTGTCAGATGACTGTAACCTGTCCCTGCCACCTCCACCCTGCCTGTCCATGTTCCATGCCCCTATCCCCTTCCTCCTGTCCTCCATGGTCCATTTTACTGCCACCCCCTTCTGCCCTCCCTGGTATGTTGTGCTGCAACTGCTCCTCCTGCTTGCCCCCGTGGTCTGTTGTGAGGCCCCTTCCCCTGAACTCTCTTGTCTGTGCCCAGCTCCTACCCCTCCCTTCTATCCTCCATGGTCCTTTGTGCATGCCCCTGCCCCCTCATTCTTGCCCATCATGGCCATTGTGCTGCCATTAACCCTCCGGCTTGTCATGCATGGTCTTCTGTGCTGCCACAGCCCCTCCCACCTTCCCTGTGTGGTCAGCTAGCTGCCCCTGACCCCCTCCCACCTTCCCTCCATGATCTGTGTGTATGCCATTATAGTCTTACTGTTGCTCTCCATGGTGTGTCTTGCTTCTAGTGCCCATCCTGCCTGACCTCCATGGTCAGCTTGCTGCTCCTGCCCTGCCCCCTGCCCTCTGTTTTACATGTGCAGACCCCTATTCCCTCCCTCCTGGCTTGTCTGTTCCATTGTAATGCCCCTGATCCCTCCCTCCTGCCCTTTATGGTCCGTTATGCTGCAGCTTTCTCTCCTGTCTGTCCATTATGGTCAGCTAGCTGCCATTGCCTCTTTCCCCTCTGTTCTCTGTTGTCTATGTGCATGGTCCTGTCCCCTCCCTATTGCTTTCTATAGATTGTTGTGCTGCACTCCCGTCCCACATGCCCTGTGTGGTGTATTGTGCTGCTGCAAACCCTGATGCCTGCCCTGTAAGGTCAGTTTGGTGCACCTGTCCATGTCCCTCCTGTCCTCTGTTATCCGAGTCCATGTCCCTACCCCAATTCCTCCTGCCTTCCATGATCCAATGTACCATACTTGCTAATATTTTGAACTTGGTAAGAGGGAGATTTTGAAACAAAAACTGGGGTATTGATTTTCCCCATTGACTTACATTGAAAAAGCGGAGATTGTAGACAGGAGACAGATCAAATAAAGCCCATTTGGGCTTAAAAACATTGGGCGTTTCCTGGCTGAATCGGGTCTGTTGGCATGTATGGTTGTACTACCACTGCCTCTTCATTCTGCCCACAATGGTCTATTATATTGCCACAGTCTCTCTTGCCTGTCCTGCATTGTTGGTTTGTTGCCCCTGCCCCCCTTTCCAATGCCCTCCATAGTCTGTTGTGCTGCCACTGCCCTTCCTGCCTGCCCAGTGTGGTCAAATTGTTGCCTCTGCACCCTCCTACCTGCCTTCAATTTTCTGAGTCAGTGCCCCTGGCCTCTGCCTCTCAATAGTATCCTAATGAACAACTAGATTGCTAACATTCTATATTTATTACAAAAGTGTGGCACGCCTGATGTCATCTTGATGTAATTAGGCCTGGGCGGAAAACTACGCTACGCTCGCGTAGTTTGCACAACTACGCGCTACACGAATTGCATGTAGCACATTGCAAAAATGCGTAGCGTAGCGGGCATTTTTTGCTTGCTCGCGGTCCTCAACGTCAAGTTGGCGACCGCGAGCGAGCAAAATGAAATCCCGGCGAGACTTTTTCCTCGTTCGCGATCAGCAACATCAAGTTGCCGATCGCGAGCGTGGAAAATAAACCTCCCGGCGAGATTCTCAACGCGGGGAGGTCAGGTTTCTCATTGCGAGTGGTCGCGTATGCTCGCGACCGCTCGCGATGAGAAACTACCAGTCCGCGTTGAGAAAACTGCCGCTCGAGTACAAATCTACTCGAGCGGCAGAAAATGACTGCTTGTACTGTGCAAGATGCCGTTTGCAATGATTGCACAGTGCGGACAAGCATCCGGCACTGTGGAATCATTGCGAACAGCATTTCCTACTGCGCTACGCAGTTCGCGTAGTGCTACGCGTAGCTCGCATAGTGTGAAGTGCACTTCGCGTAGCTGCGCGTAGCGCTACTACGCGGACTACGCCCAGGGTTAGATGTAATCAAAACTGTAATACCTAGAGCATTTCCTTTAGAAATTACAGAAATGAGAGGGTCTTATATGCATCGAAATTATGGTTAGTGCTCTAAAAAACTAAAATGAGGACATATTTTCTGAGTTTTCAAATAGCGACAAAGCACTTTTAAATTATTTGTTATCTTAATGTTTTTTATCCAGTTGACCACTTGATTAAATGTTGCACTTAGGGGAGAGGATGTGGTGTTACTTCCAGAGCTGCAGACTTTGCAACTGGGGAACCAGGTTTGAGTTTCTGTTTCTGCTCGACATTCTGTGATTCTTGTCAAATCACTTAATCTCCCCATGTCTACAACCAAAATGAATTTGTCCTTGTGTGATGTAACCAATGCTCATGTAAAGCACTCCAATAACTGACCAGTCTGCACTATATAAAACTGCAAAAAAACAAAAAAATAAAAAGTGTTTTCCACACTTCTGTCATTGGGCTATACGTGGGCTACATCTGGGTGATATTTGTGCTACATTTGGGCTCTTTTGTCTCTGGTGGCCATCTTGGGAGACTTATTTGTTATGAAGTTTCCTAATTTCCTCATTTACTACAGTCTCATCAGTAGGAAATACTTTCAGTTTTTTACTTTGATTCCATTAAGAAGGCATTCAGATGTGTCACACATTTGCCATAAATTCTGAATGTTAGCCCTCTAGTTGCTCATTAGATCACTGTAGTAAAGCTACTGCTCACCAGGGAAGTCTGCTGCTGGTATTGAAAGTGCATGTTTCAGTCTGCATGTCAGAATTGTTTAATGAAATAGAAGAGGATTTGAGAAGTCACTCAAAATGTGCCCTAATTTTTCTTTCTTCAGCACTAATCATAATTTCTATGGCAAAATGAACCCCCTCATTTTGTTCCTTTTTAAATTAAATGTTTTAAGTGTTACCAGTTTATTCCAATCAAGATGGCTTCAGGTGTGCCATACTTTTGTCATAAGTAAGACTGTTAGCTCTCTAGTTGTTCTTTAGAACACTCTGGGAAGCTGCAGTAGAACACAAAGGAATCAACCCACAGTCTCTGCCCTTGTTGGATGTACATGTTTTACTGAGAATGTCAGACTTCATTCTCACATGACTGAGAAAGATAATGTGAATTTACAGAAAATATGCTGTCATTTTAGCTGCTAGATCACCTTCCAAACCTCTATGGGAAAAGTATGAGAAAATAGGTTTTTCTCAAACATGATTCATGATATCCCAGCAGAAGGCTTTTTCACAGGGTAAAATCACCTTAGAACACACCACAATTCCTAAAATTAGTATGGTACCATCAACAAATGATTTATAATGTAACTAAAGTCTTATCACCCTTTATACGTTCTCCTTTTGGTGACCCTCAAAACCTTCCATTCACTACAATGCATTTTAATGGGGTGCTATCATGTATATTGGTCCCAAGATGACTGCCAACACTTCTTGGATGAAGTGCTGACAGCCAATCAGATCTCACGATGAGATGTGTGGTTAGGCTCCGCCCAGATACATACATTTCTTTTTCCTTTAATATTCAAAAAATTACTGAATGGTTTTACACCATTTAAAAAAGGGCGCTTTCTGCACCAAGAGCTACCTTTTTGCCAAATTTGGTGTAATTCCGTTCAGCAGTTCGGGCTGTAGCCTTGTCTAAAGTTTCCTATGGAAATTAACATGGGGGAAACGCGTTTTGGGACCCCCCTTTTTTCTTGGCCCGCGCTTGACGAATTACCCCGAAACTATCAAGACAGGAGCTGACCTGAGCGAGCCATTAGTTTTGAAAACTTCACGAAGATTCGTGAAACGGCGCCAACAATATTGGGAAAAGAAAAAATGCTTTTTGAATAGAAACAAGGTCCTAACTATAACTACCTACTGGCGACTGGCAGTAGGTAATATATATATATATATATATATCTTTTCACTGAAAAACCTCAGAAATGCACTGAAAAAAACCAAAGGTTACATGGATGTTATACTTAGGCTCAGGTTTTACTCGTACAAAACCAGTCAAATTCAGCAGTTATAGTTAGCTGAGCACTGCTTATGACTTCACATATTACATCACTCATGGCATGGTCAGTGACATCACAGATAAAAAAAAAATGCTTTTAAGCCCTGGCGGGGTCCCTGTGGGACCCCCCCACCATATCTGGATGTCAGGCTAATGCTACCTTGCTCCCTTTTCTTTATTTTTTGCTTTTTTTGTGGGACTCAGCTTCAAGCTGGATCCCAGAATTTCTGCCAACACTTCCTGGTTGAAGTGTTCACAGCCAACCAAATTTTAGTAAATTCTACGAGTCCACTACAAGAACTCCCCAGATATCTATATTATTTAAACTTAAATATCTCTGAAACTACTGAACGGATTTACACCAAATTACATCAAGCACACTTTCTAGACCAACATCTAGCTTTCTGCCAAATTTGGTGTAATTCCGTTCAGCGGTTCGAACTATAGTTGTGATAAAAAAATGAAAAGTCCCCATAGACATAACATCGGGAAAATGCGCTTTGGGACCCCCCTTTTTTCTCCTTCCCCACTTGACGGATCACTCAGAAACTTTCAACACAACAGCTCAAATCAAAAGGGAAAGGCTTTTGAAAATTATGTGATGATGCGTCAAGTGACGCCAAAGTTATTGGCAAAACAAAAAGCACTTTTCCTATGGAAACTTTTGTCCTAACTATAACTACCTACTGGCGACCGCCAGTATGTAATATATATATATATATTCACAGAAAAAAACACAGGTTTCAGGGACGTTATAGTTAGTTGGACATTTCACTCATACAAAACCAGAGAAATTTGGCCGTTCTAGTTAGTTGAGGTAACTATAACTCGCGCCCCGCAATGCACTGTTGATGACGTCACATATTACATCACTCATGACATGGTCAGTGACATCACTGATGACATCTCAAATGACATCACTGATGACATCCTCCAGTGACTGTGTGTTTCTGTAAAGTTTAAATATGTTTTAAATATATATAGGCCAAGGTGTATTGAAGAATGAGTGGGTATATGACTGTCTGAATGGATGATTTAGTAGCTGCGTGACTGACTGTATAAGTGAGTGATTAAATGTGTCTTATTCAATTCATGGGTTAGTGACTAAACTGTGTGAATGTCTGTATCAGTCTGTCTGTTGGTGTGTAAGTGGCTGCATGGGTTGGTGAGTAGCTACATGAGTGTCTATATGGGTTATTGATTGGTTGTCTGAGTATCTGTATGGGTGCCCGAGTGTCTGTGTGGGTGGGTGGGGGGTATGTGACTTTGTGCATAGATGTGTGAGTGGGTGATTCCCTGGGTGTATGGGTTCAAGAGTGCATCTGTGAAGGGCTGTATGGGTGGGTGAGTGTGTGTATGGGTGTGTTTGTGAGTGTTTAGATATCTCAGTGGTACATGTGTGAGTAACTGCATATGTGAAAGGCAGTATATGTGAGTGTTGGAGTATATAAATGACTATATGTGAGAGTGAGTGATTGTGAGAGTACCTGTATGGATGAGTGTGTGCTTGTGTCAGTGATTGTATAAGAGAGTAAGTATGTGTTAGTATCTGTATGAATAAGCGAGGTGGTGTGTGTATAATTGTGTAGGTGAGTAAATGGGAACGTGATTGATTCTTTGCATGACTGACTATGTGTGTGAGTAACTCTATGTGTGAGTGGCGGTGTGTGAGTGTCTGTTTAGGTGTATGAGTGTATATGATAGTGCTGTATTGATGAGTGACTGCATGTATGAGTGACTGTATGGGTGAATGAGTAGATGTGTGTGTAGACCTACGAATCAGTAAGTGAGTATGTAGTAACTGGTATTGGTGTGTTTTTGGTTTCAAAAATGGTAGTCTGTATTTTAGAGTGGGTGTATCAAAGGTTATATTAGGGTGTGAGGAGGTGGATCAGATTATCACGTGGATGATGTATTCAATGATGTCGTCAGTGATGTCATTTGAGATGTCATCAGTGATGTCATCAGTGATGTCACTGACCATGTCATGAGTGATGTAACATGTGATATCATCAGCAGTGCATTGCGGGAGCGCGAGTTATAGTTAGCTGAACTAACTATAACAGGCGAATTTCTCTGGTTTTGTACGAGTGAAATGTCCAACTAACTATAACGTCCCTGAAACCTGTGGTTTTTCAGTGAATTTCCAAGGATTTTTAAATGCTAATTTCTAACTATAACGTCCCTGAACCCTATGGTTTTTTCTGTGAATTTCAAAGGTTTTTTAAATGATAATTTCTACCTATAACGTCCCTGAAACCTATGGTTTTTTCAGTGAATTTCAAAGGTTTTTTAACTGCTAATTTCTAACTATGCCTACAGAGGTAGGACATGTGCATAAAGAGGAAGAAAGGTGCAGAAAGAAGCAAGAGAATTGCAGAAAGAGGCAACAGAAGTCCAGAAAGACGAAGAAAGGTGCAGCAAGAAGCAAATGATATGCAGAAAGCACCAACAGAGGTGCAGAAAGAGGCCTTGTTGCAAAGTCATCCTGTGCCCCAACTTTTTGCTGACTGGTACTGGTGGTAACTGACTCTGACTAACCAGACCCGGAGCCAGTGCTATGCTGAAAGACCCTTAGAATACAGTGAAAACACCTACATACACTAGGGTACACTATGGGTTGGGGTACCCCTGTGATTGGCATGACCTGTAAGGCCCTAGTACATAATAGGGCAGGGGGATTAAAACTACCTCTAAGACAGAGGTGCAGAAAGAAGCAAGAGCAGTACAGAAAGAACCAACAGAGGTGCAGAAAGAAGCAAGAGGGGTACAGAAAGAGGCAAGAAAAGTGCAGAAAGAAGCAAAAGAGGTGCAGAAAGAGGCAAGAGAATTGCAGAAAACGGCAAGAGAGTTGCAGGAAGAGGCAGGAGAGGTGCATAAAGAGGCAAAAGGGGTACAGAAAGAGGCAAGAGGGGTGCAGAAAGAAGCAAGAGAAATGCAGAAAGAAGCAACAGAGGTGCTTAAAGAGGCAAGAGGGGTGCAGAAAGAGCCAAGAGAAGTGCAGAAAGAAGCAGCAGAGGTGCTGAAATAGGCACGAGAGGTGCAGAAACAGGCAAGAAAGGTACAGAAAGAGGGAACAGGGGTGCAGAAAGAGGTAAGAGGGATACAGAAATTTCCAAGAGAGGTGCAGAAAAAAAGCAAGAACAGTGCAAAAAGAAGCAAGAGAAGTGCAGAAAGAAGCAAGAGAGGTGGAGAAATAGGGAAGAGGGGTATAGAAAGAGGCAAGTGAGGTGCAGAAAGAGGCAACAGAGATGCAGAAAGACGCAACAGAATTGCAGAAACAAGCAAGAGAAGTGCAGAAAGAGGCAGGAGAATTGCTGAAAGAAGCAACAGAGGTGTAGAAAGAAGCAAGAGAAGTGCAGAAAGAGCCAACAGAGGTGCAAAAGGAGGCAAGAGGGGTGCAGAAAGAGGTAGGAGAGGTGCACAAAGAGGCAAGAAAGGTACATAAAGAGGCAGGAGGGGTACAGAAAGAAGGAAGAGAAGTGTAGAAAGAGGCAAGAGAATTGCTGAAAGAAACAACAGAGGTATAGAAAGAAGCAAGAGAAGTGCAGAAAGAGGCAAGTGAGGTGCAGAAAGAGGCAAGAGAGGTGCAGAAAATGGCAAGAGAACAGCAGAAAGAGGCAAGAGGGTTGAAAAAAAGGGAAGAAGGGTGCAGAAAGAAGCAAGAGCGGTGCAGAAAGAAGCTTGAGAGGTGCAGAAAGAAGGACAACAAGTGCAGAAAGAGACAACAGGGGTGCAGAAAGAAGCAAGAAAGGTACAGAGAGAGGCAATAGAAGTGTAGAAAGAGGCAAGTGAGGTGCAGAAGGAGGCAAGAGAACTGCAGAAAGAGGCAAGAGAGTTGCAGAAACAGGCAAAAGTGGTGCAGAAAGAGGGAACATGTGTGCAGACAGAGGCAAGAGAGGTGCAGAAAGAGGGAAGAGGGGTACAGAAGGAGGCAAGAGGGATGCAGAAATTTGCAAAAGAGGTGCAGAAAGAAGCAAGAACAGTGCAGAAAGAACCAACAGAGGTACAGAACGAGGCAAGAAGTGTGCAGGAAGAGGTAGGAGAGGTGCACAAAGAGGCAAGCAGGGTACAGAAATAGGCAAGAGGGGTGCAGACAGAAGGAAGAGAAGTACAGAAAGAAGCAACAGAGGTGCTGAAAGAGACAGGAACGAAGCAGTAGAGGTGCAGAAAGAAGCAACAGAGGTGTAGAAAGAAGCAAGAGAAGTGCAGAAAGAGGCAATTGAGGTGCAGAGAGAAGCAAGAGCAGTGCAGAAAGAACCAACAGAGGTGCAAAAAGAGGCAAGAGGGGTGCAGAAAGAGGTAGGAGAGGTGCACAAAGATGCAAAAAGGTATAGAAAGAGGCAGGAGGGGTACAGAAAGAAAGAAGGAAGAGAAGTGCAGAAAAGGCAAGGGAATTGCTGAAAGAAGCAACAGAGGTGTGGAAAGAAGCAAAAGAAGTGCAGAAAGAGGCAAGTGAGGTGCAGAAAGAGGCAAGGGAGGTGCAGAAAATGGCAAGAGAACAGCAGAAAGAGGCAAGAGGGATGCAAAAAAGTGAAGAAGGGTGCAGATAGAAGCAAGAGAGGTGCAGAAAGAAGCAAGAGATGTGCAGAAAGAAGCAAGAGAGGTGCAGAAAGAGGGAAGACAAACAGTGGCAGCTCGCAGAGGGAGTGCTGCGGTGGAGTGGGGTGGTTCGGGGGAGGGGCAGGGTGTGGGGGTAGTGGACTCGGACATACGACGGACAGGAGTAAGGTAAGTAATTAAATAAACAAAACTATTTACCTTGCGCTCGCTGCATCGCGGCGATGCAGCGAGTGTAAGATAAATAGTTTTATTTATTTAATTACGTACCTTACTCCTGTCCGTCGTATTTCCGAGTCCACTACCCCCCACCCTGCCCCTCCCCCGCCCCGCAGCACTCCCTCTGCGAGCCGCCACTGAAGACAAGTACAGAAAGAGACAACAGGGGTGCAGAAAGAGACAAAAGGAGTGCAGAAAGAAGCAAGAGAGGTGCAGAAAGAGGCAACAGAAGTGCAGAAAGAGGCAAGTGAGCTGCAGAAGGAGGCAAGAGAACTGCAGAAAGAGGCAAAAGGGGTGCAGAAAGAGGGAACATATGTGCAGACAGAGGCAAGAGAGGTGCAGAAAGAGGGAAGAGGAGTACATAGAGAGGCAAGAGGGATGCAGAAATTTGCAAAAGAGGTGCAGAAAGAAGCAAGAGCAGTGCAGAAAGAACCAACAGAGGTGCAGAAAGAGGCAAGAGGGGTGCTGAAAGAGGTAGGAGAGGTGCACAAAGAGGCAAGAGGGTTACAGAAAGAGACAAGAGGGGTGCAGAAAGAAGGAAGAGAAGTGCAGAAAGCAGCAACAGAGGTGCTGAAAGAGACAAGAAGGGTACAGAAAGAGGCAAGATAAGTGTTGAAAGAGGCAAGAGAAGTGCAGTTAGAGGCACTTGAGGTGCAGAAAGAGGCAAGAGAGGTACAGAAAGAGGCTCGAGAGATGCAGAAATAGGCAAGAGAAGTGCAGAAAGAGGCAAGAGAGTTGCAGAAGCAAGAGAGTGAGGTGCAGAAAGAGGCAAGTGAGAAGCAGAAAGGGGCAAGAGAGCCACAGAAAGAGGCAAGTGAAGTGCAGAAACAGGCAAGAGAAATGCACAAAGAGGCAAGAGAGGAGCAGAAAGAGGCAAGACAGGTGTAGAAAGAAGCTAGAGAAGTGCAGAAAGAGGCAAGTAAGGTACAGAAAGAGACAAGAGAGGTGCTGACAGAGGCAAGTGAGGTGCAGAAAAGGGCAAGAGAAGTGCAGAAAGAGGCAAGTGAAGTGCAGAAAGAAGACAGTGAGGTGCAGAAAGAGGAAGAAAGCTGCAGAAAGATGCAAGAGAAATACAGAAAGAGGCAAGAGAGTCACAGAAAGAAGAGAGGTTTGTGCAATATTAGTACCAATTTAACACCCACATTTAGCAATAAGTAACACATGACCATTCCAGCTTTGCAAAGGGCCTTCCACCACGCTGTAACACATGAAGCTGCATTTTTGGGAACATTTGAGCCGTTTGAGCTAGAAACAAGGCTTTTTTTGTTCAAATCTGAAGATTAGGCAGCAGATGATGGAATATTTGGCAAATGCTAAAAATGTTTAATTATGTGAAAATTGGTGCAGCGGAACCGTCACATAATTCCAGTGGCCCTGCTCATACCTCTGACTAGGTCCAGAAGTGCTCCTCAGTGGTTCCTTCTTTTTTTGTGTCTCATTGAGTTTATAGTTTAGCTTCTATGGAAACGAGGAAGACTAAACCTGAGGTTATCACTCCACAACACAGACTACAATACCACATAATTACTCTCCAAAACACATAATCCCACTCCACATAATTCCTATACACTAAATACCACATACTTTCTATTCACATAATTTCACTGCACAACATACCACATAATTTTACTACACACAACGTACATCCACTCTACACCAAAAAACATTAGTAAAAAACGTTTACATTAACAACGCCAATAGCTCTAACTCTCGCAAATGCGAAACCTATTACATTGCAAATGCTTCTTTAACTAGTAGTCACGTTTGCAGAGTGGTGGAGAAAGGGTGCTGGGCTTCCGACCAGCACTCAGGAATTCCGCTGCGTAGGACTTACAGGAGGTACCAGGAGGGCTTCTTGGCCCCCAAAGTCCCTTAGAAGTAAAGTGGACTTCATCCCCCATTCCGTAGTCTGCCAGGAGGCGTGTTTGCAGAGTGGTGGAGAAAGGGGGCGTGGCCTCCGAAGACGTCTTAGCAATCCCACTGTGTGGGACTTACTAGAGGTAACAAGAGGGGTAGTTGGCCCCCAAGGACATCCTTGGGGGCCAACTACCCCTCCTATTACCTCCAGTAAGTCCCACACAACAGGATTGCTAAGTTCTCATAGCAGGCCACGCCTCCTTTGCCCACCACTCTGCAAACACGCTCGCTGGTGTGCTCTTGGATGGGGATTGAAGTCCCCTTCGCTGCTGGGGGTCCTTAAGGGCCAACTAGCCTACCTCTTACCTCCAGTAAGCCCCACACAGTGGGATTGCTGAGAGGTGGACACAGGCCATGCCCCCTTTCTCCACCACTCTGCAAACACGCCTCCTGGCGCGCTCTTGGTTGGGGGATGAAGTTCCCTTTCCTCCTGAGGGTCCCTGCTCCTGAGGGGCCAACTTGCCCTCCTGTACCCTCCAGTAAGCCCCATACAGCTGGTTTGCTGAGAGTGCTCAAAGGCCATACCCCCTTTTTACACCACTCTGCATACGCGGCTCCTGGCGCACTGCTGCTCGGGGGATGAAGTCCACTTGTGTCCTGAGGTCCTCAGGACACAAGAAGACCTTTTCCTCCACCAGCAGTGCGCCAAAATGCGAGTTTGCCGAGTGGTTTAAAAAGGGGCGTGGCCTCGGACCACCTCTCAGCAATCCCACTGTGTGGGGCTTACTGGAGGTACCTGGTGGGCTAGTTGGCCCCCAGGGACCCTCAGGAATGAAGGGGACTTAATCCCTCAACTTAGAACGCGCCAGGGTACGCGTTTGCAGAGTGGTGCAGGGAGGGGGCGGGGCCTCCGGTGAGATGCCGGCTTTTCTTTTTTAGAAATATTTGTAGAAGGGGGCTGTGTGGCCACCCTTCTTTAATATTTTTGGGCCCTGGGGACCCCATCCCCCAGGGCCTAAGCATTTTTTATTTTAAAAATAAAACTGGAAGGGGGCCGCGTGGCCTACCTTCCCTGACCGCATCCCCTGGGGCCTGGACTGTATTTATTTATTTTTTTAATTTGGAGGGAGGCCGCGTGGCCCCCCTCCTGAGGCCAATAATGGCCGCGGGGACCCCATCCCCCGGGACATTGCCTCTTTTTTTTTTTTTTAAATAATGAGTACGGGAGGGGGTCCTTGTGGTCCCCCTTCCCTTGGCCGCTTCTGGCCCCGGGGACCCCATCCCCCGGGGCCTGGCCAACCTGGATTTTTTTGGTGGGGGCCCCTCCTAAGGCCAATTATGGCCCTGGGCACCCCATCCCTGGGACCGTCCTTTTTTAAAATTTTTATTATTATTTTTCCCGGGAGGGGAGCCGCGTGGCCCCCCTCCCCTGGGCCACTTCTGGTCCCAGGGATCCCAATCCCCCTGGGCCAGCCGTCAAGTTGGGGACTGTGGGGGAGCCCCAATGCCCCCACGGTCCCTGCCGGCTCCCCGCCTCCTGCGGGAGCCAGGCATTGCTTTTGGGCAAGGGGAGCTGCTAACATGCAGCTCACCTTGCCCAAAAGCAATACTGCTTTGCTTCATGGAAGCGAGAGCAGGTTTCTTGCTCTCGCTTTCATGAAGCAAAGCAGAAGTTTGCAATGACAGGGCAGGAGCCATGCTCCTGCCATTGCAAACGGCAATGTCCTGGGGGTGGGCACCCCGGGACATTGCAGGAGCCGGCCCTGGGGGGTGGAGGTCCCCAGGGCCATCAAGGGCTCCAGGAGGGGGGCTGCACCACCCCCTCCCATCATGTTTGAAATCCCGGGGAGGTGGGGGTCCCCGGGGCTTGGGGGGCCCGTGAGGCCCGCCCACCCACAAAATAACAAAGCCCTGGGGAGATGGCAGTCCCCAGGGCTGCAGGGGGGCCGCGTGCCCCCGCGCATAATTAAATAAAGCCCCAGGGAGGTGGCGGTCCCTGGGGCTTGGGGGGGCCTGGGAGGTCCCCCCACCCCTAATTAAACAAGCCCTGGGGAGGTGGTGGTCCCCGGGGCTGCGGGGGCCTGCACAGCCCCCACATATATTTACATATTGCCCCTGGGACCTGGCCCACCCGAGGGCTCAATAAAACAAAGCGCGGCAGGCCGCGCTTCATTTTTTAAAATGTTCTCGGCCGAATTCGCGCACCCAGCGCGAATTCAGCGGATTTTTTTTTTTAAATGCTTTTTTTGGTCCTGGGGGTCCTTGTGGGACCCCCTGAACAGGCCTATGGGCTCAGGGTGTTTCTACCCTGCCCCCGTTTCTTCATTTTTAACTTTTTTTTCTCCTTTTTCTGACTGCCAACATATTCTGGTTTGGAGTGTTGGCAGCCAATCAGAATTAAGCTCATGCTCGGGAGTGTTCGCGAATCCTCCTCAGTGCTCAGATATAAAACAAATTATTTTTTGAATTTCTCAGGATCTACTGAACGGATTTACACCATTTAAAATAAAGGGTGCTTTCTGAACCAAGAGCTACCTTTTTGCCAAATTTGGTGTAATTCCGTTCAGCAGTTCGGGCTGTAGCCTGTTCCAAAATTTCCTATGGAAATTGACATGGGGAAAACGTGTTTTGGGACGCCCCTTTTTTCTCGGCCCCCGCTTGACGAATCACCCCGAAACTTTCAAGACAGGAGCTGACCGGAGCTGGTCATTAGTTTTGCAAATTTCGTGAAGATTCGTCAAACGACGCCAAAGATATTGGCAAAAGAAAAAACACTTTTTGAATAGAAACAAGGTCCTAACTATAACTACCTACTGGCAACGCGTCGCCCCCCCAGCATTTAATACCATGGTGTGATCACTCATATGCATGGGGAAAGAGGAAGCAGTATTTTACTGCGGAGCGAAGCTCTTGTGGACTCACCTTGGTTAAATAACAACTGATACTGGCTGTCGTTGCGAGTGTGCTGCCCGTGAGCTAACATTGTTGGGACACCATTGTGTGTCTGAAATGCTGATTACTGAATGGGCTTTCACGTCGGATGTGGCATACCGCATTGCAGCAGGTTGAAGTGTTGCGCCTAGTCGAGGTGCCGAAAAGAGACAGTTTGCCCTTAAGATCTAAGTGGGGACGAGCCATCACGTCAGTGGGAGAGGCTATAGTAATCATCAAATGGACCCCAAGTGAGATGACTCGCTGTGAAGCCGGCACTGAGGAAAGCTGACAATAGCTGAAACGCGTCGGCCTTGATGCTTCACATTTCCAGAGACTATGCGCAACCCATTCGGCAAGAAATAAGCCACTTGAGAACAACCCTTGCTGTGTCGGACCCCTTTCATTGTGAGGGGGTATTGGACTCTATGTTTTACCAGTACTCTGCCACTGGTTACCGACACGCCCTCCCGGTCTGGAGCAACGCGTTAGACAGCAACTTTGGAGTGGGTATAAAAATACAACGCGTCGCCCCAGCCAGCATTTAATACCATGGTGTGATCACTCATATGCATGTGGAGAGAGGAAGCATTATTTTACTGCGGAGGAAGCTCTTATGGACTCACCTTGTTTAAATAACTACTGATACTGGCTGTCGTTGCGAGTGTGCTGCACGTGAGCCAACATTGTTGGGACACCACTGTGTGTCTGAAATGCCGATTACTGAATGGGCTTTCACGTCGGATGTGGCATACCGCACTGCAGTGGGTTGAAGTGTTGCGCCTAGTCGAGGCGCCGAAAAGAGACAGTTTGCCCTTAAGATCTAAGTGAGTTCGAGCCATCACGTCAGTGGGAGTGGCTATAGTAATCATCAAATGGACCCCAGGTGAGACGACTCGCTGTGAAGCCGGCACTGAGGAAAGCTGACAATAGCTGAAACGCGTCTGCCTCGACGCTTCACATTTCCAGAGACTATGCGCAACCCATTTGACAAGAAATAAACCACTTGAGAACAACCCTTGCTGTGTCGGACCCCTTTCATTGTGAGGGGGTATTGGACTCTATATTAAAAAAAATATATATATATATATATATATATATATATATACTATATATACTATATTATCTACTGGCGGTCGCCAGTAGATAGTTATAGTTACAACCTATTATCCATAGGAAATCCGCGACATTCTATTTGCAATAACGTTGGCGCCGGTTGACGAATCTTCGCAAAGCTTCCAACTTGTTGGGGCGCTCCGGTCCGCTCCTACCCTGAAAGTCTCGGGTGATACGTCAAGCGGGGGCCGAGAAAAAGGGGGTCCCAAAACGCGTTTTCCCCATTCATTTTTCCATAGGAACCTTTAGTCGCAGCTACAGCCCGAACTGCTGAACGGAATTACCCCAAATTTGGCAAAGAGGTAGCCCTTGGTTCAGACTGGTGCCTTTTGCTAAAATGGTGTAAATCCGTTCAGTAGTTCCTGAGAAATTCACAATTAAAATCACATATATATCTATGGGCGCGTCGGATCCGCGTACCCTCCCGATCACGAGCTGCATGCTAATTGGCTGTCAACACTCCAAATCAAGAAGTGTTGGCAGCCATTTTGTCCCTCGGTAGAACCGAGGGACAGAAACAAGTGCGCAAGCGCAAAGGGGGCAGGGTAGAAACACCCTGACCCCTAGGTCTGCTCAGGGGTCCCACAAGGACCCCCTGGGCAGAAAAAGATTTTTTTTTAAATCGGCGGGATGCGCTTAGGGTGCGCGTATCCCGCCGAGAAAAAAAGAAACAAGTGCGCAAAACGCACAAAGGGGGCAGGGTAGAAACACCCTAACCCCTAGGCCTGCTCAGGGGTCCCACAAGGACCCCTGGGCAAAAAAGCATTTTTTTTTTTTAAAAATCAGCAGGATGCGCTAAGGTGCGCGAATCCTGCCGGAAATCGAAGCGCGGTTTCCGCGCTCGATGTTAATTGGCCCTTGGGTGGCCCAAGTCCCGGGGGCATGGTGGGGGGGATAATTTAATGTGTGGGGGCCTCAAGGGCCCCCAAGCCCCGAGGACCGCCACCCCCCGGGCTTTTAAAGAATGGTGCGGGAGGGCTCTGAGCCCTCCCGCAGCCCCGGGACCACCACCTCCCGGGGCTTTTTTTAAATTAAAAATAAAACCAGTGTGGGGGGCTCCAGCCCCCACACGCCCGGGACCGCCACCTCCCGGGGCACTAAACATCTTTAATATGGGGGTCCGTTACGGACCCCAGAGCCCGGGGACCACCACCTCCCCGGGGCTGTGTACTGAATGGGAGGGGGCCGCGCGGCCCCCTCCTGGAGCCTGTGGTGGCCCTGGGGACCGCCACCCCCAGGGCCGGCTCCTGCAGTGTCCCGGGGTGCCTACCCCCGGGACACTGTAGTTTGCTATGGCAGGACGGGAGCCTCGCGGCTCCGTCCTGCCATAGCAAACTGCTTTGGATATTGGAAGAGAGAGCAGGGAAACCTGCTCTCTCTTCCAATATCCAAAGCACATTGCTTTTCCACATGGGGAGCAGCATGTCAGCTGCTCCCCATGTGGAACAGCAATGCCGGCTCCCAAGGGACGTGGGAGCCGGCGGGACTGTGGGGGATTGGGATCCCCCACAGTCCCCCAACGGAGAGGGCCAGCCCGGGGATGGGGTCCCCGGGGCAAGTAGTGGCCCGGGAGGGGGCCACGCGGCCCCCTCTCCAAAAAAGATTTTAAAAAAGTTTTCAAAAAATGGAAAGGCCGGCCCCGGGGATGGGGTCCCCGGGGCCTTAAATGGCCAGAGGCGGGGGGCCACGCTGCCCCCTCAAAATAATAAATATAGAGGCCATGCCCCGGGGATGGGGTCCCCGGGGCCAATACAGGCCCAGGGAAGGGGGCCACGCGGCCCCCTTCCCGTTTTTTTAATTAAAAATTAAAAAAAAGGGGTAAGGCCCTGGGGGATGGGGTCCCCAGGGCATAAAAACAGGAAAAAGGAAGGGGGGCCACACAGCCCCCCTTCACCAATGGCGCGTTTGCAGAGGGGGAACGAATTCCCCTTGAATACTGGGGGTCCCTGGGGGCCAACTAGCCCACCAGGAACCTCCAATATGCGCCAGGGGCTGCGTTGCAGAGACGTGTAGAGAGGCCACACCCCTTTTACACCTCTCTGCAACGCAGCTCTGTGGCGCTTTGGAGGTATATGGTGGGCTAGTTGGACTCCGGGGACCCTCAGGATTCAAGGGGACTTAATCCCCAACTTAAAACGCGCCACGGGCGCGTTTGCACAGTGGTGAAGGGAGGGGCGGGGCTTCAGGTGACATGTGTGCAAACAGGCCCCGTGGCGCGTTTTAAGATGGGGAATTAAATCCCCTTCAATCCTGAGGGTCCCTGGGGGCCAACTAGCCCAACAGGTACATCCAGAAAGCGCCACAGAGCTGCGTTGCAGAGAGGTGTAAAGGGGTGTGGCCTCCTACACGTCTCTGCAACGCAGCCCCTGGCGCATATTGGAGGTTCCTGGTGGGCTAGTTGGCCCCTAGGGACCCTCAGGATTCAAGGGGACTTAATCCCCCAACTCAAAAACGCGCCACGGGGCGCGTTTGCACAGATGTAACCTCAGGCCCCGCCCCTCCCTTCACCATTGTGCAAATATTCCTCTAAAATCAGCCGAAATACGAATTCCGATTTACTCACCTGTTATCAGGAGAGACCTCAGTGCTGTATCTTTCAGCCCAGTACTGGTCCTGAAAAGTAATTCTAACCATACTTACCAGTAACTTGAATTTCCTTCCATAGGCTAACATTGACTGGTTTCACTTGGAAATTCTTCTAAGTGTGGAGTTTTGGAACTTTAAAATATTCCTCTAAAATCAGCCGAAATACGAATTCCGATTTACTCACCTGTTATCAGGAGAGACCTCAGTGCTGCATCTTTCAGCCCAGTACTGATCCTCAAAAGTAATTTTAACCGTACTTACCAGTAACTTGAATTTCCTTCCATAGGATATCATTGCCTGCTTTTTGCTGAAAAAGTTTCTAAGTGTTGATTTTTGAAACATACAATTATTCCTCTAAAATCAGCCGAAATCCGAATTCTGATTTACTCACCTGTTATCAGGAGAGACCTCAGTGCTGCATCTTTCAGCCCAGTACTGGTCCTGAAAAGTAATTTTAACCGTACTTACCAGTAACTTGAATTTCCTTCCATAGGCTAACATTGACTGGTTTCACTTGGAAATTCTTCTAAGTGTGGAGTTTTGGAACTTTAAAATATTCCTCTAAAATTAGCCGAAATACGAATTCCGATTTACTCACCTGTTATCAGGAGAGACCTCAGTGCTGCATCTTTCAGCCCAGTACTGTTCCTCAAAAGTAATTTTAACCGTACTTACCGGTAACTTGAATTTCCTTCATAGGCTAAGATTGACTGGTTTTCAGCAAAAAGTTTCAAAGTGTTGATTTTCACAAACTACAAATATTCCTTAAAAATCGCCTGTATGACTTAAACGCATTTTTCAACTGTTTACAGGAGATGCACCAGTGCTGGATCCAGGATCCAACACTGAGTAAGAAAAAGTAACGATAACAGTTTTTACCTGCTAAGTGAATTTCCTTCCATAGGATAACATTGGTGATTCTATGAGAAAAAGTTTCTAAGTGTCAACTTTTAAAATACAATAATATTCCTTAAAAATCACGACTGTAACCAAAACGCTTTTACTCAACTGTTTACAGGAGATGTACCAGGACTGAATCTAGGATCCAGTCCTGTGGTTACAAAAGTAATCCATAAAGTAACTAATTGCATTTAACTAGAAATTCACATTGAGCTGAATGTTGCATTGTGTTTGAAAATGTGTTGCCCATTGCAACAACTGTAACTACTGTACTTAAAAGTCTATTGCCTATCTGCAAAGTATTTAAACTAAAGTAATTCATTCTGAGAAAGTATTTTTTGTAATGTAATGTATAATGTAATTACAATGTAATTTAAAAATAAAATATGTAAAAAAAATTGTTTCTAAAAATGTAGTAAATCAGTATGAAAAAAATTAATATAACAATTAATACATTTAAAAATTGTCATTTACAAAACCTTTGAAATTCACTGAAAAAACGGTAGGTTTCAGGCACGTTATAGTTAGAAATTAGCATTTAAAAAACCTTTGAAATTCACTGAAAAACCATAGGTTTCAGACACGTTATAGTTACAAATTAGCATTTAAAAACCTTTGAAATTCACTGAAAAAACCATAGGTTTCAGACACGTTATAGTTACAAATTAGCATTTAAAAACCTTTGAAATTCACTGAAAAAACCATAGGTTTTAGGGACAGTTTTAGTTACTTGGACATTGCACTCGTACAAAACCCGTGAAATTCCCCGTTATAGTTAGTTCAGCTAACTATAACTCGCGCCCGCAATGCACTGCTGATGACGTCACATATTACATCACTCATGACATGGTCAGTGACATCACTGATGACATCACTGATGACATCTCAAATGACATCACTGATGACATCATCCACGTGATAATCTGATGCACCTCCTCACACCCTAATATAACCTTTGATACACCCACTCTAAATTACAGACTGCCATTCGCAAAACCATAGACACTCCAACACCAATAACTACATACCCACTCACTGATTCTTAGGTCTACACACACACATCCACTCACTCACCCGTACAGTCACTCATACTTACGGTCACTCAGTACAGGACTATCATATGCACTCTTACTCCTATATAGACACTCAAACAACGCCACTCATCCATAGAGATACTCACACACCTAGTCAGTCATGCAAATAATTAAACACACTGCCATTTACTCACCTATACAGTTATACACACACCAGCTCACTTACTCATACAAATAGTAGCACATTGTTACGCTCTTATACAATCACAGATACAAGCACACACTCATCCATACAGCCACTATCACAATCACTCACTCTTGCTTATAGCTATTTATATACTCCAACACACATATATACTGCCTTTCACATATGTAGTTACTCACACATGTACCACTGGGACATACATTCACTCACTAACACACTCTTACACACACTTACCCACCCATACAGTCTATCACAGATGCACTCTTGAAACCATCCACCCAGTGAATCACCCACTCACACATCTATGCACAGAGTTGCACACACCCCTCCCACACAAACACTCAGGCACCCATACAGATACTCAGACAAGCATTCAATAACTCATATAGACACTCATTTAGCTATTCACAAACACATGCAGCCACTTACACAGCAACAGACAGACGGATACAGACATTCACCCAGTTTAGTCACTAACCCATGCATTCAGTAAGATACGTTAAATCACTCACTTATAGAGTCAGTCACGCACCTACTAAATCATCCATACAGACACTTACACACCCACTCATTCTTCAATACGTCTTTTCCTATATATATTAAAAATATTTAAACTTTACAGAAACACACAGTCACTGGATGATGTCATCAGTGATGTCATTTGAGATGTCATCAGTGATGTCATCAGTGATGTCACTGACCATGTCATGAGTGATGTAATATGTGACGTCATCAGCAGTGCATTATGGGGCGCGAGTTATAGTTAGCTGAACTAACTATAACGGGGAATTTCACGGGTTTTGTACGAGTGCAATGTCCAAGTAACTAAAACTGTCCCTAAAACCTATGGTTTTTTCAGTGAATTTCAAAGGTTTTTTAAATGCTAATTTGTAACTATAACGTGTCTGAAACCTATGGTTTTTTCAGTGAATATATATATATTCTCAACCAATTTCCCGAAAGCTTAAGGACGCACTCGACTCCAACTTAACCATCCGGTTTATTTTCAAAGGCAAAACACAACGTCCGCACTCACATAGTTTAATTGCTCGGGCCTGGCATGTTTCGAAGCGAACAGCTTCTTCTTCAAAGGCAGCTTCAAATGCAAATGTCCAATGAGGCGCTTTTATTCTCCCATTGACTGCATCCTCTTATCAACTCTCCTGAGTCTCGCTTAGTGCGTGCGCGATAATCCATGTGGCATGCTGGGACTTGTGGTCCCCATCAAAGCATTTAATTTCCTCTAAGTGAGTTCGTGTGACTATTTACATTTAAAAAAAAGCATAATTCTTCCTTATAGTAGGGCACAGAGAGCGGCGCTGGTTCATATTTGCCAAAGTTGGTGTGCTGCATACAGGTGATGACACAGTTCCCACCCGCAGCCTTTCATCCAGTCCGAAATGGTGCAGCCCTTCACGGCAGGGTAGCCGTGATATCCATTTTCAACCATATGCCGGAAAGCTTAAGGACGCACTCGACTCCAACTTAACCATCTGGTTTATTTTCAAAGGCAACATTTCATATGCAGGATTGTTTTGTTATATGGAGCAGAATGCATTAGGGGCCATTAATAATTTGCCCACTTGGGCACAATGTACATATGAAATGTTACCCGATTATTTAAAAAGAGATATAAGGCGAGCTCTAGACAGCGTAAGTCTCTAGAATAACACATTTTTGTCTACACTACAATTGATATTTGAAAACTAATTGTTTTTTTAATATGCAGGTTCAAGCGCTCTTAACGTTAGATGCTCGAAAACAGTACCGTTATTAATGAAATTGTGTGAACGTTGTTGATAATGGAAATGTTTTAATGAACTACAAGTCTGTTTTCCTATGCACTTTGGTTGTAGTTTGTCACGTGACACGGGTACCATCACTGCATTTAAAATGGTTGAAACTTTATGTAACATTGTTGGTGAGCAAGCCTGCTGGACAGGCGAAACGCGTCCAATTTAGCCGACATTAAAGTATAATTTTGGCCAGAACACGGCGTCGTCATTTCCTTTTGGGAGGAGAAGTGAAAATTAATCGGACCGGGCTTGGTGGGTCCGTGGCGACGACGCGCCCTCTGTTCAGGAGTGCGACGGTTTGCAGCAAGCAACAAGGTGGCAGTTTCCTTTACCGTCGCCCCCCTTCACCGCAAAACCGGGAGAGCAGTACTGCATCCAAGATTTCCACAGGAAGCCAGCCTGCAACACGGGACGGGATCTGGAGAGTCGGAGGACTCGCGGAGCACGGTACCGAGTTGTAGGTAAGGAGCTTTGTGGCCAGCGGGTGAAGGAAGAGGGAAAGTCAGCGCGTAACGAACTCTAAATTCATTCATGAAGAATAGACGCTGACGGTTTCTGGCCGGTGGTAGGAAACCACTACGTACTTAATAGATATGTCGGCTGCGGAAATGAAGGAGAGGGAGGAAGCGGCTCTGTCTATATTTAATGATATGCAAACAACGGCAAAAAAAGTGGCAAGTGTAACTGGCAATGAAAAGATATCGGATGTCATGGCAAGGCTGAAACGGCTTGAGAAATTAAAACGTGGCGAACTTTCAAAATGGTGGGAATCGAAGTCTTTGCAACGCTACTTAGAGGTCAAACGTATCCCCAGGGGGTTAAGGAGCTTGGTGGCCCCAACATATGAAGATCCGAACCCCAATATGCTCCGTGAGTGGGCTGACAACAACCAGGAATCCTCAAGGAGAATGCTAGCCATATTGATCAAATATGCTGACATTGATCGCCAAAAAATCTTGGAGGAAATTGAACAAATTGTTGGCATGCTGGAAAAGGAGCCGGGGCAAGATGTTATAGAAAAATTTAAAGGGGAAATGAAAGAGCGCCTTCGAAAATTGGAGCAAACGATTAAAGAAAGAAAGGCGCAAAAGTTTTTGCGCGATAAAAATGATTACGAGCGAGGCCAGATTTATACATTTGCGAAAAAATTTGAAAATCTGCGCCGACAAAAGATGAATGCTGGGGGAAAACCAGCGGTGGAGGCGCAATCGGAACTCAGTAGCATTCAAAGTTTGGACGTGGAAATAGAAGGCGATGAAGGATCGAGCATGTTAGGCATAACAGTGTTCCCGACAGTCATTGACGAGTTTGGTTTTTTACAAGAAGAGCGGAGGTTCAACCTCCGCCCAAGGCCACCAGCGACAAATCCAGGTCCACCAAGAGGAAGAGGCAGAGGCAACAAAGGCGTAAGGGAGCAAAGCAATGCAGGCTACGGCAACAAAGCAAAGAACAAAATGACGAAGAACTGACTATAGAGAATGAAGCTAGCATTGTAAACCTGACTGATATTCCACTATCCGAAATAGAAAAGAACATCCTGAAATTAGGTTTATCTTATTGTCCATCAGCAGAATTTGATTATGTTAAAACGCGAGTGGACACCTTCAAGTTTACAAGAGCATTAAAACTCAAGAAATTCTTTGCATTAAATCAAAGTAATAAGCCAACTACCTCAGCCACTAACCTGCCCACTAGTGCAAATCCAAATGAGGGACTGCAGGTGAATGATATGAATTTACTATTGGACCTCAGGTGCCTGGAACAAGGAAATGCAGCCACTGCCCTTAACAATTTTGACAGTGTCCAAAGCTTAAGTGCAAGCGATCAAGCCATGGTTTTGGCAGGAGAAGAAGGCTTGGACATTACGGCGAGTGAACAAACACGGTTCAGATTGAACTCGAGATTTACACCAATGACACCAAAGGACTCGGTTGATGTCTTTAATGAATTAGTCATCAATGATCTGAAAAATCTTGAAAAATGTACCAGTGTTAAAAATAAAATATTCACGCAGCATCAAAAGGAATATAATGCGCTGGTTTTAAAGCTATCCTCTAATACTAATTGTATAGTCCGCAATGCAGATAAAGGAGGAAATGTTGTCCTCTGGGGCAAACAGTTGTATTTAACAGAGGCATACAAACAACTTAATAATCGCCAGAACTATGTCAGGGTTGCTGAAGAGGCTATAACTACCAGTCATCGACAGTTCAATTTGCAACTGCATGACTGGCATACACGAGTTATAATAACGCAAGAAGAATTCATGTTTTTGAAAATCGACAAACCAGTTACTCCAGTGTTTTATTTAATTCCTAAAATACACAAAGATCTGGATAACCCCCCAGGGCGCCCCATTATTTCTGCAATTGGGAGTGCACTAGAAAATACCTCAAAATTTGTAGATTCTTTCCTAGCTCCGTTGTTGAAAACCCTCCCATCCTATATACAGGATACGGGGATTTTCTTAAACGCATATACGATATCCCGTGGGAAGATGATCTTTTACTGGTAACAATAGATGTTACGACACTGTATACCAGCATTCGACATGAGGATGGTCTGAATGCCATTAAATTTTATCTAGGCACCAGACCTTTAAAATTGTGGGCGCATACACAAATGTTGACAGTGATGATTGAAACTTGCCTACAAAATAATTTCTTTTTGTTCAATGGAGAACTGTTCCATCAAATCTGTGGGACAGCAATGGGCACCTGCTTCGCCCCCAGCTATGCGAATCTGCATATGGGCTGGTGGGAGGAGCAGGTGGTCCAAGTCCAGTACCAAGAAGAATGTCAGCACAACATTCTGCACTGGAGTCGATTTATCGATGACCTATTTGTTGTGTGGAAGGGCTCAGAACAGTCAGCTAAAAACTTTATTAAGAAATTACAAGGCAACAATTTAAATCTAAAGTTCACGAGTATTATTAGCGACACGGCAGTCAACTTTTTAGACCTAACCGTCTATGTGAAGAAGGGCAAATTACACACTAAACTGTATCGCAAACTAACGGCTGGAAATACGTTGCTACACGCAACAAGTTTTCATCCCAATAATTTGATTAGGAGTATCCCCTATGGGGAATGCCTATGAACACTGAGGAATTGTAGTGAACAAGAAACTCTAGACACAGAATTGGAATGTCTGAAGAGACGTTTCAAAACGAGAGGCTATACAGACAACTGTGTGCAAGCAGCTGTTCACAAAGTGAAGTTAAAAATCAGAGAAGATGTCCTCTTCAATAAAAACCCAACACAACGTAAGAGTGAACAAATAAACATGAACCAATGTAGAATGATTACCTCATTTAATAAGCAGCATAATAAAGTAAGGAGCATTTTAAGTAAACATTGGCACCTCATTCGCAATGATACCATCCTGGGGAAATTAGTTCCAAAACGTCCAAACATCACATTTAGACGAGCTAAATCGTTAAAACAAACATTAGTTAGCAATATGATGCCACCAAAGAAATCAATGGCCACTAACTCATCCTGGTTAAAACGAAAGGAAGGTTTTACAAAATGTATCAAGTGTAAAGCCTGTCTGCATGGCAAAAATACTTCAATGTATAAACTGGGTCTTTCAAAGAGAGAAAAACAAATAAAGGGCCATTACAATTGCAAAACTGACTTTGCCGTCTACGTACTTCAGTGTCCATGTGGCCTGAAGTATGTGGGCAGCACAATCCTTCCTGTTCATAAAAGAGTGCTACAGCACCTCAGAGCCAGAAAAAATGGCGATAAAACATACCCAGTAGCCCGCCACTTTGAATTACACCATGGCAAGAAAACGTAGGGGCTAACCTACTTTGTGATAGATTCTATACCAGCTAACAGTAGGGGAGGTGACCGGGAGAAAAAATTGAAGAGACTAGAATCGTGTTATATACTTGAACTAGACACGAGAACCCCCACAGGTCTGAACATGGAAGAAGATTTGCACACACATTTGTAAATATTTATGACAGTAGCATTCCGTCAACACTCCCTCCTGGAATTTCCGTTTTTAACCATTGTTTTTAAAATTTTGGTATATATACACTTTGCACTTTGAGAGGCAGACGCATAGGTAGTTTATATATTTTATGAGGAGGCAGGTTCACACATTCAGGTTGATCCATAGGGCCCACTGGGGCAGGATTGTTTTGTTATATGGAGCAGAATGCATTAGAGGCCATTAATAATTTGCCCACTTGGGCACAATGTACATATGAAATGTTACCCGATTATTTAAAAAGAGATATAAGGCGAGCTCTAGACAGCGTAAGTCTCTAGACTAACACATTTTTGTGTACACTACAATTGATATTTGAAAACAAATTGTTTTTTTAATATGCAGGTTCAAGCGCTCTTAACGTTAGATGCTCGAAAACAGTACCGTTATTAATGAAATTGTGTGAACGTTGTCGATAATGGAAATGTTTTAATGAACTACAAGTCTGTTTTCCTATGCACTTTGGTTGTAGTTTGTCACGTGACACGGTTACCATCACTGCATTTAAAATGGTTGAAACTTTATGTAACATTGTTGGTGAGCAAGCCTGCTGGACAGGCGAAACGCGTCCAATTTAGCCGACATTAAAGTATAATTTTGGCCAGAACACGGCGTCGTCATTTCCTTTTGGGAGGAGAAGTGAAAATATATATATATATATATATATATATATATATATATATATATATATATATATATATATGAGAATCTGTAGAATACTTTATGTTTATTTGCCCCTGTTATCCACTTAAAAAAAAGGTGGATAATTCCGGCATGTCGAATCTTGTCATTTACACAACCAGCAGAAGCTCTACGAGTGTTTAGATCTGACACTACTAAATGGTTTTAGTATTTACTTTAACGAGATACTTGTTATATACCTGGCGGGTTAGGATTAAGATTTTATCCACCATTATGGGGCCGATTCCGATCTCGCTCGGAAGGGCTCCGAACGCGATCCGGGCGGAAAAAGTACGAGCCGTACGTGTGTTTTCCGACCGACGCGTACAGCTGTACGAGCGAGCAAGTACGATGCGAGAAACGCGAAATCGCTGACCAAGTCATTTCCGGGTCCGAACTGCTCTGTACGTCTCGTCCGTAAGCAAACCGTGCCGTGCAATGGAGGCGATTTCCGACCGAGCCAGTACAATGCACGATTCGGACAACCGGATCTAGTCAGAGCCTCCGACACGTTAACGCTCCGGGAAGTGGACTTTGGGGGTCCGCGGCGGACCCCCCTTCACCCGTAGCCTTACAAGTCGATCGCAGGTGCATGTACAGTGCGGGTGGCACAGACGCGTCCCCACTACAGGGGGCGCCCTTGTGCGCAACGTACTTTTTTCGTCAATGGGAGCCTATGTACGCGTCTTACAACAGGCTCCCATTGACTTCAATGGGGCTCCGAGCGACCCGTGTCCGTCAGTGCTTGTTCGCATCGTACTCGGGCGGTCGGAGCCCCGGAGCACGAGTCGGTCGGGAAGCTCTACGGGCGCCAGTCGGCCATAGGGCTTTCCCAGCAAGATCGGAATCGGCCCCCAAGTAGTATGGCTGTGATATGAGTGTTCCAATACAATTGGACGATCTAGGTCGAGGGTCTACAAGCCAATCTGCCCCTGGTATTAAAAGAGGTTACTTTTATAGATATTTTAGTATTGATAAGTATGATATGTTTGTATATACTATGTTCATTTATATTATCATGATGTTTCTATGATGCCTATTTATATATTACTATGTAATATTTTTATGGAAGTTGTTGTGTATTTTTATGTGAATGATCATCAACTGATCGAATAAAGTTACTATATATATATTTTTTTTCAGTGGCATCCCTCTCATATGGCTAATTATTTGTTGTTTAAAGTTTCTCAACTTCCCCAGATCCTTGGCTTCCAAGCCCTTCCAGTCTACAACACTGGTGGACTGTAATGGGAAATTCAGCAAACTTTGTCAGATTTTAAAGCAGCTCATGGTTTCCTACCTCATTTAGAGATGGGATAACTGCTGTTTCCTGGTTGCACAGTCTGTGTTGCCTCGATTGTTGTGAGGACCGAAACAACAGGAATCTGCCAGTGAGAATGACATTTGAGATGCTGCCCTAAATAAGTTGACCTGGGACTTCTATGTATGACCAGGTACAAAGTTCAATTTCCCCAACATGCTACCAAAAAATTCCAAATGTGTCAGCAACGTTTATTTTCATTTTATAAAATTAAATCTTCATTGTGGAGTTTTATTTTTGGGAAACAAAAAATGTGATCACTTGTTCTGCCATGACACTATGACGTGATGTGCTCAGCACCACTGCACAATTTCAGCAAAAGTGCAGCTGCCCTGTTAGCGGAAGAACTTTCAGAGAGAATCCTCACCTGTTGTAGGAAACATTAAATGAAACTTCAATACGTTTATCGAATGTTGGTATGTTTTGAGAGCATGGTTTTTTATTTATTCACTCACACAAGATTTTAATCTTCATTTTGAGGATACCTCACATCCAGCCACGTATGAGCTGATTGATAGTCTGGGGGCGTATCAACTTAATCAAAAAGTTGGTAGTCCCACCCACTCTAAAGGTCATTTGCTGGACCCCATATTTTCAAATATTGAGGATCTTCAGGCCAGGGACCCTATCCCAGTACCCTGGTCTGATCATTTTTTAATTCCGTTCACCTGGGTATCTCAGGCCGCTACCACGCTGGCTGTGGGAACTAAAAGACAGGTTCGTACCTGGTCAAAACTTTTAATTGAGCCCTGGGCGATTAGTCTTGGAAAGACTACACCATTATCTGACTCTAATCCCATCACTGCAAACCATAAATTCAATGAATGGCTTGAGACATCATTGGACAAGGTTCTCCCAAAAAAATGGGTTCATAATAAGGTAGGAGGTAATCGAAATGCTTGGTACTCTCCCAAACTGCAGGAGCTCAAGCAATCCTGTAAAAAACTTGAAAGAAGATGGAGAAAGGATTTTTTAGCAACTAATAAAGCCAAATACAGAGAGGCGATAAAAATGTATAAAGCTGAAATAAAATCTGCCCAGGCTCTCTACTATGAAGAGAGAATCACATCGGCCTCCAACTCTCCACGCAAAATCTTCTGCATCGCAAAATCACTCCTCACACCCATTACCCCTTCCACCATATTTGAGGACACTTTATCCCACTGCAATCAAATTGCACAGTTTTTCTTTAATAAAATACAAAATATTTACATGTCCTTCCCTCAGGGTAAAGTCCAACAAACTGCATCACCCATGGATATTAGGACCCAAGACACGAAATGTTTACTGGAGCAAATTCCCCCTCTGAATTTGACTTCTCTTCAAAGTATCCTTAGTCGGCTAAAATCTGGCTCTCCGACAGATTCCGCCCCCCCCCCACTATCTTAAATTTTGTTACTGAGACTGTATCCCCAGTTATTATGGACCTGATCAATGCTTCGTTCCTGACGGGACTTGTCCCCCCCGTCTGGAAATGAGCAATGGTCAAAGCACTTCTGAAAAAACCTAATTTGGACCCTGAGGTGTTAGCGAATTACCACCGCATTTCATTATTGCCTAGTATCAGCAAAATAGCAGAGAAGCATGTGAATTCTGCTCTCTCTGCTTTTTTGGAGAGTAACAACTGTCTCCACCCTTCACAGATGGGATTTAGACCTCAGCAGGGTACAGAGACTGCTCTTTTGGCAGTCGTAGAGGAATCAAGGAAAATCTTAGATGGCGGAGGCTGTGCTGCTATCATTCTCTTAGACCTCAGCGCAGCCTTCGATACAGTTAACCATCAACTGCTGATTCAAAGACTCAGGGATGTGGGAGTAGCCGGGACAGTGCTGAAGTGGCTGCAATCCTTTTTGGAGGACAGAATCTTTGAAGTCTTTGAAAATGAAATCATCTCAAAACGAATGCCTCTTAGATGTGGGGTTCCTCAGGGATCTTCCCTGAGCCCCACTCTATTTAATATATATATGAGTTCCCTGGCAGAAGTAGTACTACCTTTTGGAGTACAGATTGTTACCTATGCTGATGATACTCAGCTGGTTGTCTCTTTCAACCAGCTGGATAGTACAGGGCCTGGTTTAGCCTTATGCCTGGAAAAGGTATCAATTTGGATGGAAAGCTCATATCTTAAACTCAATGGAGCAAAGACGGAGTTGATGTTCCTTGGTAACTCTGCCACTCTGAACATAGGTTCGTTCTGGCCCAGTTGTCTTGGTCCAGCTCCTTCCCCTAAAGAACAGATTAAGAGCTTAGGTGTCTGGCTGGACCGCAATCTTGACTTTAAGGTGCAAGCACGGAAGGCGGCAGCTAGCTGTTATGGGATTTTGAGGATGATACGCAAAATCCTTTCTCTGCTGCCATTCCCCGCCAGAAGACTATTGGTTCAAGCGCTGATCCTTTCACGGCTTGATTATGCCAATGCCCTCTATTTAGGAGCCCCATCGTTTACCATCAAAAAGCTACAGATGGTGCAAAACTGTGCAGCACGCCTTCTCCTGAACATTTCTAATCGTCTATCGGCTAGGCCAGCCCTTGCTACTTTACACTGGCTTCCTATTCAGGAGAGGATCCAGTTTAAGGCTCTGTGCATCGCACATAAAGCATTATCAGGCAAGGGATCGCCCATTATTCGTTCCATCATTTTGCCCTACCGTCCTAATAGGGCTTTGAGGTCGTACAACAAACAACTGGCGACAGTACCGATAATCCAAAAAACACGAAGTGGAGGGCGTTTTTTTTCATATAATGCTGCCAAACTATGGAACCTCCTCCCCCTCCACATCCGTCTTGAGCCAAACTATCTTATCTTTCGAAGACAAATAAAAACCTACGTGTTTCCTTAACTCTGTTCGGAGTCTGTGATTGCACCACTACTAGCGTTGGGATGCCTCTGGGTAACCATGCGCTTTAGAAATGCTGATTTATTCATTCATTCACTTGCACACACACATACACAGACCTAAATATCAATCAATCAATCAGGGAATTATAAGCGCGCTACTCACCCGTGAGGGTCTCAAGGCGCTGGGGGTGGGGGGTATGCAACTCCGTTCAGCCAAAGAGCCAGGTCTTGAGAGTTTTCCTGAAGGTGTTCAGGGAGGGGGCGAGTCTGATGTCTGCAGGTAGCTCGTCCAGGTCTTGGCTGCAATGTGAGAGAATGATCTTCCGCCTGCTCTGGCTCTGTGGATGCACGGTGCCAGTGCGAGGTTGGCCGATCGCAGGTTTCTTTTGGGTGTGTGGAAGTTTATTCTGTCGTTGAGGTATTTGGGTCCGTTGTTGTGAAGTCATTTGTAGGCGTGAGTGAGGATCTTGAAGGTGACTCTCTTCTCCACGGGGAGCCAGTGGAGTCGCCGAAGGTGATGGCTGATGTGTTCGCGCCGGGGGATGCCGAGGACGAGTCTGGCCGCGGTGTTCTGTATGGTTTGGAGTTTGCGGAGTAGGGACTTGTTGATGCCGGCGTAGAGTGCGTTGCCATAGTCCAATCTGCTAGTGATGAGTGCATGGGTGACAGTTTTCCTCGACTCGGGGGGGATCCATTTGAAGGTCTTGCGGAGGATGCGGAGGGTGTTGAAGCAGCTGGAGGTGACGGCGTTGACCTGACGGTTCATGGCAAGGGATGAATCGAATACGATGCCGAGGTTTTTGGCGTGGTCTGTGGGGGTTGGTGGGCTTCCGAGGGCGGTGGGCCACCAGGTGTTGTCCCACGCTGAAGGGGTGGTTCCAAGGACGAGGACTTCTGACTTCTCGGCGTTGAGTTTGAGGCAGCTGCTGGTCATCCAGACTGCGACTTCTTGCATTCCTCTCTGGAAGTTGAGTTTCGCGGTGGTAGGGTCTTTGGTGAGGGAGAGGATGAGCTGGGTGTCGTCGGTGTAGGATACGATGTTAAGGCCGTGTTGTCGGACGATGTGTGCGAGGGGGGCCATGTAGATGTTGAAGAGGGTTGGGCTCAGAGATGATCCCTGTGGGACTCCGCAGGTGATTTCCGTGGCGGTGAAGAGAAATGGCGGTAGTCTGATCCTCTGGGTTCTTCCGGTGAGGAACAAGCGGATCCAGTCTAGGGCAGTTCCTTGTATGCCTGCGTCGTGTAGTCTGGTAATCAGTGTGCGGTGAGAGATGGTGTTGAAGGCTGCAGACAGGTCGAGGAGAATGAGGGCTGCATAGTGGCCTTGGTCGAGGAGAGTGCGTATGTCGTCCGTGGCTGCGAGTAGGGCGGTCTCGGTGCTGTGGTTGGCTCGGAATCCGGATTGGGACGGGTCGAGGACGGCGTGCTCTTCGATGAATCGCGTCAGTTCCCTGTTGACTGTTTTCTCTGCCACTTTAGCTGCAAAGGGGAGGAGCAAGATGGGCTGGTAGTTTTTGAGGTCGGTTGGGTCGGCCGTGGGCTTCTTGAGCAGGGGCCTGACTTCGGCGCGTTTCCAGTCGTCTGGGAAGGTGCCTGTTTTGAAGGTGGTGTTGATGGTGTGTTGCAGTTCGGGTGCGATTGTGTCTGTCGCTCTGTGGTAGATGTGCGGGGTGCAGGGGTTGGTGGGGGCCTCCGAGTGGATGCCTTTCATGACCTCGGCTGTGTCCTCGGGCGTGATTGGTGTCCAGTTGGAGATGGTGGGCTGGCTGGTGTCTTGGGCAGACATTATACATATTAGACAGTGGTGGTTGCCACTGTGTTGTTTTGATTAGGTTTGAGTTTCCATAGGAAGAGCCTTTTTTTGTTTTGCTAATAACTTTGTTGCAGTTTGACAAATTTGCACAAAACCCTCTGAAAAAGTTCATTCATCTTGGTTCCTTCATTGACATTTTTGGAGTGATCCACCAAATGGGGGGTCACGAAAATGAGGGGCCCTAAAAGTATGAGTTCCTGTATTGATTCCCATAGAAGACTTTCCTCTCCAATACAGAACACATGCTTTTTGTGATTTAGTGTAAATCCATACAGTCATTTTCGTGATATTAGCATTTAAAGTGTGGCTGGGGTGGCCATTAAGGTGTACAGATATGTTCTGATTAGCCAATTTAAAGGGAAATAGTCAATCCCAACTGGCTGACAACAACATGAACAAGTTGTTGTGGCAGCAATTACAGGACCATGGACATGGTCACTGTGTCCTGAAAATGTTATAACAAAATATAGGGGAGCAAGGTAAGCACACCCTGACCAACAGGGACATGTGAGGGGTCCCAAAGGAATTCCCCCCCTTGATTGGCTGGCCTCGCCATGGACAGCTTGTTGTGGAAGACATTACTGGACTTGGGGACGTGGTCCCCATTGAAATGCATTGTAGTGAATGCAAGGTTTTGAGAGTCACAAAAAGGAGTACATATAAAGGGTGCAAGCAGATTTTAGTTATATAAACCATTTGTTAGTTTTGTTATACTCATTTTAGGAATTCCGGTGAGTTCTCAGGTGATTTTAACCGGTGAAAAATGCTGACACTCTGCAAACCCTTCCCGCTTAGGGCAACAAAAGCAAAATGAACAAATGATGGACGGAATGCTGAACAATGCAAACATTCACCCCAATCACAAAGATCTAGGTTTAATCCATTGTTTTTTTGCTCATCACTCCACCCCAGATTGGACCCAGCCATATGAAAACCAGTCTTGACCCTGCTCCTCATGGGAACATTATTAAAAACTACTCTATGTTTCAAACTCTGTTGTGGGCTCTTTCTGTGGTGTGTTTTCACTGTGTTACTGTTTGAAGTGTTGCACAATTACTTTACAGTTTGCCTCTAAGTTAAGCCTCACTGCTCTGTGCCAAGCTACGAGGGGCTTAGCACAGGTTAATTTGGAGTTTGCGTGCGCCTTTTCCTGACAATGATTGTGGTTGCTGCTTCACCAGGGCTCACACCCCAGTCAACCAACAACCCAATTTCTTACACTGTATTTATGATAAAAGTGTGGCATGTCTAAACAACCTCTTGTTGGAATTAAAGCTTTTAAACTTAAATCATTTCCTTTAGAAATGCACAAAATGAGAGATGACATATTGTCTATGAGTTCTCAAATAATTCCTTGTCCATGTCAGTAAAACATTCTGACCTGCAGATTGAAAGAGTCACTTTCAACACAAGCAGCAGTCTGTCAGTTCACTCCATAGTGACCAACTGCAGCTTCACCACAGAGTTTTAATGATTAACTAGAGCACTAACATCATGAATTTATGACAAAAATGTGGTACACCTGAACGCCATCTGGATGGAATCAAATCTGTCAAAAACGTATTTTCAAAACTTGTACCAGTCTCTCAGTTAACACCCTGACAATTAACTGCAGTTTCCCATAATGTTAAATGAACAAGTAGAGTGCTAATATTCTGTATTTATGACAAAGGTGTGCCAGACCTGAAGCCATGTAAGTGGAATCAAAGTTGTAAAACTTAAATCATTTCGTTTGACATTGAACAAAATGAGGGGGTTCTGTTTGTCACAGAAATTATGGTTAGTGCTCTAAAAATCTATAATGATCACACATTTTCTATGATGTCTCAAATATCTTCCTCATCCATTAAGTAAAAAATTCTAACATTCAGACTGAAACATGTACATTCAACATTTCAACACCAGCAGCAGCCTGCTAGTTACCTCCCTAGTGATCAACTGCAGCTTTACCACAAAGGTCTAATGAGCAACTAGATTGCTAACATTCTGAAATTATGAAAGAATTGTGGCACACCGGAAGACTATCTTGATGGAATCAAAGCTGTAAAACTTAAAGAGGATACTGCAGTAAATGAAGAAATGAAGGGTTTCGATTTGCCATAGTGCCATAGAAATTGTGGGAAGCTGCAGTCGAACACTGGTTCAGGAAGATAGTGTGAACCACCAACAAATGATTTAAATTGTGACTAAATTCTGTTATCACCCTTTACATATGCTCGCTTTTGTAACCCTCAAAAACAGGCTTCCAGTACATGCATTTCAAAGGGGACCACGTCCCTGAGTGCTGCCAAAACATGTTGGGCCTGTTAAGCCGATCAAGGGCAGATCCCATTGTTACCCCCTCACATGACCCTTGGGGTCAGGCTGTGCTCAGCCTGTGCCCTTGTACTTTTGTTTAAGTAATTTTCTAATTTTTAGGACGCAGGGACCATGTCCCTGAGTCCAAGATGGCTGCCACAATATTTTTTTCAGGTTGTGGCCAGACATTCAGAATTGAATAGGCCGGGCCAATCAGAGCATATCTGGGCAGAGTTTAGCTATACCTATTTTGTAAGCCCTTCCTGTTCACCCAGACACCTTTTTAAATGCAAACTTCTCAAAAATGGCTGAACGGATTTACACCAAATCAATAAAAGCACCCTTTCTGAGTAGAGTTCTAACGTTTTGCCAGATTTGGTGTAATTCTGTTCAGCTGTTTTTTATATTCCTCCAAAATAATTTTACTATGAGAATTAAAATCGAAGATCAATTTTTGGGATGGTAACCCCTTTTGTCTTGGCCCCCACTTGATGTATCACTCTAAAACCTTTAAGAAAGAATCTGAGATGGATGAACCTTTTTGGGCAATTGCATGAAGATTTGTCAAACGGCACAAGAGTTATTAGTGAAACAAAAAATGCTCTCCCTATCCACACTCCGGTCTATTTAAAACTACACAGTGGCAAACACCACTGTATACTATAAACATGGTATATAATTAAGGCTCCCAGTTTTCCATTTAAACTGATTTTTACATATAAATACAGACAGGAAACTATTTTTCCTTTGTCTGTATTTATAAATAGAAATGGTAAAATACTGCTGAAACTGATTCAGAGACTTGTGCTGCGCAGCTGTGCTCCAGCCCAGGGTTGCCACGCCCCTCTGCCTGATGTGGATCTTTGGATGCACTCTGCCTGCCCCCAAACCCCTGCTGACATTTCCTAATCAGTTTCTTTCACCTAAACGTGGTCGGATCCATGTGTCGCTGTGTCGGCATAACAGCCCCCCCAGCCAGTTCAAAGCCAATGTAAGTGAAAGGAAGGGTGCATATCTATGTTTTATTATTTGAATAGCGTGGAGCGAGGGAAGGGGGGGTGGTCTTTTGTAGTGTCAACCTTGCTTTAAGTGAAGAGGTGAGCGATCCTTCACCCCTGAATCACACTTCTCTGCGCCACCTTGAAACTCGGGTTTTGGGCTCTACATCTGGTGCAGGTGTCGTGGTTTCATTCCTGACTGGTGTTAAGGGAGAGACTACAGCTGGATGGGCTAGTGCAGATCCCCCCTACCTGCTGCATGCTATGTTCCTCTGTTTATTGATGTTTAAACTTCTGACTTTTCAGAAGCATGAGCGGGCATTCATTCTAAACGACCAGGGTATCAGAGTGCGCTATTTCGAGATTGAAGTTTTTAGCTGCAGGGGGTGGGAGGCAAAGCAGGGTGTGTAGAGGGAAGTCCACAAAATAATAAATAGCTGGACAGGATGGGGTGCAAGATCGGCATGTACTCCTGGCGTGCGGTGGGTGGCGAACAATTGCTGCTGGTTGCTTTTCTCTGACCAGGATAGGGAACGCATAACTTTTCTCAAGAATTACAGACACCGGTAGTCTATTTTGTCTTTATTGTTTTGGAACATTGGACGTTGTAGCTATTACAGGACAGCCTTCTCAGTGTTGTACAGAAGATCGGTTTAAAACCAAAGTATAGGAGCTCCTAGGAAGCACATATAACAGTGGATCACAACTTGTCCTATGTCATCGATCCTGCTTTGTATACCAAAAATTACACACGTCGTGAAAAGTGCAACACGACTGGCGGCGGGTTGCAAAGGGAAACAGCTGATATGGTCCTCACGAGCACTCTGACTCTAGGAGCTTGAACATGTGCTGTACTACAATGGCAAAGTTTTCAGATGAATGTAATACGTATACTTAATTTGGCATATATATATAAATCTATAAATCTACAACAACTGAGTGCAAGCGTGCATTGGCTATTTAAATAAATGTGAAAACATACTAGCTGCAGCCTCTTCTTTTGCTTGCTATAAAAATAAATGTGGAGAAATACAGATAAAATGAACAAAAAATAAATATGGATAAATACAGATGGAAATGTTAAAAAAATAAATACCTTAAAACCGGGAGCCCTATATATAATCTCTCATATCCCAATAGGGAAACTACCTAAAATGTTGTTCAATTCACAATATACAATCAATATTATATGTTTTACTTTGTTTTAAATTGATGTTTTTACTTGTCCTTTTAATATTTTGCACAATGAATGTTTTTAACTGTTTTTCTCACCACTTTGTACCATGATGGATGTCTTTTCTATTTTTGAACATTTTTATATTTGTAGTTTTATGATCTTATCATGTAAGAATCGAATAAAGTGATTTGACTGACTGACTGAATCAATATGCAATAATGAAATAGATGTCACTATTCTTTATTTCAGGTTTGGAGTTTATAAATCATGGTGATGAACTCTTAACCGATTTAACCTGAAATTAAAATCAAGGTGAGCTCTTATTTAGATTTAATTAATCATATAGCAAGTTTAGATGTCAAATTGTTACATATATGTGATTATTTATCAAATACAGGTTCCTCTTAGTAAGCAATTTCTAGGATGCTAGATGACAAATATGGATTATGTAGGCTTATTTGCCACCACACGGATTAAGTTGAAGTTCTGTTAGTTCATTTTAGTTAATTTATCACCTTAAGTAATTTTGCCTTTCTTGCTCAAAAAAAAGTATGTTCTCTTTAAAACACATTTAAAATAGTTGCAATGCAAATGTAAATTTAACTGAGGAGAGGTCCCAAGAGTGCTATCTTTTATCGTAAATAAATAAACAAGCTGAAAACTATACTGACTTTATAATTAACTGCAGCAGAATGAGGTGCAACACCCCTGATCCAATTTGACCAGCATGAAAATGGTAAAAAATACTCCGTAGTAATCAAAGTTTTTTTAAAATTAATGTTAAAAAATAGATATTTGAGGTAAATATGAACATAGTCATTCAAGATGCTTACGCCCCGATTACGTGTTTCGGCGGTGCGGAGTGGTGGGCCCCTGCACGGCTGAGATTCTCCGCCACCCGCCTGCCAGATTACAAGTTATTTGTAGTCTGGCAGGTGGGCGGCGTGGCATTCCCATGGTGGTGCCTTTTTTAGTGGCTGCGGTGCCTTTGGGAACGCCTCACAATGTTCCTGCACGGCATGGACTCGAAAGTCCATGCCGTGCAGGAACTTTTGTGCATACATAATGGGGGGCAAAAAGGTAGGAGGCACTGGGGGCCCTGGAGGGCCCCCTTTGTTTACGCTCCTCCAAGCTTTACATGGAGGAGGAACCGCCATGTAAACCCTGGAGGAAAAGAAACTCAAAATATGCTTGGCGGACCACGGCGGTCCTGACAGGAAAACTGGGCCTCTGACCAGCGAACATCGGTTCCCTGGTGGCGGCGGCAGTCCCAGGGCGGTCTGACCACCCAACTCATAATGGGGTCAGTCAGACTGCTGGTGTGGCAGTGGCTTGATCCTCCACAGCCGCACCACCACGAGTCTGGTGGTCTTCGGACAACCAGACTCGTAATCGGGCCCTTAGTGTCTGGTAGTGGTAGTGGGAAGATGAATTTCGTGGTGTGCCTGCTAATGGTCTTATTATGCACATTATGTTTATCTTTAATTGCTGTTAGTTGCTGGTGGGAAGGTAGTGGGTTACTTATAGGTAGCAAAGCCACCAGCAGAGGAGAATAACGTTGAAGTTAAGTTTATGTCACACATAGCAATACATGGAAATTGATAGGATGTTGTGATCAATTCAGTGAGCTAAGAATGTCCTACTCAGTTAGATACTGATAGTCATTAGCTGGTTTATGATCCATGAAAATTTGATATTTATTATGTTGATATATAGTATGCCCTATTACTCATAAGTACTGCTCCCGAATATTTATAATTCTGAATGCAGATTCTTTGCAGATACACAATGTGAACTTTATCAGGAAACTATCTTGGTGCCTAAATTCCTCTAGTGTGTATTAGGATAGATATGCTTATAGACCGGAACTCCATTACTGCACTGTGAAAACCATGAACATATTTAAACAGCAAGCCATTATTCAGGTAATGTAAGATTTAGCATCATTGCTTCTGGCCTATATTTCTCTGCTCATTTTGTTGCCAGGAACATCTTAATACATTTTATTAATGGACATGCACTACTTGCATGACAATGAGGAAGATGCATATCTTTATTTTGGGCTACAAGATTTGTTTTCACCATGCCTATCTAACAGTAGAAAAACACCAAAAACATATTTTAAGAATGAACACACTTGGCTTTGTAAAATTATATTGTGATATTTGTGATTGTGCTTAAGTGAACTATTAGGAAACAGAGTTGGTGCAAAGTTCCTATAAGGTTGCAGCAATGCTGGTGCACAAAATCTGGTGTAATATGG
Source organism: Calotriton arnoldi (assembly GCA_963921515.1). Lineage (NCBI taxonomy): Eukaryota > Metazoa > Chordata > Amphibia > Caudata > Salamandridae > Calotriton > Calotriton arnoldi. The sequence goes on from CAWUFW010013914.1 coordinate 47,877, forward strand.
TTTTAGACAAAAATGCCTTACTGATGCCATGTAAGAGAAATATTTAATAAGAATGCACTCCTTCCCTTGGTAAATTCATTATTGGAAAATACTGTCATCTGTAGATGCGTGCGATCAGACACTGTGAACCGCCCCAGATCACAGCTCATACAAAAGTACACTTCAGGGCACATAAATCGCACACCGTCTGTCGCACTGCGCGTGGGAAAACATCCTCACTCTAAACCATTTACTCTTGAGTTGTCCATTTTCATCACTTGATACCAGTGATTAAACAATTCCTTTTCGTAGACTCTTCCAAACTTATTAAGTCACTGCGGAGACAGCGTAGTTCCACCCTGTTTCTTTATTTGACATTTTCATATGTATCCTGCGTGCCCATCCAGACATTACACAGCAACACGTAAAAATCAAGGTGAAACGTGGAACAAAGTAGGCTCATTATTTTATGCTCAATGCATTTCGAGCCTAAAGGCTCTTCATCAGGGGACTCTGCAACAGAAAAACGACAGCTCAGCTAGCTACTCACTGCTTCACCTTCACTGTACAAAGCAATGTATGCCAACGCCACCCTCATTACCCCACCACTCCCTCTTTAGAAAACCCTTGTGCTCAAACACCAAACAAATCCCTTCCCTCCCAATACTCAACCCCTTCCACCCACTCACTCAAACAAGGCTGCTAAATAAACACATAAAAACACATGTGCAACTTCCAATGCGCTAAATCCAAACCCCTCTCCCAACTGTCGATTCTCCCCATCTAACTGAGATCTTAACTCATTCCCATGGGGAGAATCGACAGTTGGGAGAGGGGTTTGGATTTAGCGCATTGGAAGTTGCACATGTGTTTTATGTGTTTATTTAGCAGCCTTGTTTGAGTGAGGTGGAAGGGATTGAGTATTGGGAGGGGAAGGGATTTGTTTGGTGTTTGAGCACAAGGGTTTTCTAAAGAGGGAGTGGTGGGGTAATGAGGTGGCGTTGGCATACATTGCTTTGTACAGTGAAGGTGAAGCAGTGAGTAGCTAGCTGAGCTGTCGTTTTTCTGTTGCAGAGTCCCTGATGAAGAGCCTTTAGGCTCGAAATGCATTGGGCATAAAATAATGAGCCTACTTTGTTCCACGTTTCACCTTGATTTTTACGTGTTGCTGTGTAATGTCTGGATGGGCACGCAGGATACATATGAAAATGTCAAATAAAGAAACAGGGTGGAACTACGCTGTCTCCGCAGTGACTTAATAAGTTTGGAAGAGTCTACGAAAAGGAATTGTTTAATCACTGGTATCAAGTGATGAAAATGGACAACTCAAGAGTAAATGGTTTAGAGTGAGGGATGTTTTCCCACGCCGCAGTGCGACAGACGGGTGCGCGATTTATGTGCCCTGAAGTGTACTTTTTTACTGATGCCATGTGCATGTAGCACGGCAAGCCACTGGGTTTTTGCGACTGCTCATAGCATCACAAAATGAAATACTTCAACAAACAGTTGCTTTTGGTAGGCACCACATACACAAGAATTGTGCCTTTTGGTTTCTCTAACCAGACTAAAATACATCTGCCCTTAATCCTGCTACTGTCTATCTGCAGACACAAAATGTGAAGATTCGCTCCCAGAGATAAATGTACACTTTGACAAGAAGCAGATGTGAGTGGGGTATTGGAATGTGTAGGGCAAAGTTTCCCCACCTTTGAGCTGCTGCTGTAACTAAGTAAGCTCTGGCCATCAGCACAGTTTCTTGGTCTTAAATGCACACTCTATTTGTGTTGTGGGAGTTCCTCAGGGTCTATCACCTTCCATCCCCTTGAACATCGCCCTTATATGACCAGGAGAGTAGACATAAACCATTGGGTGGTACATGTCCGAGTTCTCATTACAGACAAAGCCTTATTATACCCATGTCCCTCTTCTGATTGGATGTGTGAGAAATGGGTTATGACCCATTTAATCCCTCTGAGTTTTTTGCTTTTTGGATTACTCGATTTTTGGACTTGTGACATGAGTCTCACCAACTGAGCCTTACTCATTGTAAGCTCTGTTAAAATGAGTTGGGAGTGCTAACCACCAGTGTCCACCTTTTCAGATCAGGTCTGCTGCTGCACAACTGGGTTAAGAATCTTACACCTGCGGGTTAAGCAAATGAGACAGCCATCTATGCCTAGTATTTGTGCATAGATAACCCTGTTGCTGACCAGGGTAGGTCCTATAATTTGAGTGTCCATTCATATTGTGAGTATGTACATCTGTAGAGATTTACTTTAAAGTCTGTGTGCTTCACTATATTGTACACTGTGGGCAACATCTGCATCAAACTCCAATTTATGGTAAATCAGGAGATTAAATACAGATCTGATGTTTATTTTCACTTACCTACACTTCTTCTGGCACTTCAATATTTTTCCTTTTTACTCCTAATTAGAGTCTAGAGTTTAAATGACCCACTGGGCCACGTCAATTTGCTTTGTTGGCCTGCAGGCAGATCAAAGGTTATTTGATAGTGATCCAGTTGACCCTGGTAGAGAAAACAGCAAGGACAGTGTGTTTCTTATTTTGCAACCCTGTACTTTCACTTGCTCTGGAAAGGCTCAATTCTGCAGAAGACTCAACCACCTCACCACAAGCCTCTGTAGCTAGTCATAGGAGGCCCCTCTTTAATGTTTTGGAGGGAAGGAAATAGGCAGCTGTGGCAGTTAGTAGTGGGGCTTTGACCATCAGAGAAGGTATTTCAACAGGCCACTTGAAGGTGTCATTTTGGAAAATCCCAAAATGCTGTGCAGGTGGGTTGTGCCATGGGTGGAGTGATAATGGGTCTTTCTAGGATTGGGCAGAAGTGCCTACCTTCTGGAACTTTATGTCCCTACTTAAGAACCGCTGCACAAGGGGGATATGGGGAAGAACACTCTGGACTTGAGGGAAGTGACCCTTAAAGAAATTACCTTTTGGAAGAGAGGATACCCATGATTCCCACAGAGATAGACTCCGGGGGACAGTTTTACAAAGATTTAATGCAGCGCAGTGCAGCAAGATTGTTTTTCTGCAGTAAGAGACACTTTTCTGCATACAAACAATCCTTAGAGGATTTTACCTCATTCTATGTGTGCTGCAGAATGCAGCATATGTAGAAAGATGAAAATACAAGGAGAAATAAAGTTATTTCTCCTCATTGTGCCTTCCCTGGGAAGGAGTTCTTTTTGACGCATTCCCAGGCCTACTACTGATAGTAAATCTGAAAATGCGCCAAAATCCACGGGCAGATGCATGAGAACACCCACGCTACACCCATGGAACACCTTCCCAGAACAGAATAACACAAGGCAGTTACTTGTGCTGTGTTGCGTTACTCCAGATTTACTCCAGATTTACTATGCCACGCAGATCCAAGCAAGGTGGCATAGTAAATCTCACTTAAGGCTTGCATTGCCCTTGCGTCACCGTGTGTCATGCAAGGGCTACGCAATCTTTTCGGAAACCCGGCCCCAGGATTTTGGGATATCGACTGGCATCCAGGTACTAGGATTTGTCTCTCTAAGCCCAGTTGGATTGCCCCCCTATGCCCTCTGGGAGACAGTAGAAGGATGAACGTGCTTTTGGGGAACCGTGGAGAATAGTCCTGCAGTAGTCTGATCTCCAAACCGAGGGGGCACTTGAAATCCTCTAAAACCTAAATGGAAAACAAGTCCTGTGTGAAGAGCAAAATGGCAGAAGGACAGGTCCTGGGCTCTCCCTCATCAGAGGGACAGCAATACAAAATCAAGCTCCCATGGAAATGAAATGTTTAGAGACCATGAGGCCTAAAATAAATACTGCTGGTTGCTGAAGCACACAACCAAGAATAAAACACAATTCACCCTATGAAACACTACCCAGCAAGCCCAGAGAAATGGTCTGTAGCCCTGCCTTCTTGATTGCTAGTTGCCGAGTGGGCCCCCAGTGCTGCTGGACTGAATAATTATCCTCTTGGTGTCCCTGAGTAGTCGGTAGGCATGGTGGACTGCCTGGGGGCAGTGTAAGAAAAGTCCACTGTTATTCAGGGAGGGCCAGGACCCCAGGAACAAGTTTGCCCATGGTAGGCATGCATAGCTCTCCTCTTATATTCTTATTTGTCCCTGGATGTCCCTCATCCACCCAGGGATCAATGTGACAAGTGAAAGCTAATGAGCGCTGCTGTGCACTTCAATTTATATAATTACTGGGGGGATTCTTCATCTCCCCAGTGAGGAGTGTCACTGAGCTTCCCAGGAGTCTGCTTCCAGGGAGGCTAGAGCCTAGGTAGTGTGTATTTTCTGTCCCTCGTACCCTTGTCCATGGGGGACAGGGAGTGCACTTCTCTACAGCATTGGCAAGAAAAGGAGAATGCTAGCTCTTGTGCCAGCATAGAAGAGTGTCAGCACACTATGGAGTCAGCAGGCCCTGCGGGCTTGGCTCCCCACATTGCCCAACGACCCAGTTGCTGAACAGAGAAGCAGGAGCACAAGGGGCATTTTAAAATACAAAATTGTGCTGAGGGTACAAGAAAAACAAAGGAAAAGCAAAGCTTGATTCTTGCCGCAGCACATCAAAGTGCATTGCTGCGGTCACTGATCACTGCCCCATAAGCCGACGTTCAGGTTTAGACAATTTGTATATTATGTTGCTTTGGTGCCCAGAAAGGGCAGAGGCACCACCAACATCTTGTAAAGTGTACTGGGGGCTGCCAAAAGCACAACAGCTTCCAAAGAAGCCCTCACATCAGTTTTATTTTTTAAATGTCAACGTTGTTTTCCGCCCCAATGGAGGATATTGGAAGTAAAGAAAGCAGTGTAGTGTCAACAATCCTTGGCTTCTCATTAAAGAAATCACTTCCATGAGGTGGACTTAATTCTGCATAACCACCCAATCTAGGTCCAGATCCAGATATACGCTCCGGAGTCTTCCCATAGTTAAGTATAGGCAAAAATAACAAAATGTATTTAACTCAAAAAAAAAATTACAAATAACTTTATGTTAAATATTAATGTAATTTCGTTTAATACATTGTAGTTAAATGTAAAACAAAATTTAAAAAAATGCTAAGCCCTATTGAATTAATTTTGAATTAAAACTTTAACTAATGAAATATATTTAATTAAATTTTTTTTCTGAAGTTTAAATTCAAAAATTAATTCCCAACTAAAGAAAAACTGTTTTTTAATGTGCATTGATAATTATTAAATGTGATGTATAAAATGTATTACAATTAATGTAATTTTTCTAAATAAAATGTATTGTTTCATTATTTTTCAAGTTCAAAATAGGGTATTACAATATTTTATAATTAAATAATAAATACATACTTTCTTACATTTTTATAACATAAATATATTTGTTCATATTTGTAACTATTTATGTAATTTAATCTAATATTACTTTATTTCTGGTGTGGTTTCATTTTACGTCCCTACCTCTATTATTTCACCATTGTTGACCACGTGTAGTGCTGGGCTTATTACTATTTTTTTAGTAGTAACTTACACACAGATTTGGGAAATACTGAATAGTAGTGAAATTAATCAAAAGTGTAAACTTTCCCAAAACTGTAAGTTAGCTTTGTGAAACAGGACATTAGTGTTAACATATTGATAAATATCCACTTAAAGATTTGTATTTAGCCCAGGGCTATTCTTTTTCAAATTCTTATTTTAGAGCGTATTCCTTCTACTTGATTAAATGAAGTAGAGAAAGACTATAACTACCTGACTTCATTGATTAGATGAGTGAAAACCCAAGACATGAAACATCGGATTTAGCATATATGGAGCGGTCGTTCAGCCCTACTTTCAGATGCAGTTGCAATCATTAGTTGTTCACAGTCACATGTCTAGACCAAGAAGAAAGCAGCTATGCTAAAGAAGAAGACACAGTATGCACAGAGTATTCACGAAACATACAACATCTCCTCCAGTGGACTGGAGCACAGTGCATGCCAGGATCCATTGAGATATAATCAAAAAATGGAGCCCACTTGCAGGTGTGCTTTAATTGTTTCCATGTCTGTTGTATTTCAGATCTTGATCCACCAAAGGTCAAACTAGGAAACCTCCTGTAACTTCTATCTATCTGTCAACAAGAGCTGTGTAATAAACAATCATGGTCACATAAACTGTAGGTCACATCATCACAGAAGTCCCTTAAAGAACCAAGCAGTGGTCCAATGGGAGAGTAATTTTATTGATATCCTTTATAAGTGAGAAGTCCTTTGACAAAGTCAGGGCCTTCAGGCAATTCTATCATGTGTGCAACATGTCCCCGATAAGCACAGACCCCCTCAAGCACATAAAATAAGAATTAGAGCAAATCCTGTTCCATTTGCAGGATATTGGATGACACCAAAACAATAATTTATATTATCTGTGCTTGTTCTGAACACAAATTAAAGACATAACTGCTCTCTCAAAAATAGCCTGACAGGCTGTAGCATGGAGATCAAAGAAGCACAAGGAGAGACACAGCATCACAGAGGCGGGGTGCCAGAGAAGTACATGAGGGAGATAGCTGGAAAACACACACACTTACGTAGAGTGCTCAACTAAAAAGAAAAAAGTAGCAGCAAATGAACATGCACTGTAAGGACACAGTAATGCCTCTATGCTCTGGGGGAGGGACAGACTCATAACAGAGAAGTAAAATCTACACAACACATCAAATAAGAAGCAAGAAAATGACAATGACAATGAGGCCAACCAATAGTAAACAATGGGCGGGCTCTAAGCCCATTGTAAGCTAGCCAAAAGTCTAGCAACAGAGAGCGCATGATGTGTTTTAGGTGTGACATAAAAATGAGGGAATTTGCAGACAAAATTATAATACTTCAGATAAAAATATCTACATTGGCCCCCTTAAATCTTGTAAAGTGCTCATTAAAAATGCACACTCCAATCACATTACCTTACGGCTGGAATATTACAGCATTATTAAAGAGTGCTCAGCACACGCAGCTTGTGCTAACATGATTGCTTCTCCTGTTAAGCTCTGTAACACATTATCCAAATTGTTGTTCATCGATAAAATGAATAATATTCATCTGCAATTTAAAGACATTCTTCAGTCACCCTGAATATCAAGACACTTCTTCAATTTGTTCCTCTTATGCACCAGTACTGTGCTTTTAACTGGGACTAACATCTGGCTTCTACCTCAACCCCTGTAATGTCCATGTACACTTTAAAGTCTTGGACACATTAGTGTCACGTACTGCTGAACTCTGTAATGCTTCTCCAAGGGCATCCTCATTTCTATACAATTGGGGAAAAACAATAATTCCTCTTCTCAAACAAAATGCAGCTGATTCATATAGTAATCTCCACCTGATTCCCCTTTCTCCTTTTCTTCTACTAATCCTTGAAAACAAAGTAATTAGTCAGTTTTCTTATATGATTGAAGACACCAACTTCCTGGACACAACACAAATAAGGGTTTTGCCCCTGCATGGCACTGAGACAACACTTTTAGAAGTTAAGGATAATCTTTGTTGTATTTTAGATAAGGGGGCAAAGCTGCCTTAGTCTTACTAGATGTCAGGGCAACCTTTAATAATGTGTCCGATGACATAGGAACAAGCTTTCGATTGCCTCAAATACATTTTGACAGATGAGTGTCAAGCTATTCACCTTCCCTTTTTGGGTTGTTGTACAGACCTCTTCCATGTGGAGTCCCTTAATGGTCTTTCAGTCCAACCCTGTTCAATCTGCATATAAATGCTACAATCGTTGATTGAATCTTTTAGGCTGTCACTAATATCATATGCTGATGACACCCAAATTATCAGCAAAGACATAGAGTGCTCCCAGATGAGATCTGATCCCTGCATAGCAGCAGTAACCTTTGTTCAACCTGAACAGCGACAAAACCAAGGCAATGGTTTTTGCAGTTCTCCTGTCGGTTTGGAATTTGGGCTCTTGGTATGACTCCCTTCAGCCTCAGCCCAAAATCAAAGCATCATATTGGATTGTGCTCTTGAATTTGTTGATCAGATTATTCCTTTCCTCTACTTCTAGTCTTGCAAAATATTCTTTCTTTCTTACTTGTGAACTCTCATCAATCTGTAGTCCACAAAATTATTCTCTTACCTGGACTAGTGTGAATCTATTTTGGGCTTCCTGCATACTTACATCAGTTTCTTCAGTGAATTCAAAATGTTGTTTCCTGTCTATTATTTAGGCTTCTTGCTCGCTCTTCTGTTTCTCACCATTTAAATATTCTTCCTTGGTTTCTAATCACAAACACCTCAATATCTGTGGCTCTCTGGGTTTGCCATTAGTCTTTTTACAAACATATACTAGCTATATACCCTTCAGCAACTTCTTCCTAAGGGGTCCTACAGATTGCTCCACTCAGTCACTGCCTCTCTATCTCAGTGCCCTAAAATCTACTGTATAAGTATTGGTGTCCACTCTTGCTATCATCTTGCGACTAAGCACTGTAACTGTCTTCCTGCTAAATTTCAGAGCGGAGCATAACCAATGACTTAGGCATCTGAACACCTCACCCTGTCCTTAGCCCTCAATTCTAAACCCACTTCGGCTTTGCCCTTTCTCCCACCTAGCAGTAAGACACCGTTTCCGGGTCACCACATGCTTTATACATTTTATACATATCATAACGTAAGATAAAATAAAACAGCATAAGTCAGTGGTTAAAGAAGAAGGCAACAAAACACTCTGACATGATGAAATGAAGATTCTGTGCTGCAGTGTCTTTCATTGCCCCGAGCAGAGATATGCTACAAAGGTCTGTCATGAATTCATAGATCCGAGGCAATATTTCCTAGAAGAAAACAGTTCCTCTTGTCCACTCTTGCCCCTAATGTTGACTATAATCTTTAAAGACATGCAAATCTTCTGCAGCCCTACCCAGGACTACCATCTCCTTAGACTGAGACCAGTACAACAAGTCGTTCTGAACTGTGACGTTTTGGAAGTAAAGTCTATGGAATTCTTATGCATGAGGTGGGTCTCCTACTAACAAATTTCATCCGTCTCAATCTCAGGCAACCTGTTAAGAAGCATGTGATGCATCACAGGTGTGTTATGGCCTTCTACATCGACAGACACCATTTTTACATATGCCATCACTGTACTGAGCAGAGAAGCGTAATAGGAATGTCTACAAGATCAAGTGCCTCACAGAACCCCCACTCCAACTTTTCGGGCCATCCAGGAACTGAAAGTATTTAACCAGATGTAAACTGGGCCTAACAAAAACCTGAAACCAGCCACATTCTGAAGCTTCTTGTGTGCAGCATGCATGCCTGAGAAACATTTGTAATACAGATGATAAATGGTGTTAGAAATTGGGTTTCTGGTTGTCTGGGGTGTGAGCCCTGGTCAAGTAGTAACCACAGTCCTAGTTAGGGTAAGACACCAGCAATCTCGAAATTAACCTGTGCTCACCCTCTGGTAGCTTGGCACAGAGCAGTCAGTCTTAACTTGAAGGTGATGTGTAAAGTATTTTTGTAACACTTCAAACCATAAAAACAGTGAAAACACTGCACAAAAAGATCCCACACCAGTTTAGAAAAATAAAGTATATTTTAATCAATAAAACAAGACCAAAATGACAAAGATTTACTCAGGGAAACCAGAGATATTGAATTTTAATGAATTAAGGGTAAAACAGCACCAAAAAGCACAAAGCGCCAACAAGGGATATCTGATCGTGCTGGACTGGGACAAAGTCACAAGTTCAGGCAGTCGCGAGCGGCGATACCTTGCTATGTGAAGAGATGAACTTGCGGCCACTTGTGCTGGATTTATGGGTGAGCAACGAGGTTTCAGAGCGAACTGACCCATTCAGATTCATGAAGAGCCCAAAATCTCGACTGAAGAGAAAAAAGATCACTTCCAAGGGCTCAGGACCTGGGAGATGCCTCTTAAAGGTCAGGAGCTTATTGAAGATGGGTCCAGGAGCTGTGGGAGCCTGTTATGTCCTTGAGACTCTGATCAGGAGGCCAGCAGACTAGCCCTTTGAGTCACTCTGGGGTCCTGGGTTCAAGATGGGTTACAGGTCCAGTTCTTTTTCTCCAGGCAAGAGGGCAGCAGATCAGCACAGCAAGGCAACAGCTCCATCAGAGTAGCAGTCCAGCAGAGTTGCAGTCCTTTCATCGGCACAGCAGTCCTTCTTCCTGGCAGAGTATCCACAGGTCCAGAAGTGTACTGAACTGGTGGTGTCAGAGGTCCAGTACTTATATCCAGTTGTGCCTTTGAAGTGGGGGAGACTTCTAAGAGATGCATTTGAAGTGCACAGGTGTCCTCCCTTCCTGCCCAGGCTCCAGACTCACTACAAGGTGTTATGCAGCCTTTGTGCGGGGACAGAGCAAAGACTATTCAGGTGTAAGTGAGGCTGTACCCATCTCCACCCTCCCATCCTGCCAGGATGGCACAGCAGGTCACACCTAAGCTCCTATTGTGTGTCCCTTTCTAGGGGTAAATCACAAAGCCCAGCAGTCATCCACCTCTGACATGTGATCAGAGACAAACTTCAGGCACCAAATGGCAAAGGCCAGAAATGCCCACTTTATAAAAGTGCAGTTTTCAGAATTGTAGTTTAAAATCTGACTTCACCATAAGTTTGTATTTTAAATTAGGATTCCAGAGACACCAAATGTGAATCAGTTTTATCTTCCCATTAGGAAACTACACTTATAAAATGTAATAAAGTAATCCCAATGTGATACTTGTGGATATATAGGCCTTGCAGTAGTGAACAAATTAATTTAAGAGTTTTTCACCACCAGTGCATTTAAAACTAAAATGTACATGTCCTGTTTTTTAAATACATTGCACCCTGCCCTCTGGGTTGGCTTATATGTATTATAAAGGAAAGTTTGGGCCTGGCAAGAGGTTTAACTTGTCAGGTCAACATGGCAGTTAAAAACTGCCCACCCGGGCTCTGCAATGGCAGGCCTTAGACTTGTTTAAATGGCTACTTAAGTGGATGGCACGAGTGCTGCTGGTCTACTAGAAGCATTTAATTTACAGGCCCTGGGCACATGCAGTGTACTTTACTAGAGACTTATAAGTAATTTAAGTAAGCTAATACTAATAATAATAATACATTTATAAAGCGCAACAGCTACCTCAAACAGAGGTGTACTGGCGCTAACACAGTCAAGCAAGAGAGATAGGATGTAGGGGTCTAGCATCGGCTGAATAGCCAGGTCTTTAGCGCCTTCTTGAACTCCAGTTCAGATTGGATTAGGCGAAGTCTATCCGGAAGGGAGTTCCATAATCTGGTCATCGCCACTGTAAAAGATCTACCTCCACTGCGTGACTTCGCAAATCGAGGTACGCACAGCAGATTCTGGGAGTTCGATCTTAAAAAGCGTTTTTGTTGATAGGGGCGAATACGTTTCCTTATGCAGCTGGGGCAGATGCCTCTCAGAGCCCTGAAAGCTACCGTCAGGGCCTTGAATTCTATCCGTTTTGCTAGTTGGGTATAAGCCAATTCTAACATGTTTTAAGGAGAGAGCACAAGCACTTTAGCATTGGTTAGCAGTGGTAAAGTGCACAGAGTCCTAAAGCCCAAAAAAACAAATTCAGCAAAAAGGGGCGAAGGAAGGCAAAACGTATGGGGGTGACCCTGCAGAAAGGGCCATGTCCAACACATATTTCATTTGGTATTGCTATCTTTGTTCAGGGATCAGGTACACATTTAATTTTTAGACTTTTCGAAATATTTATTACAAGCCAAAATTACTGGTGAAGACCTATTTGAAAAAATTGGGAGTATGAACAGCCCGTTTGTGAACAGTAAGCAAAAGCATGATTAATTATGAAAAATATGGAATAAGCATGAACTTTGGAATAAAAAAAGTTTGAAAGAATTTCTCATTGAAGCTGTGCGTTTGGAAAGGCATCACCATGTTGCTGCGATTGTTTTTCAACGTTAATGTCATGTGCTTTGAGGCAAGGCATAGATCCTATCTGCACACTAAACATATTCAAATGAATGAACAGAGAAGAGATTGATTAACCGGTGTGCATGCTGCGACCCTACTGTTATGTTTGAAACCAATTTTTGGCCTTCAAAGAAGCAGTTTGCACCCAAACCAAGCGGACTATCACAAGAATGTGTAACGTAACACCATCACAAACAAGGCTGTTTCAGTTTGTGTTCAAGCTACGCACAGACTGTTTTCCTGGATCATCATTCGATAAAGTCATTGGAATTTGCAGTACATAGTTGATGAATTATTGCGCACTCACTTTGTGTTCATTCAAAATGGGGGGTATATGGGATTGTACGTTGCATGTATTTAAATTGCGGGTACATGGATTGCATCGTATGGATACCTGTTTGAAAAAAATTGTTTTTGTTTGTTTAACATAAGAGGGTATTACAAAGGACTGTGACAAGGGATTGTGGGACACGTAGTTTTGTGATTACAAGTGTTGGTTTTAGTTTCACTGTGTGATTTTCAGGGAGGAGTTAGGCCGCCTTAGCAGGAAGGAGTAGGACACTTGGTTTCAACGAGACTCAGCTGATTGGAATCAGGCCCTGTTTACTGGAAGAATCGTCAATTTGAGAAGTGTTCAAATAGGGAAAGTAGAGAGGAGTGAGCCGGTTAAGCAGCAGTTTGACATCGTGATTATGGAGTAAGGAGGCGCCAGTATGTTAGTAACAATCACGGGGCATGAACAGGTACGGAATTGAGAACGAGACTGGGGAAGTTTGTAGCGGTCTAAGGCGCTTGTATATCGTTTTTGGGGTTTTGGAGTGTTGTTAGTTTATAGATATGAGGGTGATAAGGTGCAGAAGGGCCAGCTGGGTGTTCGAGAATGCAATAGAGCAACGCGGCAAGAATGGCAGGTTTTAAGATCGAGGATGGATGTGGGGGAGGTTACCGCGTCCTATGTAGACTCGAAAAGTTTCACGTTTATTTTCACACTGAAAGGTTTTTTTGTTTTGTTTAAGAATATGGTGTTTAAAGAGTAAAGGTTAGCCATGGACACAGGTTTTGTTTTGATTTTATAATCGGATGCATTGTGAATAAAGGACGTAGTGTCCTAAATGTGGAAAATTACCAGAGGCTTTCTTTAATCTATGCAGCTACCCCTGACGAAGGGCCAACCAGAGCCTGAAATGCATTGGGATTTATTAAGAACTTAAGCTGTTACAATATGAATTGACATAACCCATGTGATGCGGTAAAAGGCCTGGATTAGCATAACCGCCTCATTTGAAAAAATTGGGAGTATGAACAGCCCGTTTGTGAACAGTAAACAAAAGCATGATTAATTATGAAAAATATGGAATAAACATGAACTTTGGAATAAAAAAAGTTTGAAAGAATTTCTCATTGAAGCTGTGCGATTGGAAAAGCATCACCATGTTGCTGCTATTGTTTTTCAAGAGGTTTAACTTGCCAGGTCAACATGGCAGTTAAAAACTGCCCACCCGGGCTCTGCAATGGCAGGCCTTAGACATGTTTAAATGGCTACTTAAGTGGATGGCACAACGAGTGCTGCTGGTCTACTAGAAGCATTTAATTTACAGGCCCTGGGCACATGCAGTGTACTTTACTAGAGACTTATAAGTAATTTAAGTAAGCTAATAATAATAATAATAATACATTTATAAAGCGCAACAGCTACCTCAAACAGAGGTGTACCGGCGCTAACGCAGTCAAGCAAGAGAGATAGGATGTAGGGATCTAGCATTGGCTGAATAGCCAGGTCTTTAGCGCCTTCTTGAACTCCAGTTCAGATTGGATTAGGCGAAGTCTAGCCGGAAGGGAGTTCCATAATCTGGTCATCACCACTGTAAAAGATCTACCTCCACTGCGTGACTTCGCAAATCGAGGTACGCACAGCAGATTCTGGGAGTTCGATCTTAAAAAGCGTTTTTGTTGATAGGGGCGAATACGTTTCCTTATGCAGCTGGGGCAGATGCCTCTCAGAGCCCTGAAAGCTACCGTCAGGGCCTTGAATTCTATCCGTTTTGCTAGTTGGGTATAAGCCAATTCTAACATGTTTTAAGGAGAGAGCACAAGCACTTTAGCATTGGTTAGCAGTGGTAAAGTGCACAGAGTCCTAAAGCCCAAAAAACAAATTCAGCAAAAAGGGAGAAGGAAGGCAAAACGTATGGGGTGACCCTGCAGAAAGGGCCATGTCCAACACATATTTCATTTGGTATTGCTATCTTTGTTTAGGGATCAGTTACACATTTAATTTTTAGACTTTTCGAAATATTTATTACAAGCCAAAATCACTGGTGAAGTCATATTTCTAACAAATGCTTTAGAAAGATGACTTTTAAAAAGTTACCTTTGCCCTGCCTGAAGTCCTCGAAACTAAATCTACATTTTGTTCTCCCTTCTGCCAGCCAGTAATTAGTATTTCAGTGGGCAAGAATGAGATGTAAACTTGCTTCCAGGACAGGGACAAAAGGCCTTGGGTATGGTGAGGTGTTGTAGTGCAATTGACTCAATGACCTGTGGGCTGGGATCAAAGATTTGATTACCTACCTACCATGTCACAACCAGATGGAGTTAACTCTCAGGCCTGCACCCTTCTATTGTACCCCCAACCAGACTGGATTCCATCAAAGTGGGCTGCTTGTTGACTTCATAGTGTTAGATTCCTAGTGGAGTGTCAAGATCTGTTTGACACATAAGTGGACTCCAAGGATCATAATGCTGACCTTCTGTTAAAGCTACAAGGGCACAACAAGCTACAAGAGGCCTTTTATTGCAACTTTCCAACTGACCAGTGGCAACTGAACCTGGACTGGACCCTTCTGTTGGGCTTTGCCTGCCACCCTGTGAAGATCTAACGGCCTCCCCTGGGGACCTGGTGCTTTAGAAGTGTTCTCCTGTGGTGGATTGGGACTTAAAGGATCAAAGTCAAGAGGTAATATTTTCTGGTTAATGTATCCAACCCACGCTCCATCACGACCAGTGTCAAATAGCAATGAGGTCCTGTTCTATCGCGACCATTGACTATTCTTGGCACTTGTGTGCTTCTTGGCACTATTTCGACTTAAAACCTTTTCAAAATCATATCCCCGGTTCTCCTTATTGGATTTTTGTCATTGTGGTGTCATTATGTTTTTTACATTTTTATATTCAGAACTCTTTTTGAGATTTTTATTGTTTTGCATTTTGACATTAGTATTATTTTAGTACTGCATAAATACTTTACACATTGCCTCTGCTCTGTGCCATACCTACAATGGGGTTGAGCTCAGGTTAAATTAGTGGCTTTGATGGTTCACCCTCACAAGGACTATGGTTATCACCGTAGGTGGGTGCCAAACCGCCTGAGGTATTACCCTAATTTCTTACAGTAACTGATTTATTTTGTTAGTAGATTACAGAGTAGTGTGTTTTCCATACTATACACATACTAATCAATTTGCAGCTTTAGCAATTTAATTCTATCTCTAAAGATTAGTTACTAAAATATTCATATTGTTTAACTTCTATATTTAACACTTTTGATTTATACCCTGAATACTTACTGCAGAAATAAGCATTTTGTCCTGTTTTTTGATGTAATGTTTCTAAGTGTGTAATAAAGTCACTATTTTGTAGGTCCCGTCAAAGGTTTAAGTAATTTAAACCTGAGCTTAAACCTTGGTAGCCACAGCACAGAGCAGACATGCTTAACTTAGAGAAAATGTGCAAAGCATTTAGAAGTACAGAACAGTTAAAAGTCAAAACCAAATCACAATAAAAATCCCAAACCAAATTAGAAAAATAAAGTACACTCAAATAAGTAAAATGACATAAAAACAGGAAAAATCCAGTTAGTGAAACTGGAGAATTTTTTAAGAATTAAGTGAAAATAGCACCAAAAAGCGCAAAGCTTTAATGTTGTCAATGGCCTCAGTAATACCAGGACTTAGGCAGAATTTGAGGCTGATCACAATGTAGTCGGGTCAAATGCACACAGGGGGATGGCTCAGCTAGCACTTGGAAGTAGGGAAATTCGCAAATGTTTCTAAGTCCCAATCTGAAATGAGACTTTTTAGTTTTTCTGAGGAAAAGCTCTTCGCCACGTGGGACAAACCTCAAATTCAAACCGACATCAGGAAACTGCCTTTCGCATAGTTTTCGTGGTCTGTCCCCTTGAAACGCTGGAGCTTAAGATAAGGCTGCTGCAATGCAGCTAGTTAAAGGGCATCGGGCTGGTTACACATGAAATTGTGTGCACACATGTGTGCAAGCAATCATGCACAGCCAGGTAGCTGCACACAGGTAACCTGCATGTGGCAGTTTTAGGTTTAAATTTCTTTATTCATTTTATCATATTCAACAAACGTAACAACAATACGTTAAGTGCACTTAAGTACCGCTGAGGATCCCACCAGTGTGGGATAGCTGGTAGGTTAAAGAACAACCCCCCCCCCACAATCACCCCCTCCCCTCCCTCTAAAGCAAAGGGAATTAAACTACCCACAAGGACCCCTCTCCCTCCGGTCCCAATTTGGTGCCGTGCAATTGGGTTGTGTGTCTACCGGGATCCTGCTTCTCCTCATGGTGCTGTCTGCGGGGGTTCCGCTAGTCGCAGTAACCTCAAATATCTGGGACATGTGAGTTCTTTAAATTCTGAGGTTAGAAGTGACAAGAAAGGTTTCCAGAGGCCCCGGTACAAGGGTCCTTGATTGGAGAGAGTAAGAGAGATTCTCTCCATCCCGAGCGTGCCCCACAACCGATGGAGCAATCCCAGGTAGGTAGGAGAGGTGGCTGTTCCCCAGTGGGTTAGAATGTTTTGGAGGGCAGCCCCCCGGGCTAGTGCAATTTGCCGAACCCTCTGTGATTTGAGCGGAAAGGTGAGGTGATTGGGGAGGCCCAGCAGGGTATACACAGGGAAGGGAGGGAGCTGGGTATCAAAGTGGACGTCAATATCATCCAGTACCTTTGTCCAGTAATCCGAGAGTCGGGGACAGTCCCATAGTAGATGGGTCAGTGTACCTAATGAACCACATGCTCTCCAGCACATGGGGTCCCGGGCTGGGTTACCTCTGTGTAGTCTCTACGGTGTGAGATACCAATAGGTTACGATTTTTGTTGCAGTCTCTATGCTGGCTATGTTGCATGCCATGTGGCGAGCTCTATGGTAAATATCTGTCCACTCTTTCTCTGAAAGCGTCCTGCCCAATTCCCCCTCCCACCTGAGCTGGCCTGGGGATTTGTCAGTCTGAGTAACCCGTAGAGTTCTGTTATCAAGCGAGAGTCTGAATGTTTAGTCACCAGCCATTTCTCAAACGGCGAGAGGGGCCTCTGAGCCCCGTCTCGAACACCTGCCTGCAGGACCCAGTGTCTTATTTGGTGATAGTGGAAGCGCTCTCCCTCAGGGAGGCTCTGTTGTATACGGAAGTCATCAAATGACAGAGGACCATCGGCATCGAAGAAGTGTCCAATAGATCTGCGTCCTTCTCGGGTACACTGAGCATATGCTCCCGGTTCAAGACTAGGTGTTAATATGGGGTTATGTACTAATGGGGTTTAGCGGTGAGGGGAACATCGAAAGTGCACGGGTAGTGGCTACTCTGCCCCAGGATGTCATGGTATAATGCGAAACCTTCGAGAGATATAGATTGCGGGGACGGGCCTCTCTATTAAGAAAGGGAATCCCCCATAGGGTTTGTTTAGCCAGGGCTCTATCAATAAACAACCAGTGCTTCTCGGACTCTAGCCATGACCACTCCACCAGGGCTCTCAACTGCACCGCCCAGTAGTATTCCTGTAAGTTTGGGATTGCCAGGCCTCCCTCTATTGGAGGTCTATATCATAGTTCTCTGCGCAGTCTGGGCCTTCTGTCTCGCCATATAAAGTGTTCCAATTTGCGCTGCATAGAGCGCAACACACCTGAGGGAGGGGACAACGGGAGAGTCTGGAAAAGAAATAGTATCTTTGGCAAGATTGTCATTTTTATTGCTGCTATACGGCCCAACCAGGACAGCGAATGCGGTCTCCATCTACGTAGGCAGTCTTGTACGTGCCGGAGTAGCACTGTGTAATTCAGTGAGGTGGTGCGTTGCGTGCTTACTGTGAGCTGAAGGCCTAAATAGGGGATGGCTTCCTGGGCCCATTGGATATGGTAGGTGAACTTCAGTTCGTCTGCTGTGGCTAGGGTGAGGGACAGGTTGAGGGTTCGTGACTTGTGGACATTGACCCTAAAGCCTGACACCTGCGAGTACTGTTCCAGTTCAGTCATGAAGGCGGGTAGTGAGCCTTTAGGATTATCCAAGGTATCGACAACGTCGTCCGCATATAAACTGTTCTTGTGCTCCTCCCCCCCCCGAACACCACCCCAGCGATCAAAGTACTCTTTGGGCCATAGGCTCCATGTAAAGGGCGAATAGGCGCGGGGAGAGCGGAGAGAGCGGGCATCCCTGCCCCGTTCCCTGCTGGTTAGGAAAGGGGGTAGAGGTGAAGCCATTCACCCGGACGGAGGCTGTTGGCTTGGTGTAGCTACTTAAGGCCCAGTCCATCAATCTCTCTGTTAAGCCAAAGTGCCGCATAGTCACTGCTAAGTAGGGCCAGTGCACCCTATCAAACGCCTTCTCAGTGTCAATAGAGGATCATACGTTCTGTACCAAAGCGCTCTGCTTTGTCAATGATGTGCAGAATGCGTTTGGTATTGTCGGAGCACCGGCGACTGGGCACGAAGCCCGATTGGTCCGGGTCTATCAATCCTGGTAAAAGGGGGGGAAAGGCGCTGCTCCAGTATCCCTGTGAACAGTTTGAGGTCCACATTAAGGAGGGAGATGGGCCGGTAGGACGCACAATGTCTCTCATCCTTTCTTGGCTTGGGTATTACTGTGACCAGCGCCTCTAGCATCGTGGACGGGATTAGGGAGGAGAGCCCAAACGAATTGTACACCCTCGTAAGTATCGGGGCTAGTGTATGGCAAAAGGTTTTATAAAAAAGAGAAGGGAAGCCGTCCGGGCCCGGAGACTTAAGCAGTTTTTGTCTGGAAATGGCCGAGATCACCTCCTCTAGTTTGATTGGGGACTAAAGTTGTTCGGCCTGGTCAGGTGTTAATTTGGCAGTGCTCACGCTGTGCAAATATTGGGCAGGGCCATCTGCGGGTAGTTGCTGTGCTCCATATAAGTCTGTGTAGTAATGTCGGAACTTTTCTACGATAGCCTGGTCGGAGGTCTGCTCTTGTCCTAGCGTATTGAGCACTATAGAGACACTGGAAGACTGCCGCTGCTCCCTTAATCTGTTAGCCAGAAGTCTCCCACTTCTGCCCCCTGTGTAGAAAGAGTGCCTAAGACGCAGCGCTGCATATTCTGCCCTATCTAAGTCCAGGCCTGCTAGTTGAGTTCGCGCCAATTCTAGCTGCCTCCAGACCCTGGGGGCGCCCGTTCTCTGCTGGATGCGCTCTAACTCCTGCACTTCCCACACAAGTTGCTCTCGCTTGTCTCTCCGGGTTTTATTGTCGAATGCGGTAATGGCAATAAAATCCCCCTGACCACAGCCTTCAGGGCATCCCAGAGTATCGCTATGGGGGTGCCGGGAGTGTCATTCACCTTTAGGTAATCAGTTATCGCTTTTGTGATCCGTTGAACTACTTCAGGGCGCTTAAGCATTGTTTCTTTCAAACGCCAAACGCGACGTGCCGGCCTAGGAACCAGCAAGGCCACCGTAAGACTCACCGCCGAGTGGTCGGCCAGAAAGTGAGTGAGTATGTCTACCTGTTGGACCTGCTGGGCTACTCTTTCGGTAGTCAGGAAGTAGTCGATCCTGGCATAGGTCTTATGGGAACGGGAGTAGAAAGTGTATTCTCTATCTGTCAAGTGGTGGGCCCTCCATACGTCTATCAGTCCTGTCTCAGCCAACAGTCGCCTCCCCTCTTCCGTAAGGGCTCCAGACTGCCCCTGTCGGTGAGCCTACCTGTTGGTGTCATTGTCAAAGACCAGATTAAAGTCTCCACCCAATATCAGAGACTGGTCTGATGATTTGGATAGCTCTAACACTACCTTATGGAGGAACCCTTCCTGCCCCTCATTTGGGGCGTATGCTGTGCCGATAGTGAGGGTGTGGGATCCTAGTAGGAAAGTATGGGCCAGCAGCCTACCCCTGAGTACTCTGCCATTGAACTTGGAGGAGACAAGATTGGCTACACCGGCTGTTTTGGTGGAGTGGGACGAGAACAGCTGTTGTGGGAACTCCTTGTCTCTCAATCTGTGAGTATCCCCTGCCAAGAGATGTGTCTCCTGGAGGAGACATATATGTGCATCAGTGTTTTCAAGGTATGAAAGTATGGCCCGCCTTTTGACTGGGTTGTTGAGGCCCTTTACGCTGAGTGAGATTATCTTAAGATTCGTAGTCATCTAGTCTGGTTTGTTGGGTAGCAGGGAGAAGCTGGCCATGCCATTATAGCCGCGGGGCCTATCAGTGTGATGTGCAGTTGGGTTCTGTGGGGCGGTGCTCTGGATGCGGGAGAGTCCCTCCAGGCAGTGACTAGCATATCCGGAGGAGGAGGAGGACGGATTAACCCCATAACATTACAACAAACAGTTAACAAAAACTGACTAACATTGTAGTAGTCCTGGGTATGATAACCCATGAGAAGGCGTGAGATGTCAGCAGGACCCATTCCCCCCCCCGCCCGGGCCCCTCACGGTCAAGAGGATCAGGAAATCAGAACAACAAGCCCTCCGGTCCCGGGGCCACCCCCCCCAGCGTGATCAGGCTGCAACATTGGGTCTCTCAATCCGGGGAGGCAGTGTCTTCTCCAAGAGAGGCTATGACTGCCTTCCTCTCTCTGGCGATAGTCTCCGGGTCAGGACGAAGACGCAGCGGGGAGCGGCCCACTTTCTGACATCTCCCCCCTCTCTGGGGTCTGTCCTTGATCTCGGCCTGAGTGGGGTCTCCCCGGTCCTCCTCTGTTAAGTTCAGCAATTGTTTGGCCTCCTGCACCGAACGGATGTGATGTGTCTTGCCGTCCCATCTGAAGATCAGCTGGAAAGGATGGCCCCAAGAGTAGGGTACCTCTATGGACTGCAAGTGGGCTGTGATTGGCCTGAACTCTCTCCTCTTTTGCATTGTGGAGGCTGCAAGATCTTGGAACAAGAGGGGTCGGAGACCCCAAAACTCAATAGGGTGCTTGTCTCTTGCTTGCCGGAGGATTTGTTCCTTAAACTGAAAGTCATTCACGCATGTAAGAATGTCTGCCGGGGGAGCCGGGGGTGACCTCTTCGGGCCAACTCTGTGCGTGTGGTCTAACTTGATCCTCTGGTCCAGCGGGGCACCCAGGATGGAGCGGAAATCTCCTCTACGTGCAAGGCGATGTCTGGCCCCTCCGCCCCCTGCAAAACGCCTCTGATTCGATTGTTGCTGCGTCGGGAGCGGTTTTCGAGATCCTCCACGTGTGCCTGGAGGTCCAGGTGTTGGTACTTAAAAAGGAGGATCTCCTGTTGAAGCTGGTCTATCTCCTCGTCCCTGGTAAAGGCTTGCGTATCTAGCATATCCACTCTCTCCCCCACCGAGACTAGGTCCTTTTGTACTTCCCTAATTTCTTGAGCCAGTTCCTTTTTCATGGTGTGCAGGTCATCTTTCAGTGAAGCGAACAAGGTTTCGAGGAAGGAACGTGTCACAGGGGCTTCCGCATCCCCTGCCTCTGTGCCCGCTGAGCTTCCTGGCATGGAGGGCGGTGTATCTGCATTGATGGTAGTTGGCATGTGGAGGAGATCTTTAATGGAGCATTCCTTTTTCCCTTTAGTTGACGCCATTTCCCAGGCGTGAGGTGCTCTCTCCACTTGGCTCTTAAGCATACCAGCGACTGCCGGCTGCCTTAGCGTAATGCTCCGGGCTGATGCTCTTGCCCCTCGCTTCTGTGCGGGATCTCCCAACTTCTTCCCTCTGCCCAGGAGCGCACTGTGTCCAGATGTGGGCCATCGGGGCCTGCCCCGTCTCCGAACTTTCAGGGGCCCGCCATCAGGCCCAGGCTGGATGCTCAGGTGTGCCTCCATGGCTTCCCTTGTGGGAGAAGGGGGCCCAGCACGGTCTGTAAATGCACTCGGGGATACCAATTTCTTCCCAAGCCCCCCTCCTGGCAACCTGTGCGGGGGTCCACTGCCCCTATATTCAGGCCTCTCTCTATGCTGACTGTCCGTGGCAGTAGGGGCCGTGGCAGTTTCCTAGGTCTGGTCCCCAATAACTTACAATTGTCACAAGGGCAGGCCCGACTCCTTCCGGCATCCGGGGGCTTATTCCACAAAATGGAGGAAATTGCGGATCCACAAAAACCCAATCAAAAAAAAAAATGGTGAGGAAACCAACCTCTGGGAGCTGGACTGGATGGGGGAGGCAGCCACGGGGTCGGGAGGGCGGAAGACAGGAAATCGCCTCTCTCACTCGGTTCATCAAGGAAACACTTGGGGACACAAGGGCAGCAGCGTCTCGGCTTTCACTTGCTGCATTGTCCGGGGAAAGCGACTCAGGCGCCCAAGCAGCAGCCCCGAATGGGGGAGGCAGCCACGGGGTCCGGAGGGCGGAAGACAGGAAATCACCGCTCTCACTCGGTTCGTCTAGGAAAACGCTCGGGGACACAAGGGCAGCAGCGTCGCGGCATTCACTTGTTGCTTTGTTAGGGGAAAGCGACTCTGGTGCCCAGGCAGCAGCCCCGGAAGGCGAGGTTAGAGGAAGTAGTAGCGGGATGCAGAGCAACCGTGGCCATGCCCGGAAGGTAGGTGACGGCCGGAGGGGTGATCCCCAGCCCATCTCCTCTCAGCTACATAGGCAGCTCAACCGTGCATCGGCCATGTTGTTTGGGCTCCATTAGCTGCAGACTATCCTGGTTACTCTGTAGGTGCTGTAGCTGGCCTCAAATTCAATCGGGGTTGGAAAATCGCAGGAACACAGTCCACAGATCCCCTGTGGTGTAGGTGGTCCGAAGGGGGGGTTGTTCCCAGGGATTTATGCCAAAAGGCAATCCCTAGCCAAGGAGCTCCCGGCCGGAGCTCCTTACCCGTCGGCCATCTTGAAGTTGTGCAATTTAAAATCCTTTTTAATGGTTTGTTGGATTCTAAATTATTATATTAGAACTGTGACTTTTAGGAGGTTGGCATTTCCCTGCCTAAAGTTTCTGGGGAATTTCTGAGAGTTTCCAGCTGCCTGGGCTGATGATGGCTCTCCCCCTGGAAAATGTGTATTGGAGCCAATCATTGCACAAAAGGGCCTGGGTGTGGAGGAGCGTGGGTTTCATGACAGGGTGGCAGGGGAGGAGCTGTGCCCTGCAGTGATTACACTTCAGAGGGACTTCCACAGTTTCCCTAGCACAAAAAAGAGGCCTAACTCCATCCTTTTGTGTCACTAGCCAGGCAAGAGCAAATCCCAGGGAAGAGGGGAGAACTGACCATCACCAGTTTTAGAGTTAGACAAAGGGGTGTCCCCACCCACAAGCAGGACTGGGTATAAAAAGGAGCCTCCTCAGAACATGAAGGAGAACAAGACTCTGGACCTGAACTGCACCAGTGGCAACACCATGGACAGCTGAAAGGACAAGCCCGCTGATGCACTGATGGACTGAGAACTCTGTCTGCAGTTAACCCCATGACTAGTGGATCTCTCCTGGCCAGTGATGTTGGCCTACTTAGATCCCCCGAGGACCAGCTGGGGGCAGCCTTGGATATCTGTGCCCAAACAGGAAGATGGGAGTACCAGGAGCCAGGTCAAGGAGAAAGCTAGCGCAGGGCACCATTGAAACCAGCTACATGAAGAGTGTGTCCATCTTGAAGCCAGGTGGCCTGCTGAAACTGCTCCTGGTGGCTAGAGCTCGCCACCAGCAGCAACATGATACCAGGATTATTGAAATCAACTCATCAAGGACCGAGTTATAGACATTTAAAGTATTTGACCTTTTTCCAAGTGCGCGACACTCTGCCATAGTTTCTTAAAATTACCCCCGGGGTTTGCCTTTGCTCGGGGGTAGGCGCAACCATAATTTAAATGATTATGGGGGAGAGGGGTGTGCATGGAGCCCCCCTCCTGAACCCACTTCAACCCTGGGGCCTCCATTTCCCAGGGCCCAAGTAAAGAAGAGCACTGCCACAGTAACTGTAAAAGAAAAAAGAATTGGGATTCTCTGTAGGGATAAATACTACAAACCATTTTATCAACAGTAATCATAACGTATTATTGGAAAGCCATAATAATTTAGGCAAACAACAGGACTGCTGGTTGGAAAGCCTCAAATGTTTTTGGCCTGGATGCTAAAGGCTGTGTGCATGACAATGAGATACAATGTTCTTTGGCTAAAATATTTATGGCTATCCAAGAATACTTATTGATTATTGCTGATAGAACAGTTTGTAGTATTCATCCCTATAGCAAACCAAAATTGTTTGTTGCTTGAATATAAATTTCCCTTGTTTAAAAAAAAAAGACAAGAGGTGTTTGGCTAAACAGGAACAGTTGGTTTAATTAAACACTTATGCAGGGAGTACATCATACAGAAACGGGTCTGAGGACTAACTCAAAGTACAATCGTTTTGAGCGTGTTTATATACATTTTTTGGACCATCATAAAACAATTTATAGATCCTGTTTAGAGAGAGGAATGTGGGCCTAGTCATGGAGCCATAAAATACTCCCGCTTGATGACAAATGCAGGTAGGTCTTGACCTTTGCGTGTACACAATGAGGGCCAGTCGGTAACATGTCCAGATGTCCGGCATGGGGAGTGCATGATCACTGCATGTGCTTTGTGTGCTGAGTCCTGATTGGCTGAGTGTTCCAAACTTCATGTGACATCTAACTTTATGATGTTTTGGGAACGTGCGCCCCTCCAGCCATGTGCGTTTTATTAGGGCCCATCTCCCCGGACCATTGTGGTGTCGCTGCCTATCTGTTTGACTAATCTGGGTTTTTCCTGTTTGCGCATTTGTTCTGCTGGTTACGTGCCACCCCACCTGTGATCTGTCAATCAGTTGCCTCAGGCCTAGGTCGCAGGGCTTGCCTGACTACGTATTTCTGACTCGGGTTGATGGAGAGGTCATCTCAGGTGATTACGACAACAGTGATTCGATTGCGTTTTTATGCATACATGTAGCATTGCGTACATCAACATCAATATTAGCATGTTGTACTGTACACTGCCACAGTAACAACGTGTTCCCCAGGCAAGGTGCAGGCATGCCCAGGTACAAGGAGCCGCTCCTGCTACAAGCAGGAGTAGGAGAGACACTGCTTTCACCAGGTAGCAGTAAAGGAAATACTGAGTCTTGTGTGCCACACCTGAGGTGCGCGCATGAGTGGAGACTCGGCAGGAAAGCTGGAAGTCGGCTCCCTGCACTGCCCCTCTATGCTGACCTGCATCTGGGTGCCCACTGGGCTCAGGCACCCAGTAAATAAAAAAAAAAACATAAATAAAAAGCACTGACTGAGCAATCATTTATTGAATGTTATTATTGCGTGCCATCGATTGGTGATTACCACCTATATCACTTCCCCTGAGTAGACCTTGGACTGTTCTGCTTCACTACGCTGAGAGAGTCAAGTGCTACAATGACGTACTTGGTTCCGAGTAAGAAGACAATTGTGGACCTATTACTTTCACAGGAGTCACATCCTGTACAACTAATAACCCAGTTTCAGACAGTTCCCAAGGTTCATGTAGGACAAAAGCAGTGTCCTTCAGGAACCGGAAAGGTGACACCCAAGAATTGTCCATGCATCCTATTTACTCACTTTGAAGGGCTCAAAACTTTTACATGTGCTTCAGTCAGACATGATATGCAGGATGTGATACTGGGGTGTCAACAGGAGGGGCACTCACTCACTTGGCCGCTTCTGCATATATTCTATTGAGCTCTGAGGAGTGATCTCTGCTGATTCAGGTCAGTGTATTATGTGGTCCTGGGAGGAATTTTACACCTCAATCACACCTCACTCAAGGTTGAGCATTGGCTAGGAGTAGCGGCATAGCTAATGCAAATTAGCCTCCTGAAAGCTCAGGCAGCTAAAGGGTAAATTTATAAAAGTTACATTTTCTTAATATTATTTAAAATTCTGAATTCACCATTGTGTTGGATTTGTAGTAACTACTACCATTAGTGATTTCATTATTTTTCTAGCTGGCCCATTTCAGGAGTTAGCAGTATTAGTATTTGAATCTGCAGTTTGGTTAGGCCTAACACAGTGAAAATAGCTTTTTGGGCTTTATCACTGTAAGTACATAGTAATGTTAATTTTCTACACGTCCACCTTTAAATACCATGCACCCTACCTTAAGGGCTACAAGGCGTATGTACTTTTAAAATAGTATTTAAAAGGAAGGTTTTTATATTTCAAAACATGTTTTCAACAGGTCACAGTTCAGATTTTACACTGCAGCAGCCAGACTACAATGGTAGGCCTGAAGCCATTTTATCCTGTTGTCACTCAAGAGAATTACACAATAGGTGCTGCAGTCCACAGGTGACATTGATGTTTTCATGCCATGGGTGTATTTCTGCAACATATACTATAGCCTTATAGAAAGGTTAAATAAGCTCATCAAAGATTGGCTACTCTATACATGTTTTAGAAGTCAGAAAACATACACTGGACACTGGACAGCAGAGGCACAGTGGGCAGAGTATAAAACCAGCAGTAAAAGTGAGCTAAATAAATGGGGGTGACCATGCAAAAAGGGACATTTTCTCACAATGGAGGAAAAAGCAAAGTTACATTTCTTTAAAGTATAAAATTACATTAATCAAACAATTTATTGTGCAATGGTCTTCATACTCATATACTACAGTATAAGGCAGATTGAAGACCTGGGGCCATATGTATGAAAATTGGAATTTGCGATTCTCAAAATGCAATATTTTGCGAATCGCATTGTGAGAATCGCAAAATACGATGTATGAAGAATATCGCAATTATTTAGCGATTTGCCTAAATTCACAGAATAATTCTGCGAATCCCAATTTGCTATTCCTTATTTGCGAAATTCGCTAATAAGGAATCGCAAAATGGGGAATCTGCCATTCAGGTGCAGCTTGATGACATCACAACCAGGAAGTGTGACTGCACAGCTGCACCTGATTGCCAGAAGCACAGTCAGAGGCTGAGGGAAGAGTGGAAGAGCACTGCACTGACATCCAGGGAGGCAAAATTAATCCCCAGGAGAAGGAGAAGGAGGAGGCAGGAAGGAAGAGAAAACCTAAATTCAGTGACAGGGAGCAGGAAGTCCTGATAGAGGAGATGGTAGGCAGCCATGAGCTCCTCTTTGGGGAAAAAAGCCCTGAACGTGCCAGAGGCAAGGAAGCGGAAAATCTGGGATGCCATCCAGGAAAAGGTGAATGCCATAGGTGTAACCCACCGCACTATGGAGGACCTGCGCAAGCGCTGGTACGATATGCGGCTGAGATCAAAAGAAAAGCTGGCAACCAGGTTGGCTGAGGCGAATAAGACCGGGGGCGGCACATCCAGTGCTACAGAGTCCACGCCCCAGGAGGAGTTGGTGGAGTCCACCTTGCTATCGGAGAGTGTCAGTGGAGTGGCTGACCTGGACAGCTCTGACCCACCCACCACCAGTCAAGGTAAGATGCATGCCATCTGTCTCCTTCCACTCCACCATAGCACCCACACAGTTATGAGCCCCCAGGAACCAAACACTTTTGCAACTCTAGTACATGTTGTTGTGTACACCCTGAAATGCATCATGGGAGATGTAGTCACATGCACCAAACAGTGTAGTATTGAGACACAGCAAGGTAGTAACAGTGACAGTGAGTCAGGGAATGCAAAATACAGGCAGACAGGATGTAGGTAATGCAAAAAATAAGTAGATTTATCCTCTTACAAAATGAGATTGAGTACACTACAAATATTGTCTGTGCTTCTGTCTTCACAGCACCACTGGCAAGGCAGGAGGGCAGTGCAGGGCATGAGGAGACAGACGTCACCGATGAGCAGGCAGGGGAGGAGGAGCAGGAGGCACAGACCCCTGAAATCCCTGTAGCACGCAGAAAACGCAACATCGTGCCACCACTACCACAGATGGAGGCAGACCTACAGGGAAGCGGAGACGAATCCCAGGCAGGCCAGGCCCATCTTACAGTCCCACACAGGCAACAGTCCCCTGACCACCAGAGGGAAGGAGGAGGAAACAGACGCAGGGCAAGGCAGTCCACCAGTGCTGGTGATGAGGAGCAGCAGTCCGTGTTCTCCGGCCTCGAGGGCACTATGGTGAAGGTGCAGCGGCTGCAAGTAAAATCGATGTGGTCAATGCAGCGTCAGTTCCAAACCCTAAACCATCACATGAGCAACATGAGGGGTGAGATGAGGGAAATGACTGGTGCCATACGTGAACTGTGTGCCGTGCAGAGGAGATCCAACGCCCGCATGGACACATACAGCAAGGCGGTCAACCGCCTGTGCACTGTTACGTCCCTGCTGTCACGTAGGTGTGTCAGTATGCAGGTAGAAATGGCACATAACAGCCAGGATATGGCCAAGGCCTTGGTGCAGGTGACACATGCTGTGGAACTGATGCAGGCGGCTGGCTCAGGTGGGACAGGACCCCTGCCCACAGGGGACAGTGAAGACCAATCAAGCCGCAGCAGCATTACACCACCAGTACCTGAGGTCAGACGGCGGAGCATGAGGCAGGGGAGAACCCAGGATGACCCGGGGGAAAGCAGTGGGCACCCAGAACGAGGTGCAAGCAGCCGTGCATGCAGAAGATAAGGTGGCATCAGGGAAGCATGGCAATGGGTGACTTAACACATTGCTGGGGACTGAAGTGTCTAGGACATCTCTGCATTGTGAATTTAACAGTTGCAAGTATCATTCACACACATTAGGTGTGCGTCAGGCTGTGTGCCAGAAATGTTCCAGCACCAAATGGAATAAAAATACAGTTGTGCACCAATACATAGCATTCTGTCATTATTACTCACCTAGAAATAGTTGTGCGTGATCTCCTGGCGCCTCTGCCGTCCGGCAGCCGCCCCAACACCACCTGCTAGTCCTGCACGAGGAGCTGGTCCCTCCTCATCGGATGACTCTGATTCGCTGAGCTCCACTGGGATGCCCTTCCTGGTTGCTATGTTGTGCAGCATGGCACATGTGACCACTATCTTGCAGCAGGTCTCCGGGCTGTATTGCAGGGCACCTCCGCTCTTGTGTAGGCACCTAAATCGGCTCTTTAGGATGCCAAAAGTCCTTTCAATCACACTATGGGTCGACCTGTGGGCGTTGTTGTAGCGGCGCTCTGCAGCAGTGGCTGGATTCAAGTAGGGTGTCATGATGAAATCCCTCACTGCATATGCGCTGTCCCCTGCAGGGTGTAAATGAAATGGGTTACACACTGTCATCCCACTCAAGGCCTCAACTGTATGTGTGAATGTTAGCCATGTATTTACCTAGCAAGTAGCCCTCACCAAACTCCCCAGCCAAGAGGCAACGGTGTAGCCCACTGTGGCGGAAAATGAATGAATCATTGGTGCTTCCAGGATATTTCGCATCTATGTCCGTGATGACATGGGTGGCATTACAAACCACCTGGATATTCAGGGAATGATAACACTTTCTGTTCCTGTACACATATTCTGTCTGGGAGGGGGGGGACAGGGCGACATGGGTCCCATCAATGCAGCCAATTACATGGGGGAATTGGGCTATCTGATAGAACCCCTGCTTGGTTTGGTCAAGTGCCTGCTGCGTGTTAGGGAAATGGATGTGGTGTTGCATCCTCTGCATCATGGCATCCAGGAACCTGTGGAAGAGGCGCAACAGGCTACTCTGTGTCACCCCTCCTGCTGCTGCTATCACCCTCTGAAAGCTCCCAGACGCCAGCAGGTGCAGTGAGCACAGGACCTGCACATGGGTGGGGATGGTGCGTGTCCTGGGTGTGGGGTGCTCCAGCATGGGCTTTAGCTCCTCAATGAGATCCATGATGCTGTCTGGGTGCAGCCTGTACTTTTCATGGATCTGCTCCTCTGTTTGCTGGAACAAGGTGATGCGTGCACTGAAGATCCTTTCTTTGCGTCTCCTTCTCTGGCCAGCAGCTCTGATCCTCAGCCTCCTAGCGATGATGTACAGCGCAGCCATTGTGAAAGCCCCTGTTGCATTTTGGGCCAGCTTATATGGGTTGCACCTGGTTACCACCTGCTCTGAGTTGGTGGTAATTGCGAGGTGCAAAATTGCGAATTTCGCAAATAGCGAATTTTTGATGCATCTCATTGCGATATCGCTATCTGCGATTACGTTATTTGCGAAATTCGCAAAACGCGTACAGCAATATGCGAATTCGCAAAGAAAATTCGCAGATTCGGGCTCGCACATTTGTGCGAATCGCTATTTTTGCGATTAGCAATTCTGCGATGCGATTCTGTTTCATACATCGCAAAACCCATTTTTGCGATCGCAAACACTGTAATTTAGCGATTCGCAGTGTTTGCGATTGCGAAAATGCTTGATACATATGGCCCCTGATGTGTTACATCATGTTGCAAGGCAAACTCGTAGAAGCAATTAGAAGTCCATGGTTGGGGAAGAAACACACTGCTAAATTAAGTGTGTCAAGAAATTCACATTTCAGCTTCAGTATGTACAAGTAAAGCATTGCATTCTTGAATGAGTACAGACAACTAGGAAAAAGATGTCTGAAGACATTTTTTAAAGCAATCTTATTTTACATTAGGAGATGTTGATTAGTAGACTTCTTTGGTACTTGGGTACCAAGTTTCTAATCTGGACTTTGGCTGTAAATTGTGTGATTCTGGGCAAACCACTTAATTTTTCTGTGTATCAAAACTCTTAATAGGTGAAGTGCAATGTAATTGTAAACATGTGACAGGTAATGCAATTGTGTAATTCATAATTATGTAAATAGTTACATGAGTTTATATCGTTAGGAACCCCATAACCCATCATGTGCAGCTCTTTGACTTGGTTTGTGCTACGTAGATCCCAATAAACACGTGCATGTAGATGAATGTGGAATGACGTGCACAAATGCCACTATTTCGATTTGTGCAAAGGTTCTAAGGGCAGTCACAACCAGGTGTACCCACGCTGATTAAGAGGGAGCATGATTTGCGTTCTGCTGTTTGTAGGTGACAGTGCAGAAAAGGGTGCAACTTAAATTTGTAGTGTTAACGTTCAGCTCTAAATGACCTGCACATTTATTAATATAGTGCAAATGTGTTATTAGTACAGTAGAGCATAGGTGGCTTGAGAAAATACAGGTGTATTAGCATTATTGATGGAGTTGTGCGCATCATGACCCACCCGAGGCTCCACATGACCCTCCCTATCTTCAACAAAGGTAGGAAACGGCGTATTACAATCTGTACATCTGTGTATATTTGTGTATATATTCATGCGTGTGTGTGTAATGAATGTGCCATTTACGTTGTTTTATTCTGTGTGCAATTATAATAGCTGCCAATACATCGTCAATAAACAGAAATAAATAAAATGCTAGTGCGTGAAAGGCCTTTTATGACGTCTAATAAATAACAACAAATGACGTTGATCAGACAAAGTGAAACATGGAAAATATGTCACAGGCACCAAGGGGCAGAAACTGCTGTGGACAGTATTTTGTTTTTTAATTGAAAAATGTGTCTTTGAAGTGATCTCACCGTTTCTGTTGTTAAATTTCAAATGGCTTTCTGAAGTTTGATCTGCAGTCTGATGTGCTGCAAAATTGTTACATCAAAGGTTAATGCCCGGATCCAGGCGGGAAGAAGAGGGAGGTGAGAGAGAGGCCCCAAATGACTTAAAGTCCTTAAAAGTAAGATATGAAAGAGCTCCCTCCCTCCCCTGACAAACAGTTCTGAAGGAAGCTGAGAGTTTGGATGTAGCCTGGCACGTTGCATACAAATGAGGCTGCAGTCCCCAGCAGTTTCCTTTGAAACTGTGTGATTGTGTGTATAGGTGTGAAAGGGCAGGAGCCATGATGCGGGTTCGTGTTCCTGGACATGTGGTACGAGGTCTGATCAATTGGAAAAAAGCGCTAGCAAGCTTTTATCCATTTCAGCAGCACATTATTTATGTATGGGGCATCTGCCTCCAGAGGTGGTCTGCGCCTCTTTAGCGGAGGGGAGGTGGTCGCTTCACTCCTAATGCGGCTGTCCAGAGCGTCCAGAGCGTTCAGTTATTGTTTTGAATGTGTTGCATGTCAGACTTGAGAACATCGTCTTAGTTCTTCACATGCACATATACACTCATGCTTGCTTTGTCACACAGCCCCCCACGCCTAGATATGTTCCAGCTGTTTGTATCAATAAGTTAACACTTTTAGGTTGACCTTTGGTTTGCTAGTCGTGAGAGTGAGTCCGGGAAGGACCAACTCCTTCCGTTCGTCAGAGGTCGGTAAATTGAGTACCATTATTCGTATAATAATAAGACCTGATACTTGGTGTCAGATGTACGAAGCCTTTTTGAGTCCACAAAAGGTCCGATTCTCAGAATTGGGCCATTTTCAATGGCAAAATGGCCCTTTGGTGCGTAGCAAACCCAAATTGTGATTCGGAAAAACGTTACTGAATTCAATTTGGGTTTGCAACTACATATCGGGCCTCATCTATGAGCTTTTGCCATAGGGCAGCGCCGCAGGCCTTGCTGCTGCGCTGCCCTGCCCTATGGGAAAAGAAAAGGGCAGGAATGCGTCCTATCTATCAGATACGGCGCATTACTGTCCTTTTCCCCTGCACTTGCGCACAAAGGGCCGCCGTGAGCCAACACAGGAACCTTTGCACCG
Organism: Calotriton arnoldi; assembly: GCA_963921515.1. NCBI lineage: Eukaryota > Metazoa > Chordata > Amphibia > Caudata > Salamandridae > Calotriton > Calotriton arnoldi. Next base: position 80,553 of record CAWUFW010013914.1, read on the forward strand.
TGGTGCAAGGGTGCCTGCGTTGCAGGGATGATCATTTTTGTGCAGGAAGGAAAACCTTCCTGCACAAAAACAATCACGAGAGGGTTTTTCTTCTTTAGAAAAAGGAAAAACGAGGAGAAATAAAGATATTTCTCCTCTTTGTGCCTCCCTTTTAAGTTTTTGGGGCTGCCTCAGAGTTACGATTTTTTAGTAAATCTAGGGCTATGTCAAAAAGCCATGGATTTTGCTGGGAATGCCCCCAGCAACACCCATTTCACACCCCTTTAACACAGAAAACTGCGTTAAAGGGAACAATATTTACAAGGCAGCATTAAGTCAAAAAAAGTGGCTTAGTCCTGCCTGGTAAATATAGAGCAGGCTCCTGCGCCACTGGAGCGTCACAAAAAGTGACGTTCCGGTGGCGCAAAGGCGAATCCGTATTTGGAAGGAGCGTTTTTAGGGCATCGTTCCTAATACCAATTCGGAATGGTATAAAATCAGTTGCAAAACATTAATATAATACCAACTACATAAATGTAGTGGTATCCCATTCACAAAAGGGAAGGTGTCCCCAGGGGACCCCTTTTCCTTTAAGAATGTTGAAAAAATTTTACTTACACTTTAATTTATGTTTTTATTTTTTTAAGCATCCCATTTTCATTTAAGCAAAACAGGTTTGATTTAAAAAAAAAAAAGTTTGCTTAAATTAAAAGCAAACACTGTCATGGTGGTCTGCTGATCTCAGCAGGGCACCATCCCTATGATGGCTCTGATTCACAGTGGGTCGCAATTTGAAACGTAACTTATTAATATTCATGACATATGTCTAATTGTGACCCATTATGAATCAGTATTTTGCCAATCGACCTATTAGTACGTAGGTCAGTCTACGAAATGCCACACTGATCACAAAAATACTTATTGCAGATTGCAACCATATTTAGTGACTAGTGGTTTGTACATCTGGCCTTTAGAGTGCTAATAAGCGGTGGAAATGATACGAAGATCTACATAAAATGCATGTTATTTCTAAGCACATACAAAAACATGGACACACAAAGACATCCTTTATCTGCTCTTTCTTTTCATATTCTCTCTTCAATTGTGTTCCTCTTTACTTCTTTCTCTGTTCTCCTTCCCTCAATGTCTTTGCACCTTTCTTTGGTCCAGCCTACCTTTTATGTCATGATTCCTTTCTTTACGCATTCATCTTTTCTCAATTCCTTTCTTTCTCCATCTTTCTTACATCTTTTTATCCTTATTGTTTTCTTATTTACTTCTCCTATTTTCACATGCACTGTAGCTTATGCTCTTTGGTTTCCACAAATGTAAATGTTAATATCATTCTTTCTTTGTTTCATTGTGTCTTTCTGGTGGTTCTCGGCACACCGGCAGCCAGGACATCATCAAGTACAGACCAAGAAGTGTAAAAATATAAAAACAAGGCAGTAGACCCAGCAGTGGCCCATGCAGGTAAGAGCGGTGGGGCAGAGGGGCCGGGTGGGGGTTGGGGGATTTCGACAGACGACGAGGAGGGAAAATTAATTATTTATTTAATTTTCTCTCGTGGTCGTCTGTCGAATACCCCCCCAATCCGGCCCAACCACTCTTACCTGCATGGGCTGAGTAGACCTTTCCAATGTATGCACCCAGGATCTGAAACAACATCCATGTATCCAAAAGGACTGCCCCAAAGCTGCTTCAATTTAGGAAAGAGTTGAAGACGCACCTCTTTAAAGAACACTACATCACAAGACATTAACTAGCTGCCTCTCCTAACACTCACTGACTTTATGCTTGTTTTTGATACTGTACAACGCTCCGTTGCCTTTTGGCTAAGCTCGCGCTATAGAAATCCCATATACATACATACTTTGTTTTTCCTTACCTGTTGCTTTCCTTTGGCTTTTCCCTGTTTTCTTTCTCATTCCAGTTCTTTCTTTTATATTTGCGCCCCTTCCTGTCTTTGTTCCTTTCAATCAATAAAATATTTATTTTGGTTGCAAGCAAAAATATAAGCAAACATGCAATTTATCTCACATGCATCCTTGCATCCTTCCCTTCAATATGTTGTTCTTACACTGCTTTATTGCTGTGATTTATCCACCAGCAAAGCATTTGCCCCTTGAAGGAAAGCTCATTTAACCGTGATTTGTATCTGTGCAGGCCGTGCGTGCATTAGCGGCCGGCATGGCTCACGGGAATTGGGGCGCACGCTGGGGGTCGCGCAGGGAGGGGGGTCACGCGGGGGGAATGAGTCATAATTTTAAAAAAAACATTTTTTAAAACCTACTTTTCCGCCGGGTCCTGCGTCTTCACTGCTCCTGCTTTCCTGCTCTCCTGCCTCTGACAGGAACAGGAAGCAGGCAGCCAGGCTCCCTCCCCTAAGCCAATCACAACGCTGCATGCAGCATTGTGAATGATCTGGAGCACCGTGACACGACGCTCAACCAGGGGCTAGAGGGGTGTGCCTGTCCTCCATGTAGGCTGCAATGCAAAGTGCTCATGACTGGTTTGGGCGGCCCGAGAGGGCCGACCAAACAGTCTTTGCGCACTCAGGAGTGGGCAAACCACGCCTCCCCTGCCCTGCACGAGAGCAGAGCAGCCCTGCCCACTCGCCCGCCGGCAAAGCAAACATAAAATGGTAAGAACTAATAGTTATTACCATTTTATGTTTTGGCTTCTAGCACTGCGAGAAAGCAGTGGGGCGACGCTCCTCCGCCATAGCGGTGGAGCCGCCCCTGCTTGCATGTGTTTTCACATGTTGCAACTTTCATTTGCGCACTTATGGACTGTTTGTTGGCTGCGGTATTTTTCTGTGTGCCTAGCAGATAGAGTGCGCCAGATTAACTCTCTGATAGATTCTGAAGGCAAGCGTAGAGCTTGCAGGCTTGTCAGTACAACTGGCTAAAACACTATGCAAGTCACTCATGCATTCACAGCGAGCAAGGATTTGTTTGCAGATGATTTCACAAAACATTGTTTTCTCTGGAACATTGTCTTTGTTTTCCTTCAGTAACAGACATCATGAAATGTTCTATTTTTTTATACCACAATTATTTTAGTTCCCTTCAGTGGCTGCGTTTGCACAGAGGAACACGAACATTTAGCTGGTGTTTTGCCCTAGAGATGTTCAGTCATGGGGCGGTTCGCTATTATGTTTTTTTACAAAAGTAGGACATTTGAAAATCATGTAATTAAATGTATAATTTCCGTATATTTCGCAAAGTCTAGTTATTCACCAACATCCAAAGAGTACACATGAAAACCTATGAACGTCCTACAGTTACATGCACATCGCAGCTGGCCAGCACATACTCAAGCAGACTGTCATCAGGGCAGCTAACTCAGTGGAGAAATTGTGGTGGAAACGAGTATTAATACATTACTTTTTTTTGTTCTCCACCAGGAAGATTCTTTCGAGTATTTTGTAACCATTTTTGTTTTAAGTTTTCATAATACAAAGATATAAAAAAGTGAACGCATTATATGAAATACAAAAGGAAAAAAAAGGTGTTGTGTATGCGAGCAGCTTAATTTAGAGTCCAGCAGAGTGCAAGAAAATTATCATTGCATGCATGAACACAACATTTACAGAGCTATATGGAATGATTGCGCTGCCCAAAAACCAAAGAACACAAGAATCAACGTCTATTAAACGTGGCCCAGAAGCATGGTCAGTAATGCATAGTATTTTTCGAATATAGGGGCTCTTGGGCGTTCGGAACTATCTTCTTAAAACTGTTTTAGCGTTTTTATTCCATTTTACACAAAAGTCAAGATAAAAGTTATATAACTGCGGGTTGAGATGGTCAAAGCTGCCCAGCACTCTTGAGACATGTACGTATTTGCAGTTAAAAGCTTGGGTGAAAGCACAGAGTGTTGATACCATGGTCACATTAAATAAAAAGACATGCACGTTACTTGTATGGATCATTGATGTCTAGCCCTTAGACTGTCAAAATCATATCGCTTAAGATGCTAAGGAGGTCACAATGTCCACAGTTCCCTAGTCTCATAGGCGTGCCAGAAGTCAAAGAGATCTGCATGTCTGCATAACGCTATCAGTACTGCTCTTACAGGTTTCTTCTGGTTTAGCGTGTTCCGACTGTTCTGAGAGCCATACGATAAACTTCAGTCCACCTGTGGAGGAGAATAGTAGTCCAGTCTGCGAAGCTAGGGAGTCACCACCAATTTCCATAACATGGCAATGCAGTAATTCCTGTTCTGAAATCTGCCCTCCTGTCTCACTTCTTTCTCACTCCTGTTGGGCTGACCATTAGTCTTAGCAGAAATAGTTCCGGATAGACGAGATTTTTCCTGTTTGTTAGCTTTGAGGTCCTGCTTAGCACCTGGGCTGAGAAATGTTGGAGCCCCACCGAGCAATTCCACCTCATACAGAAATCACCCTCAGGCCGATATCTTGGGAAATTGTCTGTGTGGGATTCATGTCTGTTATGTAGCTAGTCTGGGGCAGATAGGTACGCTGCATATAGTTAAACAGCACCAATTTGAATCTCAAGTTATTATTTAGCCCTGCAATTTGTTGCACGATTCTGTCCCACTCCTCATCTGTGAAGACAGTCCCTACATCTCTCAGCCCAGTACAGCAGCCACAGTTCAATACTGTTTTGCATGGATTTTTCCATTGTGTGTATGAGTGTAAATGCCTTACTGTCCATGCAAATCCATGTGTAATTGATTCTAGAGCTCTGCAACCCCATGCCGTGCGAGCTGACTATGGTTGTTTGTTACATAACAATAGGGTATACCCAGTAACCACTTGGACCTGGGCCAATATTAGTACGTACAACAAGTGGCCCAACTGACCGGTGAACTTCTCGAAGCGGAAACAAGATTGGAGGACACCCCACAATTGTTGAATAAAACAGTGACCAGGTTGACTTCATTATCAAGAAAGTTTATATATGAAATAATCACAGGTTCACAGTTTCAATGGTTGCTCCAAAGTGACAAGGTGAGTGAAGTGCTCAAGGTAGTGCTCGTTGAGGGATGGTGATGTGATAATAAACTGACAATAGTTAGAATATGTTACAAGAATGAAAGTGACCTGTCTAACAAAGTATCAAAAGCTGACTAGACAACCCAAGTAGTGTGATGGCATGAATGCATAATAGATTCTCCGCTTCTGGGTTGGATAGATAGGTACAGATACAAATTTAAGCAAAGTCGACGTTTCAACCCCAGACACTAGAAGAAGGTGATTCCTTCCTTACAATGGGGTCTTCTTCAGGACCACTGGAAGAGCAACCTACAAGGTAGGTAGAATTACTGTTAATTATAATACAAGATGAATAGGGGGGGTGTAGTTACAAGGATATGGCAGGGAAGCTCATCTCAGTAGAACACTGTTAGGTTGCGAAGGCCTGATGAATATTCATCAGACCTTCACAACCTAATCAGCGGAATCTAGTGGAGTTTCACATAACTCAGCGGAATTCCGCAGAGTGAAACTCCATGAGTTCTGTCCACCCCTGGTGTAGGTGCACAACTTTGTTGTGATATGCCATTTAGAAACTTAGTAATTATACCTGTCCATCTCCACTACTTTTCTAATGTTCACCCCTGCATCCCACTAGGTACATCCTTGTTTTCATGCAGGTAGGAAGGTTAAGGAGAATGGCAGCTAGATAGACAGATAGATAGATAGATAGATAGATAGATAGATAGATAGATAGATCTGACAAACTTTGCCTACATCAGCATGCAAATGTGCTCCTTGATTTCCAGGCATAAGGGAGATGACACTGTGTACTAGTCATGAAACAGATAGAGTCATTGATCTGTTACTTAGGACATTTTAGTAATTCTTCCACTCCAGTAGTTCCAACTGAAGTATTCAAATGCTTGTATTATAATACTTCTGAAAACTATATCCCGAGGCTCAAACGTGTGCGTATGTTAGGTGGCACTTACTTGTACAAATAGTTGTAGGAGCTGTCAGGAAAAAAAAAACAGTTCTGATTCAGAGAATCAGAACCTGTGGATTTTTCCAACTGCAAAATTCACTTCCTACTAGGCACAAATGAACAGTCAGGAGATTCATGCTGTTGTAAGTGAAGGGGATGCATTGAAAATGTGGGTGTTGGGAGGGAAGATACGGAGGTGAACACTGTGAAGGTACCAAACACACCCAAATCTTTTGTATACACTAATGTACATTGCCATCACTCTTACTCCTGGCTTGTGGGCATTCTTCAGGTGCATGTACGAGGGAGCAGAGAGCAAGCAAACATGCAGTTTGCCATAGATGCTCCTGTGGATTTTAGTGAATTGGTTAAAGTTTGTAAATATAGGAAATTGCTGAAGCAAACCTGCTATGCAGATTTTTGACATTCACACCCTATGTGTTTGGACCTAGCCCTATGGGAACTAGTCACAACGTACACGTTTAGCTGCATGAAGGTGTTTAAGTCATAAGTCTGCAAATGTTGCAAGTATTATGTGTGCATGAGCACTCTTAACATGAAACATTGTTCGTTGCTACCCACTCAAAGTCATACATTGGTCATCGTATGTTGTTGCGGTAGTTAATGTAGAGACACTAACCATATTGAGATCTTGTTGTCTTCTTACTCTTCTATTTCCCAGGCATGAAATACTCGCCACTAATTGCATACATACATGGAAAAATAAAAGTGCTATCATTTCTCGAATCACAAAGACAAATAACACAACATAACCATGTTAAGAAATTATTAAAATTATTTTGTAGTATTATAGTAATAATAGTAACTACAATAGTAACTATTTTTATAACGCATTTCATGCTGTACTTCTGCCGTTTTTAAGCACTGAATATACAAGATGTTACTATGCCCCAATTTAATGATACTTAATTTAATGACCCCAGAATGATGGAAGTCTGGTTCTGGCTGTTGAATGCTTGACCTTCAGATCGCTGCAGATGTCTTCGGAGTGAGCCATCTTGCCAGAAAATATCAGGTGCGAAGAATTATGCAAGTGAACAAGAAAATCCATAAGAGTGCTGTAAGAATTGAAACGTGCCCGGCGATTCTAAGTCCATCCATGATTCCCAGGTCATATGTCATCAAGAAACCACTAGAGGTCCTTTGTTTCAGGTGCTCATCACTCTACTGTTTCGCAACGAGAATAGTTATGTTTAGGTGCATGTTGCGTTAATTAAATTAAAGGTGAATACACATATATATATATATATATATATATATATATATATATATATATATATATATTTTAAATAGGATTATCCCATCGACAAATAACCATCCGGCACTCCAAAAGGTACTGGTCACTCGGTAGTTTATTTTGTGATGTTTTTAACATCTACGCGTTTCAGCAGTCTCACGCTGCCTTGTTCATATATATATATATTACCTACTGGCAGTCGCCAGTAAGTAGTTATAGTTAGGACCTCGTTTCTATTCTTAAAGCGTTTTTTGTTTTGCCAATAACTTTGGCGTCGTTTGACGAAACTTTGCGAAAGTTTCAAAACTAATGGCCCGCTCCGGTCAGCTCCTGTCTTGAAAGTTTCGGGGTGATTCGTTAAGCGGGGGCCGAGAAAATAGGGGGGTCCCAAAATGCGTTTTCCCCATGTTAATTTCCATAGGAATTTTAGACAAAGCTACAGCCCGAACTGCTGAATGGAATTACACCAAATTTGGAAAAAAGGTAGGTCTTGGTCCAGAAAGCGACCTTTTTTAAATGGTGTAAATCCATTCAGTAGTTCCTGAGAAATTAAAAAAAGAAAAATATCGATATCTGAGCACCGAGGAGGGTTCGCAAACCCTCCCGGGCACGAGCTTCACTCTGATTGGCTGCCAACACTCCAAACCAGGAAGTGCTGGCAGCCATCATGTGACTCGGTAACGGAGTCACAAGAAAAGAGTGGAAAAAAAGATGAAAAACAAGAAAAGGGGGCAGGGTGGAAACACCCTGACCCCCTAGGCCTGCTCAGGGGGTCCCACAAAGACCCCCAGGCCAAAAAAAAGCTTTTTTTAAAATAATTTCGGCCGATTTAGCGTATGGTCAGCGAATCCGGCCGAAATGATTTTTTAAAAACGAAGCACGGGCTCCCACGCTTTGTTAGTAAAAAAGCCTCTGGGTGGGCCAGGTCCCGGGGGAAATATAAAATAATGGTGTGGGGGCCCCCACAGCTCGGGGACCGCAACCTCCCCGGGGCTTTTTAAATTATGCGCAGGGGGGCACGCGGCCCCCTGCAGCCCCTGGGACCACCACCTCCCCGGGGCTTCTTTGAATACTGAGGGGGGGCTCGTGGGCCCCCCAAGCCCAGGGGACCACTACCTCCCGGGGCTTCTTTGAATACTGAGGGGGGACCTCGCGGGCCCCCCAAGCCCCGGGGACCACCACCTCCCCGGGGCTTCTTGGAATAATGAGGGGGGCCTCGTGGCCCCCCCCAGCCCTGGGGACCACCACCACCCCGGGGCTTCTTAAAAATAATGAGGGGGGTCCTCGGGCCCCCCCAAGCCCCGGGGACCACCACCTCCCCGGGGCTTCTTTAAATAACATGGGGGGCCTCATGGGCCCCCCCAATCCCCGGGGACCACCACCTCCCCGGGGCTTCTTAAAAATAATATGGGGGGGCCTCACGGGCCCCCCAAGCCCCAGGGACCACCACCTCCCCAGGGCTTCTTTAAATAACAAGGGGGGGCCTTGTGGGTCCCCCCAAGCCCTGGGGACCACCACACCCCCGGGGCTTTGAAACTGAAGGGAGGGGGCCACGTGGCCCCCCTCCAGGAGCCCTCGATGGCCCTGGGGACCGCCACCCCCCAAGGCCGGCTACTGCAATGTCCCGGGGTGCCCACCCCCCGAGACATTGCCGTTTGCTATGGCAGGGCGGGAGCACGGCTCCCGCCCTGCCATAGCAAACACTGCTTTGCTTCATTGAAGTGAGAGCAGGAAAACCTGCTCTCGCTTCAATCAAGCAAAGCAGGATTGCTTTTGAGCAAGGGGAGCTGCATGCCAGCAGCTCCCCTTGCTCAAAAGCAATGCCGGCTCCCACAGGAGGCGGGGAGCCGGCGGGACCATGGGGGCATTGGGGCTCCCCCCATGGTCCCCAACACAAAGGGCCGGCCCCAGGGGATGGGGTCCCCAGGGCCAGGAGTGGCCCGGGAGGGGAGCCATGCGGCCCCCTCCCCTGTAATTAATTAAAAAAAATTAAAAAACGGAAAGGCCGGCCCCGGGGGATGGGGTCCCCGGGGCCATAATTGGCCTACGGAGGGGGGTCACGTGACCCCCCCTCCTAATAAAAAACACAGGCTGGCCAGGCCCCGGGGGATGGGGTCCCCGGGGCCAAAAGTGGCCAAGGGAAGGGGGGCCACGCGGCCCCCCTCCCGTACTCTTTTATTAAAAAAAAAAAACAACAAGGCAATGCCCCGGAGTATGGGGTCCCTGGGGCCATTATAGGCCTCAGGAGGGGGGCCACGTGGCCTCCCTCCCAAAAATTTTAATAAAAAATGCTGGCCAGGCCCCGGGGGATGGGGTCCCTGGGGCCAATAGCGGCCCAGGGAAGGGAGGCCACGCGGCCCCCTTCCTGTTTTTTTGTTTTTTTTAAATGCTTAGGCCCTGGGGGATGGGGTCCCCAGGGTCCAAAAAATTGTAAAAGAAGGGGGGCCACACAGCCCCCCTTCTACAAATATTTCAAAGGAAGAAAAGCCGGCATCTCGCCGGAGGCCCCGCCCCCTCCCTGCACCACTCTACAAATGCGCCCCCTGGCGCATTTTAAGTTGGGGGATTAAGTCCCCTTGAATGCTGAGGGTCCCTGGTGGCCAACTAGCCCACCAGGTACCTCCAGTAAGCGCCACACAGCTGGATTGCAGAGAAGTGGTCCGAGGCCACGCCCCCTTTTTACACCACTCTGCAAATGCACCGCCTGACGCACTGCTGCTCGGGGTATGAAGTCCACTTGTGTCCTGAGGTCCTCAGGACACAAGAGGACCTCGTCGCCCCACCAGCAGTGCGCCAAGAGGCTCGTTTGCACAGTGGTGTAAAAAGGAGCGTGGCCTCGGACCACCTCTCTGCAATCCAGCTGTGTGGTGCTTACTGGAGGTACCTGGTGGGCTAGTTGGCCACCAGGGACACTCAGGATTCAAGGGGACTTAATCCCCCAAATTAGAACGTGCCAGGGGGCGCGTTTGCAGAGTGGTGGAGAAAGGGGGCGGGGCCTATGTCCACCTCGCAGCAGTCCCACTGTGTGGGGCTTACTGGACATAAGAGGTAGGCTAGTTGGCCCCTAAACGACCCCCACAGTGAAGGGGACTTCAATTCCCATCCAAGAGTGCGTCAGGGAGTGCGTTTGCAGAGTGGTGGGCAAAGGGGGCGTGGCCTGCTATGAGAATTTAGCAATCCTGTTGTGTGGGACTTACTGGAGGTAATAGGAGGGGTAGTTGGCCCCCAAGCATGTCCTTGCGGGCCAACTACCCCTCTTGTTACCTCCAGTAAGTTCCACACAGTGGGATTGCTAAAACGTCTTCAGACACCATGAACCCTTTCTCCACCACTCTGAAAACGCGCATCCTGGCAGACTACGGGATGGGGGATGAAGTCCAATTTACTCCTGAGGGACTTTGGGGGCCAAGAAGCCCTCCTGGTACCTCCTGTAAGTCCTACGCAGCGGAATTCCTGAGCGCTGGTCAGAGGCTCAGCACCCTTTCTCTACCACTCTGCAAACGCGACTACTACTTAAAGTAGCATGTTTCTACACCTCTGACTTAGAGGTAGTTTTAATCCCCCTGCCCTATTATATACTAGGGCCTTACAGGGAAGGTCATACCAATGACAGGGGTACCCCAACCCATAGTGTACCCTATTGTATGTAGGTGTTTTCCCTGTATTATAAGTGTCTTTTAGCATAGCACTGGCTCTGGGCAGACTTCAATCCCATCCAAGAGCGCGCCAGGGAGCGCGTTTGCAGAGTGGTGGGCAAAGGGGGCGTGGCCTGTTATGAGAACTTAGCAATCCTGCTGTGTGGTACTTACTGGAGGTAATAGGAGGGGTAGTTGGCCCCCAAGGATGTCCTTGGGGGCCAACTACCCCTCTTGTTACCTCCAGTAAGTCCCACACAGTAGGATTGCTAAGACGACTTCGGAGGCCATGCCCTCTTTCTTCACCACTCTGCAAACACGCCTCCGGGCAGACTACGGGATGGGGGTTGAAGTCTACTTTATTCCTGAGGGACTTTGGAGGCCAAGAAGCCCTCCTGGTACCTCCTGTAAGTCCTACGCAACGGAATTCTTGAGCGCTGGTCGGAGGCCCAGCACCCTTTCTCTAACACTCTGCAAACGCGACTACTACTTAAATTAGCATGTTTCTGCACCTCTGACTTAGAGGTAGTTTTAATCCCCCTGCCCTATTATATACTAGGGCCTTACATGGGAGGTCATGCCAATGACAGGGGTACCCCAACCTATAGTGTACCATAGTGTATGTAGGTGTTTTCACTGTATTCTAAGTGTCTTTTAGCACAGCACTGGCTCTGGGCGGACTTCAATCCCCATCCAAGAGTGCACCAAGGAGCGCGTTTGCAGAGTGGTGGGCAAAGGGGGTGTGGCCTTTTATGAGAACTTAGCAATCCTGCTGTGTGGTACTTACTGGAGGTAATAGGATGGGTAGTTGGCCCCCAAGGATGTCCTTGGGGGCCAAGTACCCCTCTTGTTACCTTCAGTAAGTCCCACACAGTAGGATTGCTAAGAGGTCTTCGGAGGCCATGCCCCCTTTCTCCACCACTCTGCAAACACGCCTCCGGGCATACTTCGGGATGGGGGTTGAAGTCTACTTTACTCCTGTGGGACTTTGTGGGCCAAGAAGCCCTCCTGGTACCTCCTGTAAGTCCTACGCAGCAGAATTCTTGAGCGCTGGTCGGAGGCCCAGCACCCTTTCTCTACCACTCTGCAAACGCGACTACTACGTAAAGTAGCATGTTTCTGCACCTCTGACTTAGAGGTAGCTTTAATCCCCCTGCCCTATTCTATACTAGGGCCTTACAGGGGAGGTCATGCCAATGACAGGGGTACACCCAACCTATAGTGTACCCTAGTGTATGTAGGTGTTTTCACTGTATTCTAAGTGTCTTTTAGCATAGCACTGGCTCCGGGCCTGGTTAGTCAGTCAGTTACCACCAGTACCAGTCAGCAAAAAGTTGGGGGCACAGGATGACTTTGCAACAAGGCCTCTTTCTGCACCTCTGCTGGTTCTTTCTGCATATCTCTTGCTTCCTTGTGCACTTTTCTTCATCTTTCTGGACTTATGTTGCCTCTTTCTGCATTTCTCTTGTTTCTTTCTGCGCCTTTCTTCCTCTTTCTGCACATATCCTACCTCTGTAGGCATAGTTAGAAATTAGCATTTAAAAAACCTTTGAAATTCACTGAAAAAACCATAGGTTTCAGGGATGTCATAGTTAGAAATTGGCATTTAAAAAAACCTTTGAAATTCACTGAAAAAACCACAGGTTTCAGGGACTTTAAAGTTAGAAATAAGCATTTAAAAAACCTTTGAAATTCACTGAAAAAACCATAGGTTTCAGGGACGTTATAGTTAGTTGGACATTGCAGTCGTCCAAAACCAGTGAAATTTGGCCATTATAGTCAGTTCAGCTAACTATAACTCGCACCCCCGCAATGCACTGCTGATGACGTCACATATTACATCATTCATGACATGGTCAGTGACATCACTGATGACATCACTGATGACATCTCAAATGACATCACTGATGACATCACTGATGACATCATCCACGTGGTAATCTGATGCACCTCCTCACACCCTAATATAACCTTTGATACACCTACTCTAAAATACAGACTACCATTTTTGAAACCATAGACACACCAATACCAGTTACTACATACCCACTCACTGATTCCTAAGTCTACACACACATCCACTCATTCACCCATACAGTCTCTCATACATGGGGTCACTCATCAGTACAGCACTATCATATGCACTCATACACGTATACAGACACTCACACACCGCCATTCATCCATAGCGTTACTCACACACCTAGTCAGTCATGCAAAAATCAATCACACTTCCCTTTACTCACCTATACAGTTATACAAACACCACCTCACTTATTCATACAGATACTAACACATACTTACTCTCTTATACAATCACTGATACAACCAAGACACCCATATACATACTCACCCACCCATACAGCCCTTCACAGATGCACTCTTGAACCCATACACCCAGTGAATCACCCACTCACACATCTATGCACAGAGTCACACCCCCCACTCACCCACACAGATACTCAAGCACCCATAGAGATGCTCAGACAACCAATCAATAACCCATATAGACACTCATGTAGCTACTCACCAACCCATGCAGCTGCTTACACACCAACTGACAGACTGATAGAGACATTCACACAGTTTAGTCACTAACCAATGCATTCAGTAAGACACGTTTAATCACTCACTTATACAGTCAGTCACGTACCTACTAAATCATCCATTCAGACACTTATACACCCACTCATTCTTCAATACACCTTGGCATATATATATATAAAACATATTTAAACTTTACAGAAACACACAGTCACTGGATGATGTCATCAGTGATGTCATTTGAGATGTCATCAGTGATGTCATCAGTGATGTCACTGACCATGTCATGAATGATGTAATATGTGACGTCATCAGCAGTGCATTGCGGGGGCGCAAGTTATAGTTAGCTCAACTAACTATAACGGGTGAATTTCTCTGGTTTTGTACTAGTGAAATGTCCAACTAACTATAACGTCCCTGAAACCTATGGTTTTTACAGTGAATTTCAAAGGTTTTTTAAATGATAATTTCTAACTATAACATCCCTAAAACCTATGGTTTTTTCAGTGAATTTCAAAGGTTTTTTAAATGCTAATTTCTAACTATAACGTCCCTGAAACCTATGGTTTTTTCAGTGAATTTCAAAGGTTTTTTAAATGCTAATTTCTACCTATAACGTCCCTGAAACCTATGTTTTTAACAGTGAATTTCTAAGGTTTTTTAAATGCTAATTTCTATCTATAACGTCCCTGAAACCTGTGATTTTTTTCAGTGAACTTCTAAGGTTTTTTAAATGCTAATTTCTAACTATAACATCCCTAAAACCTGTGGTTTTTTCAGTGAATTTCTAAGGTTTTTTTAAATGCTAATTTTTAACTACACCTAGATAGGTAAGACATGTGCAAAAAGAGAAAGAAAGGAGCAGAAAGAAGCAAGAGAAGTGCAGAAAGAAGCAAGAGGAGTACAGAAAAAGGCAAGAAAAGTGCAGAAAAAAGTGAGAGGTGCAAAAAGAGGAAGAAAGGTGCAGAAAGAAGCAGGAGAAGTGATGAAAGAGGCAAGAGAGGTGCAGAAATAAGCAAGAGAAGTGCAAAAAGAAGCAAGAGAGGCACAGAAAGAAGCAAGAGAGTTGCAAAAAGAAGAGAGTGAGGGGCAGAAAGAGGAAAAAAGGTGCAGAAAGAGGCAAGTGAGGTGCAGAAAGAGGCAAGAGAGGTACAGAAAGAGACAAGAGAGGTGCAGAAAGAGGCAAGAGAGGTGCAGAAAGAGGCAAAAGAGGTCCAGAAAGAGGAAGAAAGGTGCAGAAAGAAGCAAGAAAAAGGAAGAAAAAGGAAGAAAAGTGCAGAAAGAAGCAAGAGAAGCGCAGAAAGAAGCAAGAGAGGTGCAGAAAGAAGCAAGAGAGGTGCATAAAGAAGAGGGTGAGGTACAGAAAGAGGCAAGAGAGGTGCAGAAAGAGGCAAGAGAAGTGCAGAAAGAGGCAAGAGAAGTGCAGAAAGAGTCAAGAGAGGTGCAGAAAGAGGCAAGAGTGGAGTAGAAAGCCAAGAGAGGTGCAGATAGAGGCAAGAGAGGTAAAGAAAGAGGCAAGAGAGGTGCAGAAAGAGGAAAGAGAGGTACAGAAAGAGGCAAAAGAGGTGCAGAAACAGGAAGAAAGGCGCAGAAAGAAGCAAGAGAAGTGCAGAAAGAGGCAAGAGAGGTGCAGAAAGAGGCAAGAGAGGTGCAGAAAGAGGGAAGAGAGGTGCAGAAAGAGGCAAGCGAGGTGCAGAAAGAGGCAAGAGAGGTGCAGAAAGAAGAGAGTGAGCTGCAGAAAGAAGCAAGAGAAGTGCAGAAAGAGGCAAGAGAGGTGCAGAAAGAGGCAAGAGAAGTCCAGAAAGAGGCAAGAGAGGTGTAGAAAGAGGCAAGATAGGTGCAGAAAGAGGCAAGAGAAGTGCAGAAAGAGGCAAGAGAAGTGCAGAAAGAGGCAAGAGAGGTGCAGAAAGAAGCAAGAGAGGTATATATATGTATATATTCAATCTCCTCTCACTCTTACAAGGAAGGAATCAGCACTCAGGTTGTAGTTTGGAAGTATTTAATCTACAAAGGACGCGATCCACGCGTTTCGGCTAGTCCGAACCTTGATCACGATACAAGACGTCATTGTAGCTTCCTAATTTAAATGTAGAAATGGCTCCAGTTGCCAACATTAACAAAGGACTACATATTACATTAAACCAAAAAGCTGTCAGCCATATTGGCCTGGTCACGATGCGAAAATTCAGGAATTCATACAATAAAGAAAAGAAAACAAGTGTTAATATGTACACAATGTAATTTCAGCATATCTTGCCCCGTGACCGCCGTACCTGTATGTTCGTCAATGTGACTTGTTCATAATAAACATACTTACGATTGCAAACATCAACATAAACAATGGACTACACATTACTTTAAAGTGAAAGGCTATCAGCCATATTGATCTGGGCACGTTACATATTATAGAGGTTCTTACGCGAAAGAAAAGAAATAAAAAGGGGTGTTAATATACACACACTATCCCTAAATAAAGATCTAGTGATTATAGTTCCATTCCATTCACAGCTCATTTGAGATGTCATGAGTGATGTCTTGAGTGATGTCACTGACCATGTCATGAATGATGTAATGTCTGAGGTCATAAGCAGTGCATTGCGGGGGCGTAAGTTACAGTTAGTTCAGGTAACTATAACTGCTGAATTTCAGTGGTTTTGTACGAGTGAAATCTGAGTTTCACTATAACGTCCCTGTAATCTTTATTTTTTTGGGCGAATTTCTAGTTTTTTTAAATGTTAAGTAAGATGCCTAACATAATGGATGGGGGAGTTGGAAGCAGGGCCTGGCCTGGCATTGTGCTGCCCCCACCCAAGCTTGCTGCTCCTGCCTCCCCTCCTCCTTGCCATCCATTGTCCAAGTCCATGCCCCTGCTCCCTCATTACAGCCCTGTGTGGCCGTTGTTCTGCCACTGGCCTTCTCGCCTTCTGTGAACAGTTAGCTTGCTGCCCCATCTACTTTCTACTATCCTCTGTTGTCTGAATCCATGCACTAGCCTCCTCCCTCCTGTCATGCATGGTCAGATGTGCTGCCACTGCCCTCCATTTAGCATGATGTCCCAGTCCACTCCTCCTGCCCATCATTGCTCTCCTGCTTAGCCTCTGTGCTTAGCTTGCTGCCCCTACTCTCCTTCCCCCTGCCCTCCGATGTCTGTGTGCATGCCCCTGATCCATCCTTTTTGCCCACCATGTTCCATGGACCTGCCCCTCCTATCTACTCTGAGTTTTCTATTGAGCTTCCACTCCCCTCCCAACTGCCTAGCATTGTCAGATGACTGTAACCTCTCCCTGCCACCTCCACCCTGCCTGTCCACGTTCCATGCCCCTATCCCCTTCCTCCTATCCTCCATGGTCCATTTTACTGCCACATCCTTCTGCCCTCCCTGGTCTGTTGTGCTGCAACTGCTCTTCCTGCCTGCCCCGCGTGGTCTGTTGTGAGGCTCCTTCCCCTGAACTCTCTTGTCTGTGCCCTTCTCCTACCCCTCCCTTCTAACCTCCATGATCCTTTGTGCATGCCCCCGCACCCTCCTTCTTCCCAATCATGGCCAAATTGTGTTGCCACTAACCCTCTTGCTTGCCATGCATGGTCTTCTGTGCTGCCACGGCCCCTCCCACCTTCCCTTTGTGGTCAGCTAGCTGCCCCTGACCCCCTCCCACCTTCCCTCCATGGTCTGTGTGTATGCCATTGTAGTCTCACTGTTGCCCTCCATGGTGTGCTGTGCTTCTAGTGCCCATCCTGCCTGACCTCCATGGTCAGCTTGCTGCTCCTGCCCTGACCCCCTTCTAGTGCCCATCCTGCCTGACCTCCATGGTCAGCTTGCTGCTCCTGCCCTGACCCCTTGCCCTCTGCCCTCCCTTGTCATGTGCAGACCCCTATGCCCTCCCTCCTGGCTTGTCTGTTCCATTGTCATGCCCCTGATCCCTCCCTCCTGCCCTTTATGGTCCGTTATGCTGCAGCTTTCTCTCCTGTCTGTCCAGTATGGTCAGCTTGCTGCAATTGCCTCTTTCACCTCTGTTCTCTGTTGTCCATGTGCATGGTCCTGTCCCCTCCCTATTGCTTTCCATGGTTTGTTGTGCTGCACTGCCGTCCCGCATGCCCTGTGTGGTGTATTGTGCTGCTGCAAACCCTGATGCCTGCCCTGTAAGGTCAGTTAGGTGCACCTGTCCATGTCCCTCCTGTCCTCTGTTATCCGAGTCCATGTCCCTACCCCAATTCCTCCTGCCTTCCATGATCCAATGTACCATACTTGCTAACATTTTGAACTTGGTAAGAGGGAGATTTTGAAACAAAAAACTGGGGAATTGATTTTTCCCATTGACTTGCATAGAAAAAGAGGAGATTGTAGACAAGAGACAGATAAAATAAAGCCCTTTTGGGCTTAAAAACATTGGGCGTTTCCTGCCTGAATCGTCTCTTTTGGCATGTATGGTTGTACTACCACTCCCTCTTCCTTCTGCCATCAATGGTCTATTATATTGCCACAGCCTCTCTTGCCTGTCCTGCATTGTTGGTTTGTTGCCCATGCCCCCCTTTCCACTGCCCTCCATGTTGTGCTGCTAATGCCCTTCCTGCCTGCCCAGTGTGGTCAAATTGTTGCCTCTGCACCCTCCTACCTGCCTTCAATTTTCCGAGTCCGTGCCCCTGACCTCTGCCTCCCAACAGTATCCTAATGAACAACTAGATTGCTAACATTCTATATTTATTACAAAAGTGTGGCACGCCTGACGTCATCTTGATGTAATCAAAACTGTATTACCTAAAGCATTTCCTTTAGAAATTATAGAAATGAGAGGGTCTTATTTGCGTAGAAATTATGGTTATTGCTCTAAAAAACTAAAATGAGGACATATTTTCTGAGTTCTCAAATAGTGACAAAGCACTTTTAAATTATTTGTTATCTTTATGTTTTTTATCCAGTTGACCACTTGATTAAATGTTACGCTTAGGGGAGAGAATGTGGTGTTACTTCCAGAGCTGCAGACTTTGCAACTGGGGAACCATGTTGGAGTTTCTGCTTCAGCTCGACATTCTGTGATTCTGATCAAATCACTTAATCTCCCCATGCCTACAACCAAAATGAGTTTGTCCTTGTATGATGTAACCAATGCTCATGTAAAGCACTCCAATATCTGACCAGCCTGCATTATATAAAACTGCAAAAAAACAAAGGATAAAAAGTGTTTTCCACACTACTGTCATTGGGATATACATGGGCTACATCTGGGTGATATTTGTGCTACATTTGGGCTCCTTTTTCTCTGGTGGCCATCTTGGGAGACTTCAATTAAATTCATTAAACTTTATTCGATCTGATTTAGAAACATAGATCATAAAAGTGTACATAAAAACAGTAAATCCCCTTTCTTAATACAATACAGTGAGAATTAATTAAAACCAGAAGGTAAAAACGGGTGTTACAAAGCCCGGTTCAGAGCAACTTCAGGTTAACAGAATAGTAAACTTCAATGTTTCGCAAGATCAATCTCATGTACTTCGTGCAAAATACGCAATAAGGGGTCCAAGTAAGATGTAATGCTCCAATACCTGACCAGTCTGCACTATATAAAACTGCAAAAAAACAAAAAATAAAAAGTGTTTTGCACACTTCTGTCATTGGGCTATATGTGGGCTTCATCTGGGTGATATTTGTGCTACATCTGGGCTCTTTTTTCTCTGGTGGCCATCTTGGGAGACTTATTTGTTATGAAGTTTCCTAATTTCCTCATTTACTGCAGTCTCCTCAGTAGGAAATGCTTTCAGTTTTTACTTTGATTCCATCAAGAAGGCATTCAGATGTGTCACACATTTGCCATAAATTCAGAATGTTAGCACTCTAGTTGCTCATTAGATCACTGTAGTAAAGCTACTGCTCACCAGGGAGTTAACTGGAAGTCTACTGCTGGTTTTGAAAGTGATTGTTTCAGTCTGCATGTCAGAATTTTCTAATGAAATAGAAGAGGATTTGAGATCTCACTTAAAACATGCCCTAATTTTTCTTTCTGCAGCACTAACCATAATTTCTATGGCAAAATGAACCCCTCATTTTGTTCCTTTTTAAATTAAATGTTTTAAGTGTTACCAGTTTATTCCAATCAAGATGGCTTCAGGTGTGCCATAATTTTGTCATAAGTAAGACTGTTAGCGCTCTAGTTGTTCTTTAGAGCACTCTGGGAAGCTGCAGTAGAACACAAAGGAATCAACTGACAGGCTGCTCCAGTTGAAATATAACAGGAAGATATTTGAGATCTCACTTAAAACATGTCCTAATTTTTCTTTCTACAGCACTAACCATAATTTCTATGACAAAATGAACCCCCTCATTTTGTTCCTTTTTAAATTAAATGTTTTAAGTGTTACCAGTTTATTCCAATGAAGATGGCTTCAGGTGTGCCATACTTTTGTCTTAAGTAAGGCTGTTAGCGCTTTAGTAGTTCTTTTGAACACTCTGGGAAGCTGCAGTAGAACACAAAGGAATCAACTGACAGTCTCTGCCCTTGTTGGATGTACATGTTTTACTGAGAATGTCAGACTTCATTCTCACATGACTGAGAAAGATAATGTGAATTTACAGAAAATATGCTCTCATTTTAGCTTCTGGAGCACCTTCCAAACCTCTATGGGACAAGCATGAGAAAATAGTTTTCTCTCAAACATGATTCATGATATCCCAGCAGAAGGTTTTTCACAGGGTAAAATCATCTTAGAACACACCACAATTCCTAAAATTAGTATGGTACCATCAACAAATGAATTCTAATGTAACTAAAGTCTGTTATCACCCTTTATAGTTCTCCTTTTGGTGACCCTCAAAACCTTCTATTCACTACAATGCATTTCAATGGAGTGCTATCATGTATATTGGTCCCAAGATGGCTGCCAGCAATTCCAGGATGAAGTGCTGACAGCCAATCAGATCTCACGATGAGATGTGTGGCTAGGCTCCGCCCAGATATCGATATTTTTTTATTTTTGAATTTCTTAGAAACTACTGAACGGATTTACACCATTTAAATAAAGGGCGCTTTCTGAACCAAGAGCTACCTTTTTGCCAAATTTGGTGTAATTCCGTTCAGCAGTTCGGGCTGTAGCCTGTTCCAAAATTTCCTATGAAATTAACATGGAGAAAACGCGCTTTGAGACCCCCTTTTTTCTCGGCCCCCGCTTCACGAATCACCCCGAAACATTCAACAGAGAAACTGAGAGGGCCGACCCATTAGTTTTAAAAATTTCGCAAAGATTCATCAAACGGCGCCAAAGATATTGGCAAATCAAAAAACGCTTTCCCTATGGAACCAGGTTCTAACTATAACTACCTACTCGCGACCGCCAGTAGGTAATATATATATATATATATATTCACTGGGAAAAAAAAGGTTACAGGGACGTTATAGGAAGGAAATAGAATTTATAAAACGTAGAAATTCACTGAAAAAACTAAAGGTTACAGGGACATTATAGTTAGGTTCAGATTTTACACACACAAAACCATAGAAATTCAGCAGTTATTTATATTTATCTCAAGAAGATATAACTCGTGCCCTAAGGTAACTATAACTTGTGCCCTCACCATGCACTGGTAATTACCTCACATATTACATCACTGATGACATTTCCTATGAAATAATTAATAATATTACTGCAACTTCAGCAGTAAAATTATTGATGAGAAAACTGCATGGCGGGGGCGCGAGTTATAGTTTCTTGGGATAAGTGCGAGTGCTGAACTTTCATTAAAATGTTATAAATAGCTTCACTCTGAAACTTACTAAGGGGCATATTATCAACGAGGCGATAAACAAATATCGCCGCTTTTGCGTCCGTTTTCGGACGAAAAGCGACGATAATTTTATCGCCTAATCAGCAAGGTCACGCTATCACGTGAATCCTTGCATTATCGCCCTTTCTCTCAACGCTCATCTTTGCATCTCTAATGAGATGCAAAGTGGGCGTTACTGGCGTACCCGGATGGACTACGTTGCAAATATCGCTGATGTTCACATCGCGATATTTACAAGGCAGCCCACATGATTTTAGCAGAGGTTAGATTTTGGCGAAAACGGCCGTTTTCGCCAAAATCTAACGTCTGCTAAAATCCTGACTTAGCCATCCCTAACATAGGGGGTGGATTCTGCTGATACGACCACAGGGTCGTATCAGCAAGGTTATTGCCGTTTTTGCAGGGAACATCGATGGAAAACCAGCGATGTTCCCTGCAAAACGGCGATAACCTCGCTATCTCTGGAATTTTAATTGCGCTGGAGAAACGCGTTGTTAATAACGCGCTACCAGGGCGATAATTTCCAGAGATAGCCTGCGATAGGACTATTATCGCTAAGCACGGCCAGCGATAATTATCGCTGGCCGTTGATAATATGCCCCTAAGAGAATCTCCAATTTCCGCACCTCTTTAGGTCGATGAATCTTTGCCGCTGTGGTAGAATGTAGCACAACCCAAATACATTTCTTACTAAATCATTAACTTATAGTATTTAATGTTCAGACAATAATGAGAGGTTTAGTGAAGTTTTAAAGTTTTATTTTCTCATTAAGAGATTAGTCTGTATTTTTGCTTTTTTATTTAGGTTAGCCAAATAAGTCTGTTTACAGAAATATCAAGAAAAATTCGGTTAGAATTAGCATACCAAATAACAGCGTATTCACTAAAAGAATTAGGGCCAGATGTACGATCGTGTTTTGCAGTCGCAAAGGGGATTTTGGCCCCTTTACGACCGCAAAATAGGTCAGTCCAATGTACTAACCCTATTTTGCGAGTCGCTAATCAATTAGCGACTCGCAAAATAGGGTTAGCGACTCGCTATTAGGAAGGGGCATGCAAAGGGCGTCCCTTCCTAATAGCGAGTCCATAACCTATGTATGAATGTTTTGCAACCGCAATTGCGGTTGCAAAACACTCGCAGTTTACCACCCTTCTCATAAGGGTGGTAAAGCACTTCCCCTTTGGGAATGGATGCTCAAATATTTTTTAAGAGCAGGCAGTGGTCCCAGGGACCACTGCCCGCCCTTAAAAAAAGGAAACTGAAATGTTTAATTTTAAATTTTTAAATGCATCCCATTTTCCTTTAAGGAAAATGGGCTGCATTAAAAAAAAAGTGCTTTATTGACAAAGCAGTGCCAGACGTGGTGGTCTGCTGACCCCTGGGAGTGCCAGCCATTCCCAATGGGGTCGCAAATTGCGACAGCCTCATTAATAATCATGAGGCATGCAATTTGTGACCCCATTGGGAATTGCAAACAGTGTCTGAGACACTGTTGTACATTGGATTTTGCAACTCGCAAATTGCAACTTGCAATTTGTCACAATTTGCGAGTCGCAAAATCCAATGGTCGTACATCTGGTCCTTAATTCCCATCTAAATCTTTTTTTTTTATAATTTGTTTATTGAATAGCTTGCTGTTACAATACACATGCTCCAATGAGGAGCCATCAGCATCTTCATAGCATGAAGCAACTCAAGCATTTTTAAGTATAAAATGCAGCAGTGATATGCAGTGCAAACATAAACAAACAGCTCGAAGAGCCAACTACCCCTCACCCCCAACCCACCCCCGGCACTTGAAAGGGTGTAGCATCATATAAACAGAGGCTCTTGAGCATTATTGACATGCATATATAATAATACATCATGTGAGTCCCATTGCGACAAGTCCCACTGAGGCACAGAACAAACAAAAAAAGAAAGAAGGAAACCAAAACGCAAGGAGCAGGACACTTCACAGATCTGGATGACTCAAAAGATACATTTTCAGTGGGGCCCAGAAATCTTTAGGACGAGAAGACTCAGGCAGGTCCTCCGCATAGGTCTCCAGTTGTTCCCTGCAGAAGGTCAGATCACGGACCCATTTCCGAACTGTAGGGAGGCTCTTAGCGCCCCAGCATTGTGCCACAGCTCGCTTGGCTAGTAGTGTCGCCACAGCAACCAGTCGCCGGTTACACGGTTTCAGAGACTTCACATCTCCCAGCAGGCACACCTACGGCACACACCGCACTCGTTTCATCACCACTTCTGTCAACACATTCACCACTTTAACCCAGAAGGCAGCCACCCCCGCACACTGCCACGATAGATGCTAAAAGTCGGCATCTGCTTGTCCACACCTCACTTAACAGGCTGTGTCAAGTAAACCATATTTCCGCAATTGCAGCAGAGTGTAATACAACTGGTGTAAAAACTTGAAATGGATGATACGCAGATTGCAGTTGGCAGTGAGGCGCCCAGTCAGCGTACAGCAAAACTGCCAATGTTCAAGTGGTAAAGTGTGCCCCAAGGCTGCGTTCCAATTAAGATATGAAGGGTGTTCTGGATCGCTCTCGTGTTGGGATGCAGTGTATAGCCTAGTGATCAGACCCTTGCGCTCCTCGCCAGCTAGCACCGCCTGCAGTGCTCGCAATGGCTGTGGTTCTGCTGGATAATTAGGGTACAGTGCCCTGACCGCCTGTCGCACCCTGACATATGTGAAGCACAGCATGGGGCCGGGAGTCCGACCCGCCTGGACATCCAGTAGTGAACGGAACTGCCCCTGTTTGTACAGGTCACCCATCTGCACAACTCCGACCGCCTGCAGCACACGCAGAGCGCTCCTGTGCCGCCGAGATATCTGGATGAGCCGCCACAGGCAGCTTTGGGGCATAAAGGTAGTCTAGCTGTGCCCTTCTAGCAAGGGCCCGCCCGGCCCAAGCGGTACATAGTACCGGGTTAATCTCTGCCCGAGGGCCCCCGTCCCAACCCGACAGGGCTGCTGCCACAAGTGTTAGCGGGAGGATAGCATCCGCCTCTATCGCCGTGTGGGGTAGGAACCGTTGCGGATAAAACCAATAGTGCGTGAATTGCGCTTAGGCGCACAAATAGTAGAGACACATGTCTGGTGCCTCAAAGCCGCCACGGTCAAATGGTTGCACAAGAGTATTCCAGCTACATCGAGGCTTTTTCCCCCCCCAGACTAACGACAATAGGGCAGACTGCAACGTTTTAAAGAGAGAGAGATTCAGACGAATAGGAATGTTCACGAATAGGTACAAAAGTTTGGGTAAAATGGTCATTTTGATCACTGCGATGCGGTCTGCAAGCGAGAGAGGCAGTCGGGCCCAGCGCTCAGCCCTGTCTGTAATTTGAGAAATGGTGCGACCATAATTCATGGATATTACCTGCTCAGGGTCCCTATGTAGCCAGACACCCAGGTATTTCACCGGGTCCTGGGTCCAGGACAACGGAAAGTCCAATGCGATCTTGCGGGTGCCAGCTGTCAGAGGAAACACCGTCGACTTAGCCCAATTGATCCCTAAGCCGGAGAAACGTTCGAATTTCACATATTGGTGGAGCAATGGTGGAAGGTAGGTTGCAGGTTCGCGAACGTACAAGAGCATGTCGTCCGCATAAAGTGAGACTATAAGAGGGCGCTGCCGGAACCTCAATGCCGCTGACGCATGCAACTGGCGGAGCTTACAAGCGAGATGCTCTAAAGCCAGTGCAAAAAGCATCGGCGACAAGGGGCAACCCTGCCGCGTGCCCCTTCCAATGAGAAAGGCCGACGACACCCAGCCATTAACACAAACCCTGGCTACCGGCTCAGTGTACAAGACCCTGATCCACTGAAGGAAGAATGGAGGAAGACCCATTCTCGTGAGGACTGTAAACATGTACTCCCATTGAAGGGAATCAAACGCCTTTGCTGCGTCAAGCAGCACCGCAACAGCCTGAAAGTCGGAGTCGAAATAGTGCAGGGTGGCGAATAGCGTACGTAAATTGGGCATGGTGGACCTGGCGGGCACAAACCCTGACTGGTCAGGAAGCACCAGCAGGGGGACCAAGGGCTGTAGACGAAGAGCAATCATCTTGTCTAAAATCTTAGCATCAATATTAATAATGGAGAGGGGCCTGTAGGAGTCGCAGCAATTAGATGCCTTGTCAGGCTTCAATACCATAACCAAGAGGGCTTCTCTTAAGGAGGCCGGGAGGTGGCCTGTTTCATATGCCTCCGCGTAGACCTCGAGAAGTCTGGGGGCCAACACATCCGCATAGGACTTATAAAACTCACTAGGGAGCCCGTCCAATCCCACAGCCTTACATGTGGGGAGGGACATAATAGCGAGCTTAACGTCCTACTCGTCAAAAGGCTGCGTAAGATACTCCCTGTGATTCGAAGACAGCCATCCAAGAGCAACGTCATCTAAGTATGCGTGGATCTCGTCCTGTGGTACCACGGTCCTATTTTCATACAATTTGGCATAGAAGTCCAATATGGCCCCACTAATTTCCGCCGTGGTGTAATGTGCCTCCCCCGCCTCGTCAAGAATCTCTGTAATGTAGTCCTGGCTACGTAGATCAGCCAGCTTCTGAGCTAGGGAGCGACTAGGTCTGCCCCCTTCGCCATAATATATAGCTTTACTGTATCTAGACCTATGGGTCATCTCTTGGTCGACTGTGTCGTTGTGTTCAGTGACCAAATCCCGGATTGCCGAGAGTGACGATGGGGAAGGGTCCGAATCGTAGGATCGCTCTAAAGCGGAGATTTCTGCAGCCAATTTATTAATCCTACGCCTCAAGTCCCTCAAGACGCCCGCTTGCGCCCCCATGCACCCCCCCTAATAGTCACCTTAAAGGCTTCCCAGAGGACGCCTGCGCTGTCAACCGAGCCCTCGTTTTCCTTGTAGAAATTGTTAATATCCTCCCCAATCTCATGTTTAAAGACGGGGTCGGATAATGAGGATGGCTGCAAACGCCAAGTGAACGGAGGCCGCTGGCATGCAGGAACCTGCAGCTCCAAGAGCACAGGGGAATGGTCCGAGAGCATCCGAGCCATATGGTGGACCTCCACCACCCAGGTACACGCAGCCTCAGTGGCCAGCCAGAAATCCAGGCGGGACCAGGTCCCATGAACAGAGGAAACAAAAGTGCTCTCACGCGCACCAGGGTGCCGCAATCGCCACACATCCCACAACCGGCCAGCATCCATCAGTCCCAGCAACACCTCAGATGCCTGCTTAGACCGCGAAGTCTCGCTACCCATTCGGTCAACAGCCATGTCCAGGCAAGCATTAAAATCACCGCCCCAGAGTATCTCTGCCTCCGGGAAGCTAGTGATGCGGCGCCATACATCAGAAAAGAAGGCTGGATCGTCAATATTCGGGCCATACACATTCACTAGCAACACACTCACTCCGCCCAATTGCCCATGCAATATCGCAATCCGGCCTGAGTCATCCGTGTCTGTGCGAATAACCGAGAATGGGACCCCACGTTTGACCAGAATCATTACCCCTCTTGTATAACTGGAATACGAGGACATCACACGCACCCCCGCCCACCGACTCCCAACCTTTCTTTTGGACAGTTTCGTGAGATGGGTTTCCTGCAAAAAGGCTATCTGGACGTCCATTCTGTCTAGGTAAGCAAACACGGATCGAATCTTTCTGGGGGTGTTTAGGCCTCAGACATTCCAGGTTAACAGTCGCACTTTACCACTCATTAAGTCAAGAGAGTCATTATAGGCCTGTCAGTTGGGGAAATGAAAGGTTAGTGCCTGCTCTCGCAAATGAAAAGGTGAATTCGCCAAAATCAAGACTGAAAGTGCCGGTCCCCCTCCCGCTCCCACCACCCCTCTGCCCCCTCCCACTTCAGCGTCCCCAACTTGCCAAAGCCATCCCAACCCTCCCGGTCCCACCCCCAACAATAGAAAACCAGTGTAAATTGTAAGTGGGGTATTCCCATTAGGGGCGTCAGAGTGCTACTAGCCTCCTAACGAGCAGGAGGTGGCTGAGCTAAGCAGCATCTGTGCCTGGTCAGAGTATAGCATAAAGCCCCATGACAAAGAAGTAGTGCATTGCAGAGAGAAATGGAAAAATCTCTATAACGTCCACCTGTGCAGGGAGGATAAACATGGAATGCATAAAAGTCAAATCATTCAACAATTTAGAGATAGAGCTGAACAGTGGGGCTATGTGACGTGACAGAATATTCATGTGCACCCCACCCTCCTACTGTTCCTCAGTTTCGGAAAGTGTCTGGGATTCGCGCCGCCTTCTCTTGAGGTGTTTGGCATGTTCCAGCGCTGCCTTGGGGTTAGTGAAAATCTTTGAGTCTCCATCAGGGCCTATCTTCAAGCGAGCAGGGTATAGCATGGGGTAAGGAACACATTCAGATTGTAAGAACTTTTTAACAGCCCCGAACTCCCTACGTGCAGCCGGTACCGTTACAGTAAAATCAGGGAAGAAAGAGACTGTATTACCTTGGTGCTCAATAGTGCCCTTATCTCTGGCCATGCGCAAGATGGCGTCCCGGTCCCTATAGTTCAACACCCGCGCAATAACAGGGCGAGGTGGAGCTCCGGGGACCGGACGAGCTGCGAGAACCGGTGGGCCCGCTCAATGATGAACATTGCGGAGAGCAATTCAGTACCAAAAATATCTTTAATCAGGTTCTCAACAAAGGTCTCCATTTTGCCCACATTCGTTGATTCTGGCAGTCACGTAATCCGAATGTTATTTCGGCGGGAGCAGGCTTCCAAGTCCTCATTCTTGGCCTGGATGAGGGAGAGAACCTTTTCCATATTGAGTGTTTTCCCTGCTACCTCACTCAGACCATCCTCATTTGCAGACACACGTTGCTCAACCTCCCCCACACGGGCGCCTTGCTTTTCAAGTTGTGATGACATGTGGTCGAGGCGCTGATGCACCGCAGCCATAGTACCCTCTATGGATTGGATGCTACGTTGCATGGCCAACAGAGTTGTCTCTATTGTGGAAGGGCCCCCTTCCTGGGCATCCGCCTCAGAGTCGGAGGCAGCTTTTTGCGGGCTCTTGGATGACTTACGCGCCTCAAATGTGAGGCGAGGCTGAGTCTTATCTGTCCTCTCCATTCTGCCCGCAACTGAGCCACTCAATCACCAAGGTACGGGGCCAAAGCGGGCGCCCCCTCCAGAGAGCCCGGTACCAACCGGGAGTCAGTCCCAGGCCAATCCAAGTAGA
Source organism: Calotriton arnoldi (assembly GCA_963921515.1). Classification (NCBI taxonomy): domain Eukaryota; kingdom Metazoa; phylum Chordata; class Amphibia; order Caudata; family Salamandridae; genus Calotriton; species Calotriton arnoldi. The sequence goes on from CAWUFW010013914.1 coordinate 108,879, forward strand.
GAACTCCCCGGGGTACACTAAGGAGGTTAAAATGGTGGCAGATCCTGATAAGAAGGTGTCACATACACTCTGACCTGTGGAGCGATCTCCCGCAGTGCACCCCAATACGACAGGGCACAGCTTCAAGAGCCACTAATCAATGTAAATGATAAGCTGAGTCAACAATCACAGGATGTAGGCCATCCGCCCATGGCCCAGTGCCACGGGGATCACGGAGAAATCAAAGCGAGAACAACAGGGCCCAAAGCGAAGAAGTGGCAAGAACTCAGCTGGTCACCCAACAGACCACCAGGCAGCCCCACGAGGCCACGCATCCAGGCGAGGGCACAAGCAAGGCAGCAGCACAGGACAGCAGCAACCACATCCACCGCTATGTAGTGGGCAGTATATCTATGTGGACAGAATCAGCCCATCATCGGTGCAGCCCCCATGCGAGTCCGAGGCACCCCGGCAGGAGCGAACATTCAGCAGCAGCACAGCAGGGTGTTCAGAGGCGGTGTAGGGCAGGCGCTCACCAGGGTTCGCCCCTCGGGTCCCGCCGGCGCCGACAGCACCAGGCCTGGCTGAATGTGGAGGATCAGCAACGCGGCACGAAAGAGAAGGTACGGCCACAGCACCTAGCGCCCACTAGCCCCAGCCACAGCTCGCAGGCCGCGGCACGCACCCCGGCCCGCTCCCGCCTCCGCAGCCACCAGCCAGGGACGAGCCGCCCCCCACTCACCGCAGCCAAGGCCAGCAGCGCTCCGCACCCCAGGCCGTCTCGTAGTCCTCCTCAGCGCGACAGGTCTCTCAGGCGCCCACACAACGCGGACCAGGCCGGAGCTCCTCGTGCACCATGCAGAGACCGGCACACCTCCTCGCAGTCGTCCGCTCCAGGGGATACCACTATTGATATCCAGGCAGCGCTGCACTTCACTTGGGCTCCGCAGCAAGGGGCGCACGCCTCCGGTTGCAGATGCGGCTACAGCAGCAGGCAAGGTTCGCTCTCAGGGTCCGGCGGCTGCCGCCATTTTGTAGAGGCGCCACCAGATCCGATCAGCACAGTGTTTGTGGCGCCGCGGTGCTCCCCAGCGGCCCAAACCAGCACAGGATATTCCAGGGGGCCACACAATGCAGGGCAGGAGAGCAGGTGGCTAGGATGCAGCTGTTGACAGGCGGATTGTAGATGTATAGGAGCTCAGCCGGGCAGAGCCTCACTAAGGCGCGGCCATCTTGCCGTGCGCCCTCTAGCGCCCCCCAATTCCCATCTAAATCTAAAGGACCTAACCTATCCTAGCCAGAACCCATAAACAGTTCCTTTTGAAAAGATCAAAAAATAATTTGGAGCAACAGGCTAATAGCAATAAGAGGTCGAAATCCCCATAAAGAGTAGTTCTGGAAACTCAGCTGAGTTTCCTAACAGCTGCAGTAGCAACCATTAACACAGGTAGAATGAAATAATCACAGCAGTAGCTAAGATCAGCATGGAGACATTCTCCAAAAAGGCATCAGAATAACAAAAAATCACCATTAGAAGTAGCTTACAGCAATTTCAGGGTAGAGTAGCACAGTCAAGTGCTAGAGGGCATGGCAGGGGGAAGATGTGCATAGAATGCATTTGCCTCTCGAACTAGGAACACGTACTATATAGAGAAGTACAAAACGTGTTGCAAACTCTGATTGTTGGATCATCTCTAGCCAATCGGAAAGGATGGTCCGTCGTCTTCTCTCTCGATTCCCACAGTAAACGTCCAAGTCAAAATGTTGTTATTTGAATGTTGCTACAGAGTGTTAATGAAAGATACATCTAGGATGGTTCTCATGAGAACCTTTGCAAGCCTACTCTGTTAGCTGTTCAGTGTCCCATTGTGCAACAATGGGCTGCTCTATGAAATGACACATTAATATCTAGCATGTGCTGGTTAGATCATGAGACTCAACTCTATTAGCAAAATACTTGTTCGTTATAGGCATGTGGAAGTGGCAACTATCTAAAATACAATGAAGTTATATGGTGTGAGGAAGGAAAGAAATACATTTTGCAGCAAACAGCACATTTCCTGAAGATGTTAAGTTCTACAGTTCAACTTTAACCTTAAATCAGAATTTACAAAATGGAATTTCTTTTTATTAAAGGGAAAGGAAACAATAACGAAAATATTGAGGCCTAGTAGTGAAAGAACAACAGAAATGGGAACTTTCTGCTAAAATAAGCAGCATTTTTCTCTTTTTGCAAATTATAATAAAAGCACATTTTCACTAACCTTAATATTGATACACATTTTCTACGTTAATGTCAAGACACATTTCTACATTGTCATGTGGTAAATTTATATAAAAAATTTAAACTTCCTCGTAAGTATAACCATAAATGCAGAATTTCTATGGTTTTGTGCGTGTAAAATCTGAACCTAATTATAACCTACCTGTAACCTTTGTGTTTTTGTGAATATATTTATGCATAAATATATAAATATATATATATATATATATATATATGTATATATATATATATATATATATTATAGCTCCCAAGTTGCCCACGTGGCAAGAAAGCACTCCAGAACCAGCAATGCCTTATGACGCCCCAGCAGAGGAAAATGCGGCCAGACGCGTTTCGAGTTCATCTCTCTTTTTCAATGGCCGTTCACCTGTGTCCTTCTGCCATGCCCCGCCTTACATATGCTGCTGCTGCCTCCTGATAGGCGAGTGTGTAACAGGCAGTCCCCACAGAATTGTGGCTAATGTAGTGCGGCACAAAATAAAACCCTGGATGGGTGCCGGAAGATCAGGATCCCTCATGCACGCCATGGATGGGCTGACCCCTCTGTAAGCATCATTTTGCGGCTCAGGTTCCCTCGAAAAACTGGGGAAATCCCCAGCTGACGACCCGCTTACATTAATGCGGTGGTGCTTTCCTCGCGGCTGGACCTGCCGCGTGTAAATTATAGCTCCCAAGTTGCCCACGTGGCAAGAAAGCACTCCAGAAACAGCAATGCCTTATGACGCCCCAGCAGAGGAAAATGCGGCCAGACGCGTTTCGAGTTCAATTCTGTGGGGACTGCCTGTTACACACTCGCCTATCAGGAGGCAGCAGCAGCATATGTAAGGCGGGGCATGGCAGAAGGACACAGGTGAACGGCCATTGAAAAAGAGAGATGAACTTGAAACGCGTCTGGCCGCATTTTCCTCTGCTGGGGCATCATAAGGCATTGCTGGTTCTGGAGTGCTTTCTTGCCACGTGGGCAACTTGGGAGCTATAATTTACACGCGGCAGGTCCAGCCGCGAGGAGAGCACCACCGCATTAATGTAAGCGGGTCGTCAGCTGGGGATTTCCCCAGTTTTTCGAGGGAACCTGAGCCGCAAAATGATGCTTACAGAGGGGTCAGCCCATCCAGGGCGTGCATGAGGGATCCTGATCTTCCGGCACCCATCCAGGGTTTTATTTTGTGCCGCACTACATTAACCACAATTCTGTGGGGACTGCCTGTTACACACTCGCCTATCAGGAGGCAGCAGCAGCATATGTAAGGCGGGGCATGGCAGAAGGACACAGGTGAACGGCCATTGAAAAAGAGAGATGAACTCGAAACGCGTCTGGCCGCATTTTCCTCTGCTGGGGCGTCATAAGGCATTGCTGGTTCTGGAGTGCTTTCTTGCCACGTGGGCAACTTGGGAGCTATAATTTACACGCGGCAGGTCCAGCCGCGAGGAGAGCACCACCGCATTAATGTAAGCGGGTCGTCAGCTGGGGATTTCCCCAGTTTTTCGAGGGAACCTGAGCCGCAAAATGATGCTTACAGAGGGGTCAGCCCATCCAGGGCGTGCATGAGGGATCCTGATCTTCCGGCACCCATCCAGGGTTTTATTTTGTGCCGCACTACATTAACCACAATTCTGTGGGGACTGCCTGTTACACACTCGCCTATCAGGAGGCAGCAGCAGCATATGTAAGGCGGGGCATGGCAGAAGGACACAGGTGAACGGCCATTGAAAAAGAGAGATGAACTCGAAACGCGTCTGGCCGCATTTTCCTCTGCTGGGGCGTCATAAGGCATTGCTGGTTCTGGAGTGCTTTCTTGCCACGTGGGCAACTTGGGAGCTATAATATATATATATATATATATATATATATATATATATATATATATATATATATATATATATATATATATATAATTGTCACCAGGTATCTCTGCAGGAGGCAGAGATTCGTGAAGAACGCACTCACTCGGGATCGATGATTAAATAATTTATTTAAGTGCAAAAGGCAGTAGCCATGCCCAACGCGTTTTGGTTCGCCACTCAAACCTTGATCACGGGATGTTTTTTCAATTCAAAACAGGCATCATTTATTTCTACTTTTACAAGCATTTCCTGTTTGTAATTCATATAGCATGCTGGTATTTGTAGTCCATTACATTACTTTTTTGGGGATTTTCATTATAAAGTGAGATTGTGCATGAGTGCAATTTACTTAAGTGATAAAATATGTGCAAAACTGTACTGTGATTTAAAAGATTTCAATAAACATTGTTTTGAAAATGATTTTTTTGAAATTTTCCTATAGAATTTCATGAGGCAAAAAACGATTTTATGCATGTCAATTACGTTGGTCAGTCAAATCATGTAAATCGCATGTTAAAAATCACACTCTCTGGTGAGTAACATAATCACTTGACGATTTCATCATATTAGTTATTTGTTTAGTTCTCTTTAGTGAGTATTCCGAACAATGTCTCTTTTCCACATGATGCTTCATTTATTATTTAATGTTTTTTTGATGTGCTCTCCAGTGAGCTTTTAATTCATCAGAAACAGTTCAAGTTTTTGGAAAAAGTTTTTCAAAGATTTACGTACAGTTCTTCGTCCTGATTCAATCCCAGAGGTGTTATTGTTCTGAACGATACAATGTGTTTAGACTCTTTTGCCGTAATAGTCTTTCTCGGTTACCTCTCTCTCAGATCTTGGGATTTGTTCTATGGCATAGAATTTTAGAACTTCCCATTTGCTGTCGTGGGTTTTTTTTCCATGTGTTTGGCTATGGCGTTGGACCGGTCATTATTTTTAGTAGCTCTGATGTGTTCTAAAATTCTTTTTTTGATCTCACAAGTTGTGCTGCCTATATATTTTAGTTTGCATGGGCACTCCACAATGTAAATTACATATTTGCTTTTGCAGGTGATATGCTGTTTAATTTTCCACTTTACTCCTTTGTTGATTGCCACTTCTTTTTTGCTCTCTGCTATTTGACAAGCTTTGCAACTTTTACATGGCCAAAAACCTTCTATTTGTGTCCATGACTCAGTTTGTTTTGCTTTGAAGTGGCTATGTGTTAATCTGTCACCGATGTTTACTGCTCTTCTGTATGTTACATTGGGATGGTCGCCGATTATTCCAGATAAAGTTGGGTCTAGTTGTAAAATTCCCCAATGTTTCTTGATGATTCTAATTAGTTGACTGGCTTCCATTGTGTATGTTGTTATCAAACTAATTTTTGAGGGATCCTTTGTTACATGTTGTTTAGGATCCTTCAGAATCTCAATTCGATTTTTAGTTTTTGCTCTCTGTAGGCCCTTATTGATGACTTTAGTGCGGTATTTTCTCTTTTTGAATCTCAACTGTGCATCTTTGCTATGTTTTTCAAATTCACCGTCAGATTAATAATTTCTCCGTAACCTTAAAAATTCACCATAAGGAATGTTCCATTTTTGATTTACAGGATGGAAGCTGTTTGCGTAACTGTCTGAGGAACTCAAAAAGCTTAAGGAAGAAATATTGAAAAACTTAAAACAACATGAAGAAAGAGTAAAACAGAGAAAACAACATCAATTCCAAAGAGATAAAACAGATTATGAGGAGGGGCGAATTTTTACGTTTGCGTGAAATTTGAACAACAAAGAAGTAAAGAACAATTGGAAATAACAAGCAAAGAGTTCTCAAGTTATGAATCACTGACAAGCACAGACGCCAGTGAAAATGAAGGAGAATGTGCATCAGTAGCAACAAGCAGTAACAAGAAAATTACTTTTTTAACAGATATGCGAATGGCCTTACAACAACAAAATTGGGAGAAAACAAAACCAATAGGACGAGGAAGAGGATGGGGCAGAGGAGCAATAGGAAAACAAGGAGAGGCCAAAGGGGACAAGGAAGGAGGAAACTCCCGAATGCTAACCAGAGGCAGATCCAAGCAGACCAGGAAATAAATGAGGATAAAACTCAAGAGTTGAATGTCATTAATTTATCTGACAGAATACTCATGGAATCTGAACAAAATCTTTTAAAGAAAGGTCTCAACTACTGCCCAAATATGCACCTGGATATCGCGCAAACACGCATAGACTTGTGCAAATATGTTCAAAAAATCAAATTGGCAAAAATATTTGCAGAAAAAACGATACTAACCAAGGAGAAAACAACAACAGCATTTGAAAGTGTATTATTGGTGGAGGACAAAACAGCCCTGGAAACACTAATAACAATGGGGGATAATGAAACTGAACCCAATTTGGAAATCTGGATGATTTATTTTCCCCCCTTATGTGCTGGGATTAGTGGCAAAAAAACAAAATCCTTTTTCTACCGTAACCTACCGCCAGGAAATAAAATTTATGTTTTCCATGAGGCTATTATACATGACCTATATCAGCTAAATTACACACAACAGAGTGACAATTTGTCTATACAGGAAAGGATTGCACTAAAAGATCTTCAGAAAGATGATTCTATAGAAATAAAGCCTGCTGACAAAGGCGGCAACATTGTAATCCAAAACAAACTGGATTACATTCAAGAAGCAAATAAACAATTAAGAGACGCTACATGCTATTAGATCTTAGCAAGTGATCCTACTAAAGAAATTGAAAAAACTCTTGACAAAAATCTACAAACAAGGTTAAACCAAGGGCTGATTGATGAAGAAGAGAAGAAATATATGGTAGTGGAAAATCCAACAGTGGCCACCATATACTCTCTACCAAAAATACACAAAAGCCAACAAAATCCACCAGGAAGACCGATAGTTTCCGCAAATGGATCTATATTGGAACCAATGTCAAACTATATAGACTTTTTTCTTGCTCCACTAATAAAAGATTTGAACTCCTACTTAAGAGATACTACAGACCTCTTGCAAAAACTAGAGGGAACATCGTGGCATCCTGAATACAAACTAATAGCAATGGATGTCATTGCATTGTATACAAACATAGAACACAAGATTGGAATCAATGCTTGTAGTTTCTTCTTGGGAAAAAGGAATATCCAATATCAACATCATAACACCATGCTAATTGATATGATCTCCTTCTGCCTACATAATAACATCTTTATATTTAATAAAGAGTTTTTTAAACAAACCAAAGCCATGGGCTTTTCATTTTCTCGGAACTATGCTAATCTGGTCATGGGATGGTTCGAACAAAAACTCGCCTGGAAACCTGAAAATGATGAATTCGTAGACAAAATCATCTTATGGCTAAGGTTCATTTATGACCTTTTTATCATTTGGGATGGCATAGAGGAAGACTTTGCCACATATTTTGATATACTCAACAACAACGAGGCCAACTTAAAATTCCCATATGAGATTAGTTCAACGAAAATAACATTTCTAGACACTGAAATCTATGTTGATGGAAATGCCTTACAAACAACACTATATAGAAAGGCAACAGGCACCAATGCAATTCCTCACGACAACAGCTTCCATCCTGCAAATCAAAAATGGAACATTCCTTATGGTGAATTTTTAAGGTTACGGAGAAATTGTTCATCTGACGGTGAATTTGAAAAACATAGCAAAGATGCACAGTTGAGATTCAAAAAGAGAAAATATCCCACTAAAGTAATCGATAAGGGCCTACAGAGAGTAAAAACAAAAAAACAACCTGTAACAAAGGATCCCTCCAAAATTAGATTGATAACAACATACACAATGGAAGCCAGTCAACTAATTAGAATCATCAAGAAACATTGGGGAATTTTACAACTAGACCCAACTTTATCTGAAATAATCGGCGACCATCCCAATGTAACATACAGAAGAGTAGTAAACATCGGTGACAGATTAACACAAAGCCACTTCAAAGCAAAACAAACAAAGTCATGGACACAAATAGAAGGTTTTTGGCCATGTAAAAGTTGCAAAGCTTGTCAAATAGCAGAGAGCAAAAAAGAAGTGCCAATCAACAAAGGAGTAAAGTGGAAAATTAAACAGCATATCACCTGCAAAAGCAAATATGTAATTTACATTGTGGAGTGCCCATGCAAACTAAAATATATAGGCAGCACAACTTGTGAGATCAAAAAAAGAATTTTAGAACACATCAGAGCTACTAAAAATAATGACCGGTCCAACGCCATAGCCAAACACATGGAAAAAAACCCATGACAGCAAATGGGAAGTTCTAAAATTCTATGCCATAGAACAAATCCCAAGATCTGAGAGAGGAGGTAACCGAGAAAGACTATTACGGCAAAAAGAGTCTAAACACATTGTATCGTTCAGAACATTAACACCGCTGGGATTGAATCAGGACGAAGAACTGTACGTAAATCTTTGAAAAACTTTTTCCAAAAACTTGAACTGTTTCTGATGAATTAAAAGCTCACTGGAGAGCACATCAAAAAAACATTAAATAATAAATGAAGCATCATGTGGAAAAGAGACATTGTTCGGAATACTCACTAAAGAGAACTAAACAAATAACTAATATGATGAAATCGTCAAGTGATTATGTTACTCACCAGAGAGTGTGATTTTTAACATGCGATTTACATGATTTGACTGACTAACGTAATTGACATGCATAAAATCGTTTTTTGCCTCATGAAATTCTATAGGAAAATTTCAAAAAATCGTTTTCAAAACAATGTTTATTGAAATCTTTTAAATCACAGCACAGTTTTGCACATATTTTATCACTTAAGTAAATTGCACTTATGCACAATCTCACTTTATACTGAAAGCCCCAAAAAAGTAATGTAATTGACTACAAATACCAGCATGCTATGTGAATTACAAACAGGAAATGCTTGTAAAAGTAGAAATAAATGATGCCTGTTTTGAATTGAAAAAACATCCCGTCGACAAGGTTCGAGTGGCGAACCGAAACGCGTTGGGCTTGGCTACTGCCTTTTGCACTTAAATAAATTATTTAATCATCGATCCCGAGTCAGTGCGTTCTTCACGAATCTCTGCCTCCCGCAGAGATACCTGGTGACATATTGTCCGGCGGCCCTGCCAGAGAAGGCACACACCGCCCCACACAAGCTGCGCCGGCGTTCCGAACGAGAGCATTGAAGGAGATATATATAATATATATATATATTATCTACTGGCGGTCGCCAGTAGATAGTTATAGTTAGGACCTATTTTCCATAGGAAATCCGCAACATTCTATTTGAAATAACTCTTGCGTCGGTTGTTGAATCTTCGCGAAATTTGCAAACTTTATGGCCCGCTCCGGTCCGCTCCTACCCTGAAAGTTTCGGGGTGATTCGTCAAGCGGGGGCCGAGAAAAAAGGGGGGTCCCAAAACGTGTTTTCCCCATTCATTTTCCCGTAGGAAACTTTAGCCACGGCTACAGCCCGAACTGCTGAACGGAATTACACCAAATTTGGCAAAGAGGTAGTTCTTGGTTCAGAAAGAACCCTTTTTGTTAAATGGTGTAAATCCGTTCAGTAGTACCTGTGAAAATCAAAATGAAAATCACATATATATCTATGGCCGCGTCGGATTTGCGCACCCTCCCGATCACGAGCTGCATGCTAATTGGCTGTCAACACTCCAAATCAGGAAGTGTTGGCAGCCATTTTGTCCCTCAGTAGAACCGAGGGACAGAAACAAGTGCGCAAAGCGCAAAAGGGGGCAGGGTAGAAACACCCTGACCCCCTAGGTCTGCTCAGGGGGTCCCACATAGACCCCTGGGCAGAAAAGCATTTTTTTTTTAATCGGCAGGATGCGCTCAGCGTGCGCGGATCCTGCCGGGAAAAATTGAAGCGCGGTCTCCGCGCTTCAATGTAAATTTGCCCCCGGGTGGCCCAAGTCCCGGGGGCATGCGGGGGGTGGGTTTATTGTTTATATGGGGGCCTCTACGGCCCCCAAGCCCCAGGGACCGCCACCCCCGGGGCTTAATAAAAATGGTGCGGGAGGGCTCTCCTGCCTCCCGCAGCCCCGGGGACCGGTACCCCCGGGGCTTCTTTTTAAAATTTTAAATAACGTGTGGGGGGCTCCAGCCCCCCACATGCCCTGGGGACCACCACCTCCCCGGGCACATAGAAAATAAATGTGGGGGTCCGCTACGGACCCCCAGAGCCCCGGGGACGACCACCTCCCGGGGCTGTGCAATTCAAGGGAGGGGGCCGCGCGGCCCCCTCCTGGAGCCTGTAATGGCTCCTGGGGACCGCCACCCCCAGGGCCGGCTCCTGCAGTGTCCCGGGGTGCCTACCCCCGGGACACTGTAGTTTGCTATGACAGGACGGGGCCTCGCGGCTCCCGTCCTGTCATAGCAAGCTGCTCTGGATATTGGAAGCGAGAGCAGGGAAACCTGCTCTCGCTTCCAATATCCAAAGGAAATGCTTTTCCACATGGGGAGCTGCATGTTAGCAGCTCCCCATGTGGAAAGCAATGCCGGCTCCCAAGGGACGCGGGGAGCCGGCGGGACTGTGGGGGGATTGGGGACCTCCCCACAGTCCCCAACGGAGAGGGCCAGCCCCGGGGATGGGGTCCCCGGGGCAGAGGGTCCGGGAGGGGGCCACGTGGCCCCCTCCCCAAAAACAAAAAACAAAAAATTTGAAAAAGAAAGGCCGGCCCCGGGGATGGGGTCCCCGGGCCTTAATGGCCTGAGGAGGGGGCCACGCAGCCCCCTCCAAATATTTAAAAATTTAAAAAGAGGGCATGCCCCGGGGGATGGGGTCCCCGGGGCCAATATAGGCCCAGGGAAGGGGGGTCACGCGGCCTCTTTCCCGTTTTATTTTAATTTTTTAAAAAAATGAAAATACTCATGCCCCGGGGGATGGGGTCCCCGGAGCCAAAAGAGGCCAAGGGAAGGGGGGCCATGCAGCCCCCCTCCCATACAAAAAAAAAAAACGCCATCGTGCCGGGAGGCCCCGCCCCCACCCTGCAGCAGTCTGCAAACGCGTCCCCTGGCGCGTTTGCAGATGGGGAACGATTTCCCCTTGAATACTGGGGTCCCTGAGGGCCAACTAGCCCACCAGGAACCTCCAGTATGCACCAGGGGCTGCGTTGCAGAGAGGTGTACAGAGGCCACGCCCTTTTACACCTCTCTGCAACGCAGCTCTGTGGCGCTTTTTGGAGGTACATGGTGGGCTAGTTGGACTCCAGGGACCCTCAGGATTCAAGGGGACTTAATCCCCCAACTTAAAATGCGCCACGGGGTGCGTTTGCACAGTGGTGAAGGGAGGGGGCGGGGCTTCAGGTGACATGTGTGCAAACAGGCCCCATGGCGCATTTTAAGATGGGGAATTAAATCCTCTTCAATCCTGAGGGTCCCTGGGGGCCAACTAGCCCACCAGGTACCTCCAGTAAGCGCCACGGAGCTGCGTTGCAGAGTGTTGTAAAAGGGGCGTGGCCTCTGTACACCTCTCTGCAACGCAGCCCCTGGCGCATACTGGAGGTTCCTGGTGGGCTAGTTGGCCCCTAGGGACCCTCAGGATTGAGGAGGAATTAATTCTCCAACTTAAAACGCGCCACAGGGCGTGTTTGCAGACATGTCACCTCAGGCCCCACCCCCTTCCTTCACCATTGTGCAAATATTCCTCTAAAATCAACCGAACTACGTAATTCCGATTTACTCACCTGTTATCAGGAGAGACCTCAGTGCTGCATCTTTGAGCCCAGTACTGATCCTGAAAAGTAATTTTAACCGTACTTACCAGTAACTTGAATTTCCTTCCATAGGCTAACATTGACTGGTTTCACTTGGAAATTCTTCTAAGTGTGGAGTTTTGGAACTTTATAATATTCCTCTAAAATCAGCCGAACTACGAATTCCGATTTACTCACCTGTTATCAGGAGAGAACCCAGTGCTGCATCTTTTAGCCCAGCACTGACCTTGAAAAGTAATTCTAACCGTACTTACCAGTAACTTTAATTTCCTTCCATAGGCTAACATTGACTGGTTTCACTTGGAAATTATTCTAGGTGTGGAGTTTTGGAACTTTATAATATTTCTCTAAAATCAGCCGAACTATGAATTCCGATTTACTCACCTGTTATCAGGAGAGAACCCAGTGCTGCATCTTTTAGCCCAGCACTGACCCTGAAAAGTATTCTAACCGTACTTACCAGTAACTTGTATTTCCTTCCATAGGAATCCATTGTCTGGTTTTCAGCAGAAAAGTTTCAAAGTGTCGATTTTCACAAACTACAAATATTCCTTAAAAATTGCCTGTATGACTTAAACGCATTCTTTCAACTGTTTACAGGAGATGCACCAGTGCTGGATCCAGGATCCACCACTGAGTAAGAAAAAGTAACGATAACACTACTTACCTGCTAAGTGAATTTCCTCCCATAGGATAACATTGGTGATTCTATGTGAAAAAGTTTCTAAGTGTCAACTTTTAAAATACAATAATATTCCTTAAAAATCACTACTGTAACCAAAACGCTTTTACTCAACTGTTTACAGGAGATGTCCCAGGACTGAATCTAGGATCCAGTCCTGTGGTTAGAAAAGTAATCCATAAAGTAACTAATTGCATTTAACTAGAAATTCACATTGAGCTCAATGTTGCATTGTGTTTGAAATTGTGTTGCCCATTGCAACAACTGTAACTTCTGTACTTAAAAGTCTATTGCCTATTTGCGAAGTATTTAAACTAAAGTATATTTTGTAATGTAATGTATAATGTAATTACAATGTAATTTAAAAAATAAAATATGTAAAAATAAATAGTTTAAAAAATGTAGTAAATCAGTATAAAAAAGAAATATAACAATTAATACATTTAAAAATTGTCATTTACAAAACTTTTGAAATTCACTGAAAAAACCATAGGTTTCAGACATGTTATAGTTAGGAATTAGCATTTAAAAACCTTTGAAATTCACTGAAAAAACCATAGGTTTCAGACACGTTATAGTTAGAAATTAGCATTTAAAAACCTTACAAATTCACTGAAAAAAACCATAGGTTTCAGGCACGTTATAGTTAGAAATTAGCATTTAAAAACCTTTGAAATTCACTGAAAAAACCATAGGTTTTAGGGACAGTTATAGTTAGTTGGACATTGCACTCGCATAAATTCACTGCTGATGACGTCACATATTACATCACTCATGACATGGTCAGTGACATCACTGATGACATCACTGATGACATCTCAAATGACATCACTGATGACATCATCCATGTGATAATTTCATGCATCTTCCCACACCCTAATATAACTTTTGATACACCCACTCTTATTTACAGACTGCCATTCGCAAAACCATACACACTCCAATACCAATAACTATATACCCACTCACTGATTCTTAGGTCTACACACACACATCTACTCACTCACCCGTCCAGTCACTCATACTTACAGTCACTCAGTACAGGACTATCATATGCACTCATACACCTATATAAACACTCACACACCGCCATTCATCCATACAGGTACTCACACACCTAGTCAGTCATGCAAAAAGTTAATCACACACCTATTTACTCACCTATAGAGTTATACACACACCAGCTCACTTATTCATACAAATACTAGCACATTCTTACGCTCTTATACAATAACTGATACAAGCACACACGCATCCATACAGCCACTCTCACAATCACACACTCTCACTTATAGCCTTTTAAATACTCTAACACACATATATACTGCCTTTTACATATGTAGTTACTCGCACATGTACCACTGAGATATACATTCACTCACTAACACACCCATACACACACTCACCCACCCAAGCAGTCCATCACAGACGCACTCTTCAAATCATGCACCCAGTGAATCACCCACTCACACATCTATGTACAGAGTCGCACGGACCCCACCCGCACAATCAGGATTCCGTGATCTGACTTAAAGCTGCGAATTAGCATCTGCATCAGCCAATCTTCAGGGCGATTTCACCCAAGTTGTTTATTCCGTAAATCAGCCTGCGTTTCCAACAGTTTGAGTTTTCATCTCATCAACCCCTAAGAATTTATGTGGCTTTTCCTGAAGAAGGCGTCCAGTACGCCGAAACGCGTAGAAAATTAACATCTGTCTACCCTAAACAACAACTTTTGAGCCACTTTCTATGTTGTTGTACATTATGTCATTTAGTTTATTTGTCCTGTGTATATCTATCTGTTTATAGTTTTAGAATTCATGTTTTATGTGATATCTTTAGTGGAGTCAGGTATATGTAGATATGGATCTGTACATCCAAATTTTTAACCAATATGAATAAAATGATCAATATTTTAACTTCTTGTTAGTACACTGAGTCTATTTGATTAATAATGTGTCATGTTTAGGACTTGATATTCACTAAGTCCATTGTTGCCTAGGAATGTTATTTTCTTATGAGTTATAGTTAGGATAGCCAGAGATAGAAATTCCTCACATTTTTGCCCGGTAATAACTTTGCACTCATTTGGTGAATCTCCATGTTGGACTTGGCCCTTTTTGCAGGGTTATCCCCAAACTTTTTGCTTCTTCCTCCTATTTTTTCCTGACCTGTTGTTGTTGGTTTTACGACTCTGGGCGCTTTACCACTGCTAATCAGTGCTAAAGTGCATATGCTCTCTGTGTAAATTGTTATTATGATTGGTTCTCCCTGATTGGCATATTTTGATTTACTGGGCAGTCCCTAGTAAAGTGCACTGGGTGTGGCGTGGCTGGTAAATCAAATACTACTAGTGGGCCTGCAGCACTGATTGTGCCACCCACATGAGTAGCCCTGAAAAGATGTCTCAGGCCTGCCACTGCAGTGCCTGTGCGCAGTTTTCTAACCGCCATGTCGACTTGGCAAGTGCACCCACTTGCCAGGCCCTAACCTTCCCTTTTCTTACATATAGGACACCCCTATGGTGGGCCCAAGGTACCCCCCCCGGGCAGGGTGCAGTGTATGTGAAAGGTAGGACATGTACTGATGTGTGTAACATGTCCTGATAGTGAAATACTGCCACCATTGAAAGGCTATCTTGCCCTATAGGACAGAATGGGGAATGCTTTGTAACATTTTACAAGCATATCTTCCCATAGGGATAAGATAGAAAAATAAAGTTTAGACTCTCTGAATTCAGAATTTAATAACACATCTTTTACTAAAGATGGTTTTTAAATTGTGTGTTTGAAAATGGCGCTTTTAGAAAATAGGCATTTTCTTGTTTAACCATTCTGTGTGCCTCTGCCTGTTTGTGTATTGACTGTCTGGTTTTGGAGTGACAGAGGCTGGGGAGGCGCATTTTCTCAGACAGCCACCGGGGGGGTTGATGTGTGTCCTGCCTTTCCTGAATGAGTCAGGGCTGGGCTGAATAGACCTGGGCTGCATTCAGAGTAGGGGGAGGAGTTCTCACTAGCACCTGAATAGGCCTGGTCTGTATTTAGAGTGGTGGGAGGAGATTTCCCTTGCACCTGAATAGGGCCTGTCTGCCTTACACAATGCTGTCTCCATCTCCTGCCGGGAAGCTGCACAAGAGAGGACAGAACTGGTTTGGACTGAGCTCAGAGACCATTGCACAAAGAGAACAAAGATATTTTTGGGGTTTAAGTATTAGACCTAAAACCCCTGAACTTTAGACTACTTCTGGAATCAAGAGGAACTTTTGCCAAGGAGAAGAGCTGGAGAAACTGAGGAGAAGTACTGCCCTTGCTGTGTGTCTGGGGTTGGCCTGCAGTTGCTGTTTCTGCCAAGGAAAGGAGAAGGACTTTTCTGTGTGCTGTGTCCCCTGCTTGAGGAAAGTCTCCAAGGGCTTGAGTAGAGCTTGCCTCCTGTTTTGAAGTCTCAGGAACACAAAGACTTCACCCCCAGCTCCCCTGAACTTCCTTGCTGGGAGTTCTGACCTGCCAGGAGTGCCTGTGGCTGTGTGTGGCCTCTGGAGGTTGTTTCTGCTACTGGGAGCTGGAAATCAACGCAACAACAAGAAAATCGATGCATCGCTCTTCTTGCGTCAGTTTTTTCGACGCAACGCCGTGGTGCGAGAAGAATCTCCCCACACCGCCGCTGCTGAAACCGGCGCAGCACCTGTCGCCGCGGCAAGAATCGACGCACCAAGGGATCGTGGGTAAAAAGGTCGACGCAGCTAGGGTGACCAACTGGCATGGGTACAAATTCAGGACGGTGAGTGTAAAAATTCAGGACAAAGGGTCCAAATTCAGGACAAAAATTCAGGACAGAAGGTCAAAATTCAGGACAAAAATTCGAGACAAAAGGTAAGTTTTACAGACACATCAGAGGAGGTCGCTCAATAGTATATAAGTACATAAATAGACAACCAACATAAGTACAAGTCAAAATAAATTCATATTAAGTTGTGATAATCTTGGACTTCACGGTTTTCTCTGTATGCATGCAGCTTTGAGCATCTGTGCAGGTATTTTTATGGTATTTTATATGATCATAATTTATTTATATGGTTACTGCACTGGGTTGTCCATTTTGATATTTTGTTTACAGTTCATGGTCCTGAGCAGGCATGTTTGGTGAGAGAAGTGGTCGGGATGATCTGCTCGGATGGACTTTGTTACTAGCATCTCATATTTGAGTGCCATTGTGAAATGTAAAGCAGCACGCATAGAATGTAGCTAATTGGGACCTGCAGTGCTGGACAAGAGTGCAGTTCTCCGAGTGGCCTGCTTTATGTGTCAGATCGCTTCAGGTATTTCATGTCTATTTAGCTGGTGATGACTGGTTGTGGTGTAACGGCCTGAGCTGCCGACTTCGGAGCCGGTGAGACTCAGGTTCGAGTCTCTGCGGCGATGGCAATATCCTGTGATTTTGGGAAATCACTTAATCTCCCCATGCCTATAATGCAGCGCCTTGAGACCCTCACAGGTGATCTGCTGCATTTTACAAATCATGAATTTAGGGGCTGGTACAGTACTGAGTGATGGATAAGATCCATAGTGGACACGTCTTGTGTCTTTGACGTTTTGCTTCAGCCCAGTGGAGTTATCACCTCTCACCTAACGCTACTGGCTAGTTAGGTGTATCCTTCCACCTCCACTTGCGTGCTTGCACTGAAATTCATGAGGGATCTCGCTCTAATATGCTAATGCTGCAATCAATAAACGCATTGAACCTGGACCTTTTGTCTTTGCCAATACTTGTTTGAAATTCGATAGCTACCTTCTACTTTGTGCTGATCAGCTGCTTTCTTACTGTTCAAGTCAGGCCTTACCTGTCTGCTTTTTTCTGGAATGAAGCAAGGGGAAAATCAACGAATATTCATTAGAGAGAGGTGCTTGGTGTCTCCAAATGTCCTTCTAGGATTGCCAACTAGCTAAAGATGAGAATGCAGATGGGAAAACGCTGGCATAAAGGAACTGTGGATAACTGCCTCTGTGAAAGGGGGATCCACTTGGGTGCTTGTAGAAATGAATTTACAGAATGAAAGGAGTCTGAGAAGTGACCGGTTGTAAATTTTTTCACTTGCAGGATGACTAGTCACCTGTTCCAGTCAGATCACACAGTGAGGTTCCAACCAGGAAGTTGGCTGCTGCTGGCTGGCAGGAAGGACCTTTACCTTCCTAGTCTGAGGATAAAATAATACAACATTTGTTGAAACTCAAACCGGTGTGTGTCACTATTTCAATTTGGCAATGAGCGCCACCAGCAACATCTGGACCAACATCAAGGTGAAGAGATAGAGGAAACCACTCCACACCTTGCGAATGAGGAAAGAAATCGACCTATTGTTGCGTCTGAACTAAGGCACTTCTCATTTTTGGCATAGTGATTCTGAAAGAAACATCTGTACGGATTTTTAATAATTGACTGAGCACCTGTTTATGTTTATTTTTGATCAGGTCATCACGTGCAACTAACACTGCACAGAACTAACCATGTAAAATTGTAACATTGCTAAGCAACCAGTGTGACTGTTTGTCCCTCTGCCTCGCTCAGTGCATACCCGCAACCTTTCATCACTGCCATCGATGTGCACATGTCTCACTCAAGTGCACAAGTGTGACTCGCATCAGTTCCATACTGAATGAAGCTCTTCCTACTTGGCAAATCTGGAAGCAATGTGTTCCCTGCTCAGTGCACATGCGTGACTTCACACTAGCATCACTAGTGTGTATGATGACCCCCATGTAATTCCTCTTGTTTATCAAATCTGGAAGTAAACATTTGGCTAAAGCCACTCATCGCAATGCCATTGTGTGTTTCGTTTATAAACTGCTAGAAAAATATATTTGACATTCTGCAGAAGAGACTATGGACGGAAAACAATTATAATTGAAAGAAGCGATAGCAATTGTGAATACTGTTGAAGAATCAAGTGCCTGCATGAAGGAATTGGAAATAAAAGAAGTTTATGGAAGTGAGGCAGACTGACTTTTATGTAGGATGGGGAGGGGAGAGTTGTAGGCCTTGAGTACTCGATCATGTCTGATTACTCACCTGAATCTCCGATGTCAATAAGCAAATACTGAGGGATAGGCTTGAGATTATACTTGGCTTCTCACCATCTTGAATTTCAAGTCTAAGGGCCTGATTACGATTGTGGGGACAGGGTTACTAGGTCAAAAACGTGACGGATATCCCGTCCGCCAAATTACAATTCCATCATATCCTTTGGAACTTGTTATATAGCGGACGGAGTATCCCATCCTCCAAGTTTGTAATCAGCCCTAAGTCCTTTTCCTAACACTCCATAGACAAATAATAACACCCCACCTAGTTTTCTTCTAGTAAACTCACTTGCATGTTTGTCATGTAGCATATAACGCACTTGTGCAACCTCGTGCACTGATGCAACGGAGTTTCTTATGGTTTTCAATATAATCTGCTTACAGGAAACATGGGCCTGTGACGTAATTGAACTTCTTGAGCTCCAAGCTCTATCACAAATTGCAGAAAGTGTTAGGAAATGGCGCCTAGAGAGGGTTAATTCTTGCTGCTTCAACCAGCTTACACAGTTCTGTTAATTCACATGCTTTCAAATCCATAAAGCAAAATTGTCCATATATTTTAAAGAAAGAACCTTTCAGAAAAATGTAAACTTTCCTATATAGTCTTTCAATCCTGCCAAGTGATACTGGCCCAGTATGCTTGAAAACATTTACCACTAATTGCCCAAACGCCCTTGGGGAAGAATCCCCAACCTCCTGAGCTCTTCACAAGGAGAGGGCGATTGGAATTATTTGACCTTGGACCCACTCATTTCGGGGCCCCACTCTCCTGTTACAACCTGTTTTGAAATAATAAAAAAAAAAATAATAATAAAACAAGGCCTCACCTGTTCCTTCTTACTGCAGATACCGCAACAGCTCTAAGTGATACGAAATTCTGTGTTTTCACTTTCCCTAGAGTACTTGTCATCCAAATTACGAGCTGCTTCTTGGATCACAAACTTAAAGGCTGTCCCAAATGTACCATAAAAACCGTGGTGGGTTTTGGCCCCAGCCCTACCAAAGCTTCTGACATGCTTGCCAACTCCTTGTAAATTCCTCCATCCAAACTTCCAGTAATATTGTCTTTTATTGCTCGTATTCAGTTAAGAGGATGTTATACATCCAACTAATTTTACAGCAAATATTTTGTATTCAAATCAAAATGGGACTCAGCATGGTGTTTGTAATACAGGTATCGCAAGACCTTCTGACAGGACTGGTAACCCGATGAACAGCTCTGAAAATTGAGCCGATAAGACCTTTCCAACCTGAGGGGTTACACTCAGAGCCTGTTAAATGTGTACCCAGAAGGATGGATTCCCTCTGTGAACCTTGCACCAGAAATAAGATCTGGGTAACCTGATAGGTTTCTTGCAGTCTAGTGCTTTAACGTCTGTGATTTGTCTAGTCTTGCTGATACCTGTTATGCCTGGTTAGTCACTTACCTGGTTTATGATTAGACCTAGTTATTCACTGACCTGGTTTATGACTGATGGAAGCAGCTTGAGTCCCACCTCAGCCTCTCCACCCTGCTAACTCCACTGACTGAGATACAAACACATGTTGGCAGGAGAGTGTGGAAGGTGGAAGGGGGTGTTTTATGGTTCACAAATGCAATTGATGGTTCACACTAAACAGGCACTTCAAGAAGGAACACACACACATTACTAGTGCCCTGTACAATACGCTTAGTTGGACCTGTTTTATAAGCAGATAAGCATTTGTAAGCTTATACATGACAGGTAACCTCCAGTTAAATCACTTATTGGATGGGATGTTACAAAGCTGCAGTTTTAGTAGTCACTGTTGTTTTGTTTTAGGGCACTGCTGCAATTTCTAAGTCGTTGAATGATGTTGCTAAAACGCACCTTTGCACTGTAACATTTTACCGTGTGACTGTGCACTTGCTTTAGTATATGCTGCCGGGTGATGATTTTTGGCATTGCTGATGTTATTAAGTGCCACGGCGCCCTTCACTTGTCCGATCTGCTGAGATGCCCCAGTTGCCCTATTAGGGAGGCCAGTTCAGACATCTTGTTAGTGCTCATTTGTACTGCTGTTGTGTGGTCAGAGTGTAAATGGATCACGGATACTAAGCATCTGTTTTTGCGCCTCACTTGCATTTCTGTCTTCCAGGTGTCACCATAGTTGTTGGTGATGTTGTGGAGCATATTATAGTCTTGAGAGTCTGACACTGCAGGGGGTGGGGGGGGGAAGTATGAGGAGAGAGGGTGTTCATGTACGCTTTGCCTATCGTGGTGCCCTTTGAGGTTATCCGGTCACTGCACAGAGAGGCCCATTATCATTCTGTATGTGATCATTAGCCCGACATACAGAATGATAATGGGCTGATAGCAGTCTGTGCCGGGTTGGGGAGGGGCTTCTGCAGGCCATTGAATTCACAGCAGGAGCGCAAGCTGGCCCCTGCAGTGAGAGTTACAGAACTCTCACTGCAGGGGCCAGCTCGCTCCTATGTCTGAAATTACGGACAAAAGGCGTCCGTGAAAGAATGTCTCACGGACAAGAGGCCTAAATTACGGGCGGTCCGTGAAATTTACGGACGGTTGGTCACCCTAGACGCAGCGCCGCATTGTTCGCCCACGCATCCCGGATTTCCACGCATCGTCCCTGTGCGGCAAGTTTTCCCCGACGCATCACCCGCGGATCAGAGTCGTCTCAGAATCGACGCATCGCTTCCCCCTACAGACCGGACCCGACGCATCGCTCGCCTGTGTACAGCGGAACTGTCGCATCGCATCCACGAAGGCCTCAGGAACGACGCATCTCTTTGTTTTTTGACGCTTCTCATCGCTGCGGCTGTTTGGCTTGGTGAATTTTGTCACAACAACAGGTACTTTGCAGGAAATCACGTATCCATAGATTTCTATGGACTCAGTTGCTGAAACATTTTGAAAGTAATTTTTCTTAATACTTGTATGTTGGATTTTTGTTGTTTTGGTCTTGTTAAGTTTAGATAAAGATACTTTATTTTTCTAAACTGGTGTGATGTCCATTTGTTGTGTTATCACTGTGTCACTGTGAGTGTTGGTCCAAATACTTTACACATTGCCTTTGGGATAAGCCTGTCTGCTCGTGCCAAGCTACCAAGGGGGTGAGCAGGGGTTATCTAAAGTGTGTATCCCCCTTACCCTGACTAGAAGCAAGGGTCCCTATTTAGACAAAGGTACCTAACTCTGACAACTAGAGCTTTCCAGACCTATTCCTTGTTCTACCATGGCGGAGGATGACATTTTTTGCAGTGATTGGCCAAGGGGGAGCAAGAATAAAAGGGGGTCCCAAATGCATTGGGGCACTGTTGGACCTGACATCCTTGGCCTGGTTTTCCCCCAACCTTTTGCTTTCAAGCCTCCTGTCTTTTTGCTTACTTAATTTTTGCTGCCTTTAGGACTCTGTGCACTTTACCCCTGCTAACCAGTCCTAAAGTGCTTATGCTCTCTCTTTTGAATATGGTAGCATTGGTTTATACCCGATTGCTATATTTAATCTACTTGTAAGTGGCTAGTAAAGTGGTACTCTATGTAACCAGGGCCTGTAAATTAAATGCCACTAGTGGACCTGCAGTACACCTTTGTGCCACCCACTTAAGTAGCCCTTTAAACATGTCACAGGCCTGCCATTGTCGCCTGTGTGTGCAGTTTCAAACTGTCATTTTGACCTACCAAAATAAACCTTTTGCCAGGTCTAACTCTTCTTTTTTAATGCATATTAGTCACCCCTAGGGCAGGCTATAAACAGCCATAGGGCAGGGGTCAGTGTATTTGAAAAGTTGGACATGCACTTTTAAGTTTTACATATCCTGGTAGTGCAAAAGTCTTATATTAATCTTTCGATACTGCAAGGCCTATATCTTCCTACGATAACATTGGAGTTGCCTTATAACATTTTACAAGTGTAGTTTCCAAATGGGAAGAGAGGACCCCTTCAAGTTTGGTGCCTCAGGAATCACAATTTAAAATCCTAACTTATGGTGAAGGTGGATTTTAAATTGAAATTCTGAAAATGCTACTTTAGGAAGTTGGCATTCTCTGGCTTTATCCATTTGGTGCCTTATGCCTGTCTCTGATCACATGTCTGGGGAGGGTGACAGCTGGGCTTTGTGCACTCCCCCTAGACAGCAATGGGAGCTTAGGTGTGACTTGATTGGACATCCTGGCAGGAAGGGAGGGAGGAGCTGGACCCAGCCTCACTTACACCTGAATAGGCTGTGTTCTGTCCCAACACAAAGGGCTTCATATCCCCTGTAGTGATTCTGGAGCCAGGGCAGGACATCTGTGCACTTCAAAGCATTGTCTTCGAAGTCTCCCCCACTTCAAATGCACCTCTGGGTATAAGTAGTGGACCTCAGACACCACCACTTCCGTCACTTCAGTACACTTCTGGACCTGTGGATACTCTGCCAGGAAGAAGGACTGCTGTGCTGCTGAAAGGACTGTCACTCTCCTGGACTGCTACTCTGAAGGAGCTGCTGCCTTGCTGTGCTGACCTGCAGCCTACTGCCCTCTTGCCTGGGAAGAAGAATTGGACATTGGACCCATCTTGAGCCCAGGACCCCAGATTGACTCAAAGGGCTAGTCTGTTGGCCCCCTGGTCTAAGACTCGGGGATATAACAAGCTCCCCACAACTCCTGGACAGGTCTTTAATGAGATCCTGACCCCCAAGAGGCACCTATCAGGTCCCGGGCCCTTGGAAGTGGTTTTTAAGCTCTTAAAGTCAAGCTTGTGGGCTGTTCATGAACGCAAACAGGCCAGTTCGCTCTGGAACTGTGTCGCTTGACAGGAAATCAGCGTGAGCCGCCGCAAGTAGGCATCGTCCGCTGGGTGGATCGCCACACCGAGGCTCCAGCCCACCCGTCTGCAACACCCAGCCTGCTTTTCACACCATGCCGCCCACCGCCAGCGATGCTCTCTTGCTCCCAGCAAACTACTTACTCGCGAACTGGACTCTTAGCACAAAACTTGAGATGTTGAACCTTCAGTGGGACTAATCTGGGACTGTATTCTACCCGCACTCCATTGTGGTCAGCTACAACGTTTAGATTTGACCCTGTCTAGTGTTCCCAGATATCCTGGTTGGCGCATTATACTCCTAGGCACTAAATTGAAGTTTATTTTTTAAAAATTCATAACTTTGGTTCTATTAATTGGATTTTTGTCATTTTGGTGTTGTTGTTCTGTTTATTCAATTAAGCTCTACTGTTCAAACCTGATGTGGGAATCTTTTTTTGTGGTGTAATCACTGTTTTACTGTTTCAAGTGTTGGACAAGAACTTTTCACATTGCCTCTAAGTTAAGCCTGACTGCTCTGTGCCAAGCTACTGAGGGTGAGCACAGGTTAATGTGGGGATTGCTGGTGCCACACCCTGACTAGGATTGTGGTTACTGCTTGGCCAGGGCTCACACCTCAGTCAATCAGTAACCTAATTTCTGACACCTATGTCTTACTATCCCGCACTACAAAAACTACAGTGCTGATACACATTCTTATGGAAATATAAACATGATGCCATAATCATCCACTGTTTCTTGCAATATAATTGAACGTTGAGAAGCGTAATGATTGCTAATATGATTGCTTTCACAAGATACAAACTGAAGTGACCTATGCGTACACACATTTAGGGATTACTTAGACAAGATAAGCAGTGAACTCGCACCTGTGCTGATTCTCACCCAGTAGTTTTTTTTCTCTCGCTGTTAAGTCACTGTAGTAATGTGGGAACTGGAGCCACTGCGCTTGAATGCTGTAGTGGGGCAGGGTCTGCATCCTACAGACTAGGCCATCGTAGGTGGTGTGGATGGTGTGGGAAGGGAAGTATGGGAACTGGTTTGAGCCTGGAGTGTTGTAGAGCCCTATTGCTGAACTCCCCTATTATTGTATGTAGTATTTTGTTTTGCTATGCTATTATCATTTTACTAAAAAAAGCACTGGACTGGACAGTATTTTATTGTGTCTGTTGATTGACTGTTGGGCTCTGAGACTCTGCCCCCACACTAGCTCACTGAGAGGCCCTTTTATTGTTTGCCCTCACTACCATGAGAGCCAAGTGCAGAAAGAGTGTAATGGTCTCAGTTTGCAAAGTCATGGCAGTATATATCCCAGGACAACACCAGAGGCAAATAACCCCAACCATCATGGTTGTGGTGCAGCAGCCCCCGCATGCCAGTGTCTGTCTTGAAAGATGTCTGACACTTGCACAAAACATTTACCCTAATCATTTCCTCCACCTTTATACTTACCCTAACCCAAACACTCACTCAAACCATTATCATCATCCTTACTGCTAAACCTGTTTCTGACTGCTACCTTTATTTGTTTCAGTTAAGTTGATGGTAATGACAGATGATGGTGTCAAGGGAATGGTAGTTCGTGAGGTGAAGTTAACAAGGTAAAAGGTAAAACTATATTATTTACACAAGAAAATAGTTAATTGCATTGGTATAAGAGCCCTGTGTGCAAACTACCACATAGTTTGCACTGTTGCAGTGTAGTGTCTCCTCACTAGACAGAAGGAATATCTAAATCTGGTTTCGAACCAACTAGGTTTTCTTGAACTGTTCATCTTCACAACCACTCTGCTGCCACCACAGCACTACTGCCTCAAGACCAAGTACTTACCCTTGGTGGATCTTATAAACATTGTAGGTATATGGTGGGTTCATCAAGCTGTTTGCTCACGATAAACAAAAATGTTGACCAGCAGCGGCTGAGAAGCATCGCCCCATTGCTCTCCGAGCAGTTCAAGAAGGAAAAATAAAAAGATAATAATGCAGCGTTATTATAATTTTATTTTTCCTACTGCAGTGGCTCATTTGGTTATGTGCGGGCATAGCTGGGCTCTATGACGCCAGAGCACTGTAGGGGGAGGTGTGGTGGGCACACTCTGTAAGTGCGCATGACGCTTTGGCCGGTCGTCTCGGGCCGGCCAAAGAGTCATGCACACTTTGCATGTTCTCCACCCAGGCTGCATTAGAGCCTGGGTGGAGAACATGCCCAGGCTCCCACTGCCTGTCTGAGCGCCGAACCATGGCGCTCAGACCAATTAGAACGCTTCATTGCAGCATTGTGATTGGCTGTGGGGAGCCTGGGAGCCCGGGTGCTTCCTGCTGCCAGGCTCAAGATGAAGAGGACGGAGGAAAGTTGTCAGCCGGCTGGAGATGAAGAGGACAGAGGAGAGGTGGGGGCCGGCTGGCCGTCCATAGTCAGGTAAGTGTGTTTTAAAAAAAATCTTTTTCATTCCCCCTGCCCCACATCTCCCGTCCAGTAGCAGCCGCTACTGCTGTTGACTTACATGTGCCAGTGTGCTGAAGGTACCAGCCTTCGAATGCTCCTATATAGCAGGCCAACTAAGTTTTTTTAGGCTCTAATTTGATTGTTGGTAGGCAAAAGGACCAAAATAATTGGTAATTCATCCCTTTCAGAAACCCATTCAGGGGGCAAGAAGAAGTACTAACCTAAATTGTAATAGCAAGGTTTCTCACTTGTGTTTTCTAGATATCAAGTAACCTGATTTGCGCGATGTGTTTACGCTTATGTTTTGGCCTGCATTTAAAAATCCAGAATTCTAAAGCAATCCTTTCTGAAAATGGTTGTATTGTACATTCTCATAGTTTTCTAGCAGGCACTTGAGTCTATAGGCTCATAACTTTCAGAGCAAGGTCATAAAACACCAAGTTAGCTTTGGTCCATATGTTTTCATCCCTTCAGCTATCCATAGGGACAGAAAAGGGTCACATTGAAGAATAAAGTGTGCAGAAATTTGACATTGTCTCTGCTTTTCATATAATGAATTTCGACAGCTGTTTCTTAAATTCATTAGTAACGGTGTTTTGGGTTTCTTATGAACCGTTTACACCTCTACATTGTTGTGCATGGACTGTTTAAGACATCCAATTACACGTCAAAAGACGGCTACATGATTCTCAATATCCATCAGGTATTGTGGTTCTTGTTTTTTTATTCTGATGCTTGCCTTGCAGTTATGCCTCCTGAAATATAGATTGCACGAAATACATCAATTGGCATTCTTCTAAACGCCACGTATTGATTCACTAATGACAAGGCAAGATCCCGAAGTATCAAGTGATTTTATTACAAGTAATGTTTTCTAATAATGACTTTTTTTGAAGTTTTGATTGTAATTGACACTAGAACAGAGACTTCACGAAGGCAGGATCTTGTTACCAATTCAAGATTTTCGTAGATAATTTAATGAAAATATATTTTGCTTAATACGATAGTAGTTGAATGTGTTTTTCTCCAGTGTTGTATTTATAAAAATAGAGCTCTCTATGTTTAAAACCAAAAGCTTTTAACACTATATTTATTTCTTTATTGTAAAATAGTAGATCCTTCATTGATAAGCACCGTGAACTCAATTCAATAACAGAATCTGTAAACTGTTCAAGTGAGATTCATGAAGGTACAAAAACCAACAAACAAGAGGGGGAGACCTCCCCAGCCTGAACAATACGTGATTACTACATGAATCATTCTGTAAAGATACCCCCTATTTGATGACACCGTAAGAAACCCTACTGGAGCCCTGCTATCAGCCCCTACCTTTGGTTACTACCTACACTCTTCACCCTAAATATCTAGGGCTAGGGGTGGGCTGGGCTTTCGGAAAGTTTTGAACTTTTGTTGGGGTAGCTTTGGAAAGGCCGGCCAGGTTTCTCAGCTGGCCCATTTCATACTTGGATTGTGACACTCCTTAGAGGATTTCTTGCTGCTAGAAAGGGTGGGAGTTCCAAGTGCAGGAAATTGTTGAGTATATGGCTATTGATCTGTGCCCAGGGGACTGTGGCGGTGGCTGAGTGAGGGTGATTTGCTTGCTACTGTTCATGGTTCCACATGGAAAATGTCTCACCCCAGAAATGAATGAAATGAAAATAGGTACTTATAAAGCGCACGGCTACTCCACAGAGTGTCCCGGCGCTGAAAGGACCACCAAAAGACAGGAAATAGAGCTCAAAAGCCAGGCCTAGCCAAAAGAAAGAAATTACTGCTGGAAAAGTCAAGTTTTTAGCTGTCTTCTAAAAGTCAACATGTCCGGGACCTGCCTAAGATAGGGAGTCAGCCCGTTCCAAGAGCAGGCGGCCAGCACTTGAAATGAGCGACCGCCTATCTGGGAGCGGGCAAACTTGGGAATGTGCATTAATGACTGTCCTGCGGACCTCAGGGCTCGTTGCGGCACATAGTGTTGAACCCTTCTCCTAAGAGATACGGCCCCTGTGCCGTGAAAGGCCCGAAATGCTAGAACCAGCGCTTTAAACTGGATCCTCTTACGTACCGGAAGCCAATGTAAAGTCCTCAGGTGGATTGTCATGTGTGCTCTGGGACCTACCATGAGAATGGCTCTGGCCGCTGCATTTTGAGCCACCTGCAAACGATTCAGTAAATACACAGGAAGGCCCAGGTACAAGATGTTAACATAATCCAGCCTGGATGTAATCAAGGCTTGGACTACTGTCTTCCGGTACTCGACCGGTAGCAAAGGAAGAATTTTTTTTAACATTTTCAGCATGCCGAAGCACGTGCCCACCACAGTCTGGATTTGGGCTTTCATTGTTAGGGTAGTATCCAGCTTGACCCCTAAGTTCTTCACGATGCCGACAGGAGCAGTGGGAGGGGACATATCCCAAGACCACCATTGGTGCCATGATTCGCAAGGCGGACAACCAAAAAAGATAATCTCTGATTTTTCTGGGTTGCACTTTAGTTGATTAAGCCGCAACCAAGAGAAAACCTCCGTAAGACAGGTGTTAATCTCCTCACCTCTAAAACCAGAGCCTTTGTCACACATGAACAACAGTTGAGTGTCATCGGCATATGACACTATCCTAGCACCGTGGGACTCATCTAGAAGTGCGAGAGGAGCCATATAAATATTAAACAATGACGGGCTCAGGATAGACCCCTGCGGGACCCCCACCTTCATAGGCGGGATGGGGGCCGAGAAAGGTGGAGACCAAATTTCCTGTCGATGGTCGTTCAAAAAGGAGGTAAACCACTTAAGTACCGTGCCCCCGATGCCACAATCTGACAGGCTTTGCAAGAGGCACGGTATTGAAAGCAGCGGACAGATCTAATACTATCAGAACTGCGCTACCCCCTCTATCTAGTTGCTCTTTTATGGTTTCAGAGACTTCCAATAAGGCAGTTTCAGTGCTCAGATGGACTCTGAAACCAGACTGACTATCATGGAGTACATGATTGGCCTCCACGTATTCCGTCAGTTGGAGATTAACGTACTTTTCTAGAGCTTTTGAAAAAAAGGGCAACAGTGATATAGGCCTATAGTTAGAGGCTACTGTCGGATCTGCAGAGAGTTTCTTCAGTAGGGGAATAATTTTGGCCATTTTCCAATGACTAGGGACCAGCCCCTTTTGTAATGAAGAATTCAAAACCAAGTTGACACCTGGATTTAAGGTCTCTGCAATAATGGACAGTATTTTTCCTGGACAGGGGTCCGAAGGGGAACCCGACTTCAAGGAGTTCATTATCTCCAGAGATTTCTCTAAAGAAATAGGCAGAAATTGAGTGAAAGAGGATCTGGTGCCAGGACTGGCCAGACTTAGAGGCCACGCACCATCTTCCTTAACAGGAGATAGAGTCGTGAAAGACTTTTGAATGGTGCAGATTTTATTGTGGAAGTAGTCGGCGATGTGATTTACCCAAGCAAAAGAGGGGGTAAACGGAGTTCCCACCGCGCTCGGGGAAGAGAAATCTTTAACAATTTTAAAGATTTCCTTACTCCTATTGCTTGCTACCTCAATTTTAGAGGAAAAAAAGTGTTTCTTCTCC
Source organism: Calotriton arnoldi (assembly GCA_963921515.1). NCBI lineage: Eukaryota > Metazoa > Chordata > Amphibia > Caudata > Salamandridae > Calotriton > Calotriton arnoldi. The sequence continues at coordinate 138,276 of CAWUFW010013914.1, forward strand.
TCGCGAATTCTGTTGTAATGGGCTTTCAGGGCCTGTTTGTACCTGGCTTTGTCCTCAGGGTCAAACTTAATCCTCCACACTCTCTCCAACCGTTTACAAGCACTTCTGCTCTTCCTAAGAGTTTCAGTAAACCACGGGGCAGAGGCATGCCTTCTAAGGCAGGGGAGGAGGGGTTGTCTGCTGATCCTCTGAACCCTTTGTGGCAGTGGGAACATTTGTAAAGCTTACAAAATCTACTAATATACACAGAATTGCGACACAACACTTTCCAATTTTGCACTTCCTAACCTACTGGCCAATTCTAAAATAAATGCTCACATTTACACCTGTAAGATCACTGTTACATTTGGACTGTTTGCTGGTCGATTCCTAGGAATCCAGTAGGAGCTTATAGCTGGAAGGGTGTGAGGTTTTAGTCTGGCTTTTAAGGAAAGAGTTGGGTGTGGTGTGTGAGAACAGGAGAGATCATGTTGTGCCAAACCTAGATCTATATCTGACCATGAAGTGGTGTAGGAAGTTCAGAGTATAAACACAGTCATACATGCGAATATTTGACATCTTCATTAACACTATTCTGACTCAAAGAAAGATGTGATTGTTGAAAGCTGGGTTTAAAAAAAACTCTGAAATTCAAGATGCTTTATTCTTGTACAAGCAAAGATCCAGAGCGGGGCTATTAAGACTGAAAACGCTTCCACTGATGCAAGACTTTTTGATGGAGGTGATGGTGAAGGGTGGGGTCGAACTAGACTGTAGTTCTGGAAACAAGCTACCTGGGACAGGTTTCGCGGTGTCACCCCTCATCAGCCAGGCTAGCATGAATCCAGTAGCACAGTGAGCACAGGACCCACGTCTAGGCAGTTCGGGCGGAACTGTTCCCGTGAGGAGCAGGGTTAAGACTGATTTGCATATGGTTGGGTCCAAACTGGGGTGGCGTGGTGAGCAAAAAAACAATGGATTAAACCCAAATCTTTGTGACTGGGGAGGAATGTTTGCATTGTTCAGCATTCCATCCATTATTTGTTCTTTTTGCTTTTGTCACCCTAAGTGGGAAGGGTATGCAGAGACGTGGGTCCCGTGGTCACTGTGCCAATAGATTCAAGTTAGCCTGGCTGATGAAGAGTGATACCCAAAAACCGGTCCCAGAATGCTTGTTTCCAGTCCAGGGAGGACCTGACTTGGCAGTTCGGGCTGGACTGTTCCCATGAGGAGCAGGGTCAAGGCTGATTTGCGTATGGCTGGGTCCAAACTGGGAAGGCGTGGTGAGCAAAAAAACAATGGATTTAAACCAAGATCTTTGTAACTGGGGGTGAATGTTTGCATTGTTCAGGATTCCGTCCATCATTTGCTCTTTTTGCTTTGTCGCCCTGAGTGAGAAGGGTATGCCAGACGCGGGTCCTATGCTCACTGTGCAACTGGATTTAAGCTAGCCTGGCTGATGAGCGGTGATACCCCGAAATCGGTCCACGATGCTTGTTTCCAGTCCAGGGAGGACATGGCTTGGCAGTTCGGGCTGGACTGTTCCCATCAAGAGCAGGGTCAAGACTGATTTGCATACAGCTTGGTCCAAACTGGGGTGGCGTGGTGAGTAAAAAAACAATGGATTAAACCCAGATCTTTGTGACTGGGGGTGAATGCTTTCATTGTTGAGCATTCGGTCCATCATTTGTTCTTTTCACATGTCACTGGCCACTAAATCTCACACTGAAGCCTGCCTCCCCATTGTCTCTCTAGTCAGGCTGGCACCAAACCCAATGGGGGTAGAGGAACTGACCAGAACTGGTTTAGGAGGTGAATGGGCAAAGGCTTGCACTCCACCCACATAGTGGGACTGGCCATAAAAGTAGACCCCACAGACCTCCCCTCAGAACACTCCTGGACCTGTTCAGAATCAAAAGGACTGCCCTGAAGTCTGAAGAACATGAAGAAAGACTGGGCCTGTTTGCCTTGAGCCCAGGACCCCAGAAGTGACTCCATGGGTCAGTTGGCTGACCTTCTGTTTGAGCTGCTGGGATACCACAAGCTCCTTAGGGGTCTTTTTACAAGCAACTGCCCAGCTGGCCAATTCAAGCTGGACCTGCCCTGGACTCTTCTGCTGGCCTCTGTTGGAATGAGGTCTAACACGTAAGTGCTGCCCTGTAGGTACTGGTGTTAGAGTGTACTCCTCTGGTCCAGATTGCAGTGGGACTTAAACATTTTTTACAACTTTCTACTTGGAGAAATGACGGAGACCAGGATCGCCATTGAGGCTGCAGCCGTCGACGTAGAATCACTGGTCAGCCTCAGTTTGCTGTTTTGTCCAGTTGAAGGAGATGTGACTTACAGACAAGTTTCTAAGTCCAAATGTAGAGGGCTTCATCAGGACTGACGCTGAGTAGCAACCTATCAATGTTGAGGCTTTCTTGGGCACAGAATTCGGACTACACCCCCTCAAAGCTTTTCCACCTTTGTTCAAGCTAATGATTGAATGAACAAAGAGTATCATGTCACTGTCTGGTGGCAAGTGGTGAGAAAGAGCTGAAGAGTTATAAGATAAGGGAACCAAAAAGATAGTGGAATGCAGAATAGAGGCTTTGTCTAGGACATACCAAGAAACGAGGAATGAGAGGTAAGGATAGGCAAGACCGTAGGCACATTTACAGATGATGCTATGAATATGGCCAGTGGAGGGAAGTCAGAGAGGAGCAAATGAAAGAGGAAGGAGGCAAGTAGAATAGCAAAGAAAATTAATAGAGAAATTCAAGTTATTATGGCGAGGCCAGGAGAATATGCAGAAGGTGCAAGTAGGATATCAAAATAGAAGTTGAGGCGAGAGAATGAGAGTAGAAAACAGATCCCTAGTTGTCTGAAAATTATGTGTATGATAAATCTTTGAAGATTGTAGAGTTGATTGTGGCATGAGGAACAATGGAAAAATGTGAGTAGAGAAATAGAGGGATGAAAATGCACTCCATAATTACTTTTAGAGAGAGGGATGTGGGGGAAAAGATGGATGAGAGAGGCAAGAATATGAAGTGGTGCAGGAAAAAAGACAATTTCTGTTTAAGTTGATCTGGCATGAAGGGAGTGAGTTGACATCCCTAAATAAATATAATATAATCAGCTAGAGATATTGTCATTTAGAATAAAAGGAGACATACATATGAGACTCACCTGCATAGAAATGACAGAATAGTTCCAGTGGAGAAATAAAAGCCATAGCAACCGAACCCCAGGATAGATGGGTATTCTCCCCACCCAAGTAACTGAGCTGTAGCAACCAGAAAGATAGGATGAAAACCAAGAGCACACTGACCTAGAAACACCGAGACCAGAAAGAGTAGAAAAGTGATCCACTGTGTCGAATTCTGCAGAAGGGTGCAGAAGAGCACAGACATTTTGTGTTTTTGGAACTGCTCCGGCTTATACGGTTGTCCCTATAATATTGTTCTCTTGCGCCTAAGATATTATGTTCTTCTGGTTGCCTTAAGCTCAGGAGTGCAAGAGAGTACATTTGATACACGTTACGATGGACCCACCTCATGCAATGAATACAACCCTAGAAGTGTAGGAGTATGCAGATGGGGAAGGCTATGCACCTTTTTTATGAAGTATTGTTTTTCCCCTCAAACCTGCTGTTGGTGTTAACACAATAGGAAGTGCTTTGTTTGTTTAATGTGTGCTATATGGCCACCCGTATGGGATCTTATTTAAAATTCTTTTGAATTGTAGTAAATGAAGCGGGTGTGCAACCATTTAAGCCCAGAATGCAATTTGTGTAGCCAGTTTTATACTGTTAGTTCTGACTTCTCTGCATTTGTTTGGTTCTGCAGAGGCTTAAAGATTGCATGACAGCCTTCGTGTTCCTGTAGAAAATGTTCCTGGTTCCAGCAGTTTAATCACAAATGCAGCGTTTCCTTCCTAATGCTGTGCAGGTTGATAAAGCAGTTGCCGAGCTGGAGTCCCTAAAGAAATTATTAATTATCTGGTTAATGTGCATCAGGCTGTGGGAGTGTGAGATTAATCACCGGCGCTGGGATGAGTTGCTGCAGTGGATTTTGGTTTTCCGTCTCCTGTCACTCGGTAATGGCTTTTCCTTCCTTCACCATCAGGTGAACAGGTGCAGAGATGCTGTATTTTCATTTTCCTGTAGTCAGTGACAGCCGGTGCCAGGAGTTGCCTCTTTCTTATTGCTGCTGCATGAACAGTTTACAACATAGCGTGGAACTGGGTCAGAAGGCTCCAGATGAGGCGACTTTCTGCAAATGACAAAATAACAACATGGTACCCACCACATGCTGCCTCTGTTTATCAACAGCTTTCCTACCTCTGCCTCAATCTATACACACATACAGACATGCGGACCCACAGGCACACGCACACAGGCGTGCACACACACAGGTGCGAATGTGCACACATATGTGCTCTCTTGCACACTCACATCCACACACATGCACACACTCACGCCAGAGATGAAGTACTGATTAGGAATAATCCAGTACTGGGATTTTCTTTCCTAATTCTGAGTTTTTTAGAAGACAAACCTTAAGTCGTTAGGAAATAGGCAGACATTGAAATGTTGTGGAAGAAGGCCTATTGCAGTCTTTATTTAATGCCTCTGCTACTCCATTATTATCAAAGGATCATCTCAATTCTAGTTTTTCAATATAGCATTACCCACCCCAAGTAGGGAATACTGGCCAATAAAGCACTTGCTCAGAGTTATTGGCCCAAGCCAAGGGCAAAGGACACTTATATGGGCTAGGACATTATTATCTGTTTCATTTCATGTTGCATGAGGATGTTAGAGCATTAAACCCTGTGAAGACGGAAGATCCTACTTGAACAAATACCTCTCAATATAGGCTGGGACTCTGATCCCATCCAAGTACTCTTGGTATATTCTCCCTTCAGTCTTTCACAGCTATCTCTGTCAGTCACTGACAGTGAATGTTGGGGCCTTTGAAGTCATTGTGCACAATGCTGCCAATGCCTGACGAGCATGGGCAGTGGTGCCCATGGACAAATGGAGAGCAAAATCCTTTCCTTCTGTGATTTGCCAAGTCAGCCTGTACCATTGTCACTCCACTGCAAAACTTCACTTATCTTGGGGAAGAGGAGAGGGGGGGACAGTGACTATGAGTTAGAACATTGTAATGCTGATGGCAACTGGCACCAGCCAGTGCCTATAGGCCTCTACTTCTTGACTGTCTTGGAGAACGCTCAATTCTAATGCCTCCTTTCGCATACGTTCCAAGAAACAATTCAGTTCTTACACTTTGCTATGTAACCTTTCTATTATTATTATTATTTTTATTATCATTAAGATTATTATTGTTATTATAAGCACATTCCTTCATTTGCAAGTTAGGACGAAGATGATCAGTGCAGCTTGCTATTTTTTTTTTTAGCAAACAACCAATGAGATCCTCTAGACAACTCATTATTGGTTTTGAGTTGAAGTCAATATTATTTTTGAGGATCTGGGCGTGCGTTTCATGGTTTACATATTTCATATCCCCTGTTTGGGCTTACAGATTTTATCAAATGTTCATCTTTCCTTAATTAATTTCTGACATTTTTCTTGTTCCTTTACAATAGTTGAAGTCCTTGATTATTGCTTCACACTATTCTTGCATATTCGTTCTTCACTCTTTTTCAGATGTACTTGCTTTTAGCCGTTTATGTACTTCCCACCTTTATTTTATTTAAAGTTCATCTCTTTCCTGTTGCTGTTCATTCCCCTCTTCTCCTGTTAGCAGCATCCCGAATCCCTTAAATCTTGATATACTCAACTTACAAATACTATGGCACACATTAACCATAAACACAAATGTCCTTGTGTTTGGCATAAGTTCAAGCTCCAATATAACGTTTTATGCAGAGATCAGAGTTTATGCCCACCCTCCACCTTTTTCTTCAGAGTTATTTTTTATTAATAAATGGTTGACAAATACTTTTGTTTGAAATATGTATTTGAGTGCCTCATCCAATAAATTATTTGCAACCATAATTTCCTCCGACATATATAAAAAGCGGCACTTGTGAGTGAAATATCAGCTGCTGAATTACAGAATCTGCGCTGCGAGTAGTTGATCGGACAGGTTGGACTCCTGACTCAAAAGTTCTGCTGATGGGCAGAATGGTAAGAGAAGGACAAGAAAATGGATGTCCCCAAAGTGGTTTAATGAGAGCTGCCACTGCAAATGTGGTGAATGAACACAAAGTGCTTTCATTCTGTACATTCAAAAGTGTTTGAATGTCTTTTCACACTCATTTCACTTTCAAGCATATACCTATTTCAAGTGAACGAACCCCAAACACCCTCATTTTTAAGGGATGAAAGGGAAAGGTTTTCTTCACATGGAAAATTATTTTGCAGGTGAAGATATGAAGGGAAATATCTAGGCAATTCTACATTTATCCTACAGCTACACTTCTAGATACAGATGATCTGTAAGGTAAGGTCAGGCTATACTACATATGTCAAGGAAGCTACAAAAGTCTTAGGGCCTTATTTAGAGTTTGGTGGACAGGATACTCTGTCAAAACATGGCACCTATACCATCTGCCGTATTACAATTGCCATAAGCTAAAATAATATTTAATATGTTACATGGTGGATGAGACTTTGGACCAAAGATTATGCAATATTTTGCCTACAACCGGTAATTGTCATATGTTGGTCATTTTATAGTGTGTTGTTGTGTGAGGTGCTTTTCGAGTGGGTCATAAGTTTCCTTCTGCCACCTCTCTTGCAGTTTATTTATTGAACTGTTTGCAGGTATAATTCTTGTCCCACTGTCACCCACAGACATTGTACTAGTGGTTCCTCTGGTCATTACCGATGTGTGATTTAAGACCTTTTTCAATCTCTTTGTGTCCCTGCCTCAGCATTATCTCAACGTCAATGAGCTGTATGCAAATTTTACCTTTGAAGATTTTTCTGGGCTGTTCAGTACATTCATTAGAAGCTCTGCACCTATTAATCTAAAACATTGCAAAAGTTCTCTTTAATTTATGTGTGCTTAAAATGTTTCATTGTTATATTTAGTGGATGGTCTACTGTTTCGAGTGCTTACTAGCTACTTGAAATAACATTCTTTCATTTGCAAATACTATTTACAGTGCAGCAAATTCTCTACTGTCTTTCACTATAAGTAAAGACCATGGCCTAATATGGTGTGATATTATGTATATGTAATTTCTTTATGCTTTATTTGATCAGCTTTTATTGTGTGTATGAATTTGTGGTTTTGCATTTGTTTCTTTTTTGTGCCTCAGCTATCCATCATGTCAATACAAAAGTACAAAAAACTATAAGCAATGTAATGTAATGACCTAACAAAGGTATGTAACTTTTGAGGCAGAGAGGGATACACACAATACTAGGTTCTGTAGAGAAAGGGACTACATTCACCAAGGATTTATGGATTGTTGAATTCATGCCTGGTGTTTCACAGCGGAGTAATCATGTGGGACGTTACTGATATTATCATTGTTTCTGCTCGATGTCAGCAAAAAGGAGTCCATATTGTGGGGCCATTAAAGCAGTACTACCGCACCTCATTCTGTCATAAATTCACCATAACATTTATATATTTAATAAAATGTATACTTAGGTACTGCTGTAAATGTGGGCACTTAAGAAATTTGTTAAAAAAGAAAATGATTGTTTCTGCTGCAGGTGGGGCTTTGGCTTGCCATTTACCCAGTCAGCATGCTAACTAAGCAATACGTAATGTAAAGTTTCCAGAATCGTGTCCTCTTCTGGTGTTCACCGAAGAATGTCAGGCAACACTACTACACTGACTGCTGAAACATTCTCAACAGTGTTCAGTGTAACAGTATCTCAAGACCAATTTATGCTTTATTACATCTTCAGGACTCAGTAATTCTCTGAAAGAGCTACAGTCAGTTCCTAAGGGGTGCCACAGTGCCAGGATAAAGCACTCAGTAGCTTGGGACTGTGATAACTATCCTAAACTAAGAAATGCTGATAGATTTAAAATGCACAGGATAATGAGCAAAAAAAGGCGCTGAGGTGTATACATATTGAAATATATTTTAGCTTCCGGTTGTAGTGTAAGTGGAAATCATCTGATTCAATCGATCAGCATTTGTAGAGTGCGGCACTGTCACTCATGGAGTATCTGGGTGCCGGGGTGCGAGGTCTCCGTTGGAAAGCCAGGTCTTGAGGAAATGAGAAGGAACGAGCAGTAACAGGCTAAACAGAGGGCACTACATGAGCAAGCCGAAAAGACAAGATAAAAGGCAGAAAAACGAGCAGAAATGCAAAACAGAGGATAGAAAAACGAGCAGAAAGTCAAAGCAGAGCAGAAAAGGCCAAACAGAGGGCAGAGAAACGAGCTGAAAAGGCAAAAGAGAGAGCAGAAGAACAAGCAGAAATGGCAAAAGAGAGGGCAAAAAACAAGCAGAAAAGGGCAAAACAGAAGGCAGAAAAATGAGCAGAAAAGGCAAAACAGAGCAAGAAACGAGCAGAGGAGGCACAAACAGAGGGCAGCAGGTAGACAGGCAGCAGAGTGTATGGTACTGCGGGCAGGCAATCTGGGCAGTAGAACTGTAGCAGGGGCAGCCAACTCGAGGACCTGTTTGCACGTTCTTTCAAATTTGAGTACATTAACAGCCAAAAATGTACTTGTGGTAGAATTGTTGAGAATAATGTAGTAGAATTGTGTCTTATCATAACCTTTCCCTAGGATTAACCTTGTAATATCCTGTTAATTCTCCTATGATGCCTGCACTTTTGGTAGAATACAATTTGCAGATTCACCCTGTCCACACTTTAAGAACTGAATGAAAGGATATATTTGGTTGGGAGACTGATTTCGTCTAACTAGTTTCCAGAATGTTGATACTTCTATTACTGTACAGTAATTATGTTATTTATCTTGGAGGGGTGCATTAAAGCACAAGTACTATCAAGAGCATTCCAACCTGACTAGCATAGTCTAATTAATCTCACCAAGATGAGCACTTCCCCTTTGTGAATGTTTGTAAAAGCATTTTGTAAGAGCAGGCAGTAGTCCCACGGATCACTGCCTGCCAGGCAGTGGTCCCACGGATCACTGCCTGCTTTTAAAAAATGAAAGGAAAACTTTTCATTTTTATTTTTGTAAAGCATCCCGTTTTCCTTTAAGGAAAATGGGCTGCTTTACAAAAAAAAGATTGCTTTATTTAGAAGCAATCACGGACATGGTGGTCTGCTGACCCCAGCAGGCCACCATATCTGTGATTTTTGCGATTCCTAAGGGGTCGCAAATTGCGAACTACCTCATTAATATTCATGAGGTAGGTCATTAGCGATCCCCTAGGAATCACAGAAAGTGTTCAAAATACTTTCATGCATGCCGTTTTGCATTTCCTAATTGCGAATCGCAATGATTTGCAAATAGGGAATCGCAAAACGGTGTATTGATGCATCTGGCACATATTTATTACAAATTCAAAGCCAAGCTGATATACACTAGTTTCAAAAATACGTTTAAAAAGTACAGAATCACTACTGGCAAGCCAAATCATCTAACAAAGTTACGTCTTAATAGCATGAAGCATACAAGAAATTCAGTAATGGCAATGCAGAAAATGAGAAATTATTTTTGATCATCAGAATTTGATTTGCGTCCACACTAAGTAGCACTAATTGAGGAAATTCTAATTTGATCCAGTAAAGCAGGACGTTGTCAGCATTGCAGAGACTTCTGTAGAAGTTCTACAAAATCAGAAGCATTGCATAGCATAAACCCACACAACAGAAATGTAACAAAGAGGTCTGTACCCCTCTGAGTCTAAAGGGAATCTGTCTGAAGCTAAGGTGTGATCATCAATTAAACCCACAAAGAACATTCGAGAATCTCATATCACGTGTCTCATGGCTTATTCCCCTTCTCAGGGTAAAACTTTGGCAACTACACATGAAACTCCCTTCTTCTGATCTGCACATTAGAACGTCCTTGGATTCCATCCGTCTCCAGATACAGCACAGACAGTGGTCCTCCCTTTGTTCGTTATTGCCTCTCATCCTTGCCAAAAGTATTCCTCCTGAGCCTCAGTATCTCTCACACACAAAGTGCCTTTCTCTAAGTCTGAGGTCCTATGGATGCACCTGCAGAGGAGAGAAAAACATTGCAACCCAAGCAAACTTTCACGTTGAAGGTTAAATATTAAGATTCAAATGCTAAATCCTTTGGTCAAGTAAATGTGGCAAGCATCTCAGTACACGTTTAAATGCATGGTTATCGATACATATACAATTATAAAATAAATGCAGGATACCTTTCAAATGAATACCTGATTATAAGAGTTAAAAATTCTAGTCAAACCACACAAATGCAGATATATTTAAGAACTGCAATCCGATGACACTGCAAGGAAAACATTAGTATGCACACTCATATAAAGGTCAGGATTGTAAAGTAAATTCACTTTCTGTATCTGTTCAGGTGCACTACATTACGTTAATATTAAATCAAACAAATACATGAGACCATGTATACATAAATCTTCCCGTCACTTGCTGCCTTTGTGGGACTGGAAAGGAAGACCTGATGGACTTAGTCTGCTCCTGCAACACAGTACGCAAAGAAAGGTGCTATCTTCTAACAAGGGCTTTCAATCAACAGTGAATCTGCACAAGAAGGCAGGCAATCCTGGCCTGCTTTGACCTTGAGGATTCCCAACTGAATTGCCACTTTGTTAAATATTTGCTAAAGGTTGAGCAAAGTTTGTACCACAACGCTGTTCGCCCAGCCCAACAGACACAGATTGCAAAATAAAGGACACAAATTATGCAAGAACAGTTGGATTCTCTACCCAATAACACTGTGGCAGTCCCCAGTCACTATAAACCCTATTTCCAACTGAACAACCTGGGAACTGTAAATATGCAAGTGTGTAAAGACTCAAATTTTAATTTTGAATTCATTCTACATGTTCCTTTGTACTACATACTAAACTCAACAGGCTACAGCGTGGCTCTCTTAGGCCATTAACCTATTGGATTTTTACTCTTCTTCTTTTATAATCTGATATTTGTTATATGAAGGTAATGACTCAATTCAAAATTCTGTTAAATTTTATGTACAACATGGAATTATGTAACTATATTTAGTTACATTTTATTGCAATGGTTTTAAGTAACTTAGCAATCATTTAATAAACTTAGACACTTTATGTATACGTATATATGGCATGGTCAAAACATGAAAGTGTGGGGCCAAAATTACGCTGCTCCAGTCCCCCCCTCCGATGGCAAATCAAGCTGTCACAGATTACTATCTGATCTTATCAGACACACCAGCTAAAACCTTGTGGTTTATAACAGTTTTTTTCCAGATTCTTCCAGACGTTTCATGTCGTCGTAGTATTTACTCTCCTCTAACTGTACATCTGCCCTTTTTCTCTTCACTCCCCATCTGACTTTCATGCACTTTTATCCCTTAAAGATCACAACTAGGAATATGACACAAAGGGCAATTATCACAAGAGGATTTAAAATAGCACCCAAAATTCCTGTTCCCAGGTTTCCAAACCATTTACCTACTGCAGAAAATCCATTTCAAATGGCGTCCCAAGCACCTGTTGCTTCCAACTCTAGCAAATCCTTGGGCAATTTAAGTCACAAATATTCTTGATGAACTTCTTCAAATCCTTACTCTTGTCAGGAATATGGGTGCAGCATTGCTGGACCTTTATCATCCGACAGACTCTGCCCTCTTTCACGAGCAGGATGTCTAACGCAAGGAAATTTTTAACACAAATTATGATGCTCCAATGTCATACACCCAACTGCAAATAGGCTAAAGAAATCCTCCTGAATTCGTCCTGGTCCCCAAAATCTCCAAATAGCTACAGGTTAATGACTTGATCCCAACATGAACCTTGATGGCTTCATCCCCAAACTGACAAACAATGCACAATCTCTTGGATTTACTCTTGGTACAGACTTCACATTCAAAGTACTCATCATAATAAAAAGCAAGACAGCATGGTAATATCTCCTCTTCCTGAAGAAGGTGAATCATTTTCTTCGAGAAGCTGGTTTCAAAATGGTTGTACAAGCCCTTTTCCTCTCACACATGGATAAAGACAACACTTTGCTCAATGGCTTTCTAGATGGTATGGTACCAGAATATCATAATAATAATATCATCTGATAGAATTATTGTGTCTTAAATATCATTTACAAAAATATCACTGCCTTTCAGTTAATATTAGAAAATCTACACTTATTGGGAAAATATTCTTGCAAACAATATTTAGCACACAATATTTATTTTAAGCGATATATGTATATAGGATACAAAGCCATGCAACTTTTCCAAACACCAAACTTGTCCCCTGAATGGCATCCTCCACATTTTGACATGTATCATCAAGGGCTTCAAGATGTTCAGCCACATCAATCAAACCCCTAAGAACATGACTAGTGTCTTCTGAAGGCCAATGTAATTTTTACCACAAGTTGCATCACATTATGTAGGTAAGCAAAAAGGGCCGACCTGTGGTTTGCCGTGGCATTACAAAGTTATGCACTTCCATATATAACTGTTATGGCCCACAATAATATTAAAACCATAATACGCAGCAGTCAGCGACAACTTGTAACGTATACCTTGCATTAATAAATATTGGCTATGAGGGTTGTCAATGAGCGTTGTCCATCACCAGCATTGTGCAGGCAAACTGTCAATCATCACCAAATGAACAGGCATGAAAATGCTGAAGAGATCTGTCACACATTACTGGACAACTTTGGAGGACATTATTATACTCCATTCACTGCAGGCCCCAAATTGCTATACAATCTGACTGCTTCTTTACATCTCACACAGACACTCAGATATGGGATGATAATGAAAGTGCCCACCCCTACAGATCTCTCCATGTCTCTCTCCCTCCAACCATGCCAGCGCTGGACCTATACACAAAATCTCAGATTGGACAGCCTAGCGCAGTAACCAGCTAGGCAGACTATATCATATTAAATACCATAAAGGGACCTGCAGTGCTGTTCAAAGCTAGCAGCATACTGAAAACCATAAAACTGCCCATCTGTCTCTTACACGTCATCATCCAACACACTGCTACGCACTGCGTCCCATTACACGATAATCACACCTCAGTGGTCATCACACACAACATGAAAACACTTCCCACATAGAATCAAAACAAAGACAACATCCTTACAGCCACACACCCAACAGGGTGTAGCATTCTACTCATGTAGGGAAGCTATTTAGCGCCCTACACAGGGGTAGTAAGCGCTATATAAATGCTTCACTACAATACAATACAATACCTACAAAGCCAGAAGAAAACACTTGCCTAAAAATGTAACCACGTAATGTCACACCAGAAACCATGACATCATCAGACTGTAGGCCAAGAGGTGCAAGAAGGAGAGCACCAGAAAGCAGGGTGTGTTCAGCTATGCTCTAGAATCTGAAACTATATCCCCATTGGCAGTGCTTTCACCATCCAACAGTTCAGAAAGTAACTAATCAATCATCTCTTCGCTATACAGAAAGACCTACTACACTGCCTTCACTGTATATGATCTAAATCATACACTTGGGCTCTCACCCACTGTTCAGTGTTCCTGAGCAGTGCTGCTGTTCCCAGCTAGGTTTACACTATACAGATAGCTCTTTATCTCTATATACATGGATACAAAATTAGTATTAGTGTCTCATCTATCTATAAAAGCCTTGATCCCGCACTGTGCAGGTAAAAGAACTACCTAAATTTCACAAAAGTCATTATTCTGTAATGCTTTCTGGTAAGCATCAAACTGTAATATAGATACAGATAAAGTATTTTTCATTTCTATTTATTTAACTAATACAATTTGCACCCATGGCATTAGGTGCAACCAGTTAGACAGTACACAAATTTAAAATCAGTTTTAACGTTTAACACAGGACTAACAATTGTCAGTGGGTACTTGCTATGGGTATGATTAGTATGTACCAACAAACTTACTTATGCCATTAAAAAGGATGAGAGATTGGAGGATATTGAAGTCACAACACATGGGACATATTGGTTGGACAACCAAGTTACTATGTTATTAGGGTCATTACACAGAGTGACAAGTGGTGTCACTTGGAGGGCCATCTTTCTTGAACATACAAGGTATGATTGGACTCGCAACTTAAAGGAAAGAAATAAATGGTTTAGTAAATTATGACTGTTCAGGTGGTAGAAGAACTTCAAATTGGCCAAGGATTCCATTCCATTGTTTTTGCCATTGCCAGTCACATCAAAAAGCCGTACTAGAAGTTTTGCAAATGTTGTGGTGTCTCATAGATGTTTTCTCTTTCTCCAAAATATTCGCAAGCTACTGCTGCACCCCTGAGATGATGTAATCTGTATTTTATCCCCATGGGAATGCTCAGTCTCCTACGAATTTTAGTTCATGCTTTTATACATAGCTATGTTCCACTCTATCCCTGAGCCAGGGAAAGCTCATGTTTACTAATGCATCCTTCAGTTGTTTCTTTGTGGTTTTTAGCACATTTAATATAATCATATTCCTTTCGTCCTCCACAAGAGCATGCATCATTTTGTTGGAAATAGTGGGCTTTTCAGGCTTCAGTTTAGCAGTTTATTCTCTGACTCTCCTTGAAATGGAGGAGGCACTGAATACTCTTGCTCTTGGCAAGAACTCGTATGTTTGCAATTCAGATGGACAATATACACCCTTCATTCCTGAGTGCTGTGTTTTACTGACTTGATTGATTCAACCTCCAGAATACTTCACTGTTTGCTTCATGCACTAAGCTGGTTATATGAAGGCACTGGTGGCTCTGTATTAATTGCATTATTGACAATTTTTAGCTTGTCTGAGTGAAGACTATGCAGAACGGTCGATTACATGGATTCAAGAATTGCAATTGCAATTTCTTTTGTCTTTCTCTGCAGAATCCCAGTGGGACATCTTTGGTGTCTGGTCTTTTTACTTACTGACAAGATCTTTCAGGTCTCCTCTCCTAACCAGTTCTTAGAAATCCTCAAAGCACTAACTGAGGTCGCCTCTCCAACTGAGAGTATCTTTGGATGGTTCTGCTTGTCCAGTCGGCCTTGTTTATATTTTTCCTCATGAGGGCTTCAGATAAGAAGATAAACCTATAATTGCTGGGTTTTTATTTGCTTGAGGCATGTGGATGTATTTACTGTCCTTGCTATCTGCAAAGTTTTGACGGCACCCCTTGGAGGATTCTTCTTGGAAACTCAACTGTTTATTGGTATAAAATGTTCTCTGATCCAAGGTTTTCCTCTAGTTTTCCCAGCTCAGTTCTTGGAGGGCTTGTATTTATTGCCATCTGTACTCCATCTTGAGTATCTTGTTTATGGTAGGCATCCAATCCACACAGCCACTCTATTTCCAACCTCCTCCGTCTACGTTCAGGAACCATTGTTAGGGAATTGGACGGACAATAGGGATAAGCCTTAGGGATCATTCCCTGTCGTGCTTAGGCTCATCCAACTCTTCTGTGTTTCTGTTCTCAGCATAGTGTGAGGTACTCAGTTGTGAGCTCTGTGATGCATTTGGCAAGAGGCTTACAGCATGCCTTGCAACCATGCCTTAAAGGTTGTGTTGCTATGCTTGTCACCTGTACTTGTAGAGGGGTTAATTTGTTCTGCTTTTGCTGGTTTGTTAGTGGTTGTTCTACTTGTTGATGAGATGCTTGTTGTCCTGAGCCTACTGTCTCATTTATTCTCTCTCTCACTCCCGTGCCCACCTCCAGGGAGCATTTCTATTTATTTTTGCAGTTTTATATAGTGCAGACTCAGCCTATGGGCACTACAGCATTTTTCATAAGCGTCAGTTACATTACAAAGAGTCAGGTTAATGTTTTTTTTAATCCCGGGGAAAATAAGTGATTTGCTCAGAATCACAGGATATTGAGCTGATGCCAGAACTTGGATCTGGCTTTCAGTTCCAAAGTCAACAGCTTTAGCCGTAATGCCATATCCTCGCACCATATAATCTAAAATATCTCTTTGTTTCCTCTTCTTATGGCTTTCGACTGGACCTTGAAGTGAGGCCATCGGCCAGATCCTCCACCACAGTATTTTTCTTTCTGACAGATAGTGGGCTTTTTCTTTATCTATCCCCGTTTGCTCCATTGCTTCCTCTGGAAGTTCAGAATGGGATGCTGTCAGCAGCAGTGTAGTGTGGGTTGCCAGAACCCGGGGCAAGCAGGCAACCTTCCACTTTTCTTTTAAAACTTTGAGCCCCTAAAAATGCCCCAGTGCCCCTAAGAGATTTGCGCCTGAAGCAACCGCCCCTGTGACCCCGCCCACGCTATGCTACTGGCTTATTAAAGGACATTTGAAGGGGTATGTGGTCATTTGGAGTCCATTTGAAAAATAAATTGACAAAAGTTAACAGGGATACAGTAGATAGGATGGCCTGTTTTGGGAAGCCATGTTAGCACTCGGTGCAATTCAAACCAAGTTGCAGGAAATAAACAAATCATTTGGATTCAACTACGCCTGGATTACTTTGCCTCATGAACCAGTGCAAGTGCGTTAATTAAATATGGCCGCTGGATTACTGATGACACAAAGTAAATGGGTGCATGAACAGGATGAGGGCTACCTCCATCTTCTTCTACTGCTTCTAGACCTTATTTCAGTGTGTTCTACAACACATCCTTCCTCTCAGTCCTCCTGCATGCCTGACACAATCTCTCTGCCAGGCTAGACCAACTGACCAGAGCAGATATTCAGCTACTCGCTCCACAGAGTCCACTGCAAGCTTCCAGTCCCCGGTCCCCGACAGGCAATGTGCCCACTGGAATGGTTTTACTTCGTCAGTATGTGGGGGTATAATTCAGAACTGAAGGATCCACAGGTAGATACAAAAGAAAGGCGAGGTAGAAGAATGAAGGGGAAGGGGGGGAACCTGCAAGGAGCAGCTGTACCTGCTGCTTTAAAGGCTGTTTCCGCTTGCACTGACAATGCCTCACACAATATGCACGCACCCAGCGTGATGCCATCAATCCTGAACCCATTCCTATGAAGTATATGTTGAGTTTGTGCCAACGGACATTATGTAACATTTTTCGACGCATCCATTTAATGCACCCAGGTGTCTGTATTTATCAAACAATGAATAGGGGTGTACTGTGTGTGTGTGTGCACCATTTGACCTTCCCCACTTTCACAAGCAGTGAGATACACTATAAACAAAGTAGAAATACTGCCTACTATTGTGTATGATAGTAGGCAGTCTCTGTGTTTACAAATAAGAAAGACTACTGCAGCCTAGCTAGTACAAATTCTGCAAATGTTAGTCTACCGTTTTGCTGGACAGGATCTCGAAACACAGATATTTTAACAATCTTAAACTGCTTTCCGACTGTCTGAATTCTTTTAAATTGGTTTAATTAAACACAACTGACACTCTGCTCACGAAACCCTAGCCATCCCCAAAGGGAATGACAAATCGAACAGTTAAATATAAAAGTTCAGGTGTCGTTCCCCTGCTTCACTCCGCGCCCCCTGAGTCATGGATGGATTCAGGAGTCCATACTGATTCTCTGTGATTACTTATGTTATTATTTTTTGATAATTTTACTTTGAAAGGGTAATGCTCTAGTTACAATCACGGAACAAGTGATTTGAGAATAACACTGTTAGCTTCAAGCAGTTAATAATGGCACACAAGCTGATGAATTTATTGTTTTAGAGGATTTAGGATACTTCTGGTCCAGCCTTCTAACACTAAATCATTTCCTTATGTCTTTAATATAATGTGAGGCCTTTATATAAAAGGTCTCTGCAGAACTTAAAGCATCTGATCGAGACTTCTAGATGCAGATTCCTTACCTTTGAATTTCCCAGGCGGCAGGCTGGATCCAGAAACTTTTGCTGAGCAATACCCCTTGCGCACGACGTCGGGTGGCTCCATTCCGCTCCGCGTGCCGTTGTCGGCGTCAGTAGCATCGGTTATGACATTGCGGTGCCTACATAGGTGCCATCCAGGCACGCGGACATCAGTTCCTTTCTTTCTGCACCAGCTAAGTACCGATTGGGAAGAGCTACCCCTCTGCCGCTTTTTAGCAGGCTTTTTCTCAACTTTTGTTGAAATTTTTAGACTCGACTTTGTGTGCCAGGGATGTCTTTGAGGAAGATAGGTTTCAAACCATGTGGGACTTATTCCTGCATGATGACGGTTACCGATCCCCACTGTGTATGTCTTTGGTGTCTCGAGCGTGACCATGATACGAAGTCATGTTCGGACTGTCAGGCGATGGCTCCGAAGACCTTGAGGGAGCGAGCGATGAAGTTACTTGTGGCCCGGCACTCGACCCGTTAAGCAAAACTCCGAGGAGGTCACGGTCCCGTTCGAAGAAGAGGAGGTCACGGGACCGTCCCAGAGCCCTAAGTCCTCTTCCTCCCATTCGAGGTCCTTAGGACACTCGGGGAAGAGGCACAAAAAGAAGAAGAAGTCCAAGCGGACTGCGTCTTCATCTCAACTGGCGTCTGTCGTTGAAAGAGGTGAGGAGCACCGACGCTCTAGGCACGGTTCCGCGAGGCCGGAGCCAGAGTAGACTTCGCGCCTCCCCCCCTTTCTGCTCAAACAAAAGAATTTTACGAGGCTATGTGCTGCGTATTTGAGCGGAACGACCCCGCTGGAGAGCCTTCAGGCCCCGCGGGGTCGGAAGGGGCCCCATTGGATTTGACACTGTCGGCGCCGGCCTCGACGCCGGTTTGGCCTCAGGGATCCGAACCCAGATGTGGTTTGACACCACTCGTGCCAACGCGACCTCCCCCGGTGTCAAACCCGAAGTCGGTGCCTGCGACGTCACTTATGCCCGTCGGTGGCGCAAGCCTCATCCTCATCTTCATCCCTGACGACATGGAGCCGGAACGGCGTCAATCGACGAAGATTCTGACATCGACAGAACCCAGATGTTCTATGTTGTCACCTGTGCACTTTGAAGATGTGCTAGGCTCAGGAGAGGAATGGGAGGGTCTTGGGACCCTCTTGAGCATCAGGATGTCTCTGAGGAGAATTTGGACTGGTATGGGGGACTTGGGGAGGCCAGTGGTCTGGATACTTCCCCAGATACTGGCATGCTCTCACCTCCTACGGTGGCTATGGAGGAGGCAGCGTCCTATGCCATTGTGGTAAAGAGTTGCCAGTACTGCGCAATTATTTTCACTTCAATTCAAAAGGAGAAACTTGTAACACGAGGATATCCCAAAAAGCTCCTAAAACGGGCAATGAAACAAGCATGGTGGACACCACGGGAAACCTTACTAACAAAAAAGATAAAAGTCCAGTAGATCGGATAGTGTGTGTGTCGACATATTGCCCAATGTCCAATTTGCTCAAAAACTAATCAACCAGAATTGGCACATGATTAAGAACTTAGACTCAAAGCTAATTGAGGCACCTTTATTTGCATTCAAGAAAGACAAGAGCATTGCCAATCAAATTGTTAGAGCCGCGTTACCCAAACAGAAAACTGCCACCCTGCGTGATTTTGTGGGTTTACCGCCAATCAAGGGACATCACAAATGCGGAACATGTATCTGCTGTGATTTGACAATAGAGGGTGATTTGTTCACACACAAAGGAATTCATTGGAAACATGAACACTTCACGAATTGCAAATCTAAATATGTGGTGAATGGGATATTATGCCCGTGCCAAAAATTATACATTGGCAAAACAAATCAGGAAATCCGACACCAGATAACACAACACAAATCCAGAATCAAAAAGAATGTACAAACGGCTCCTTTAGTCAACCATTGGCAGAGCCATGCCCACACTGATAAAGACTTGCGATGGACTATCATCTCGAAAGTCGAACAAGGTGCAAGAGGAGGTGACCTAGAGGCGAGATTGACCAAGAGAGAGGCTACATTAATTATAAAGTTCAATTCAGCAGTAGATGGTCTAAAAGAACTATCAGAAATTTACCATCTATAGTATTTCCACTTTAAGTTACAGTCCGGTGGTTACAATCGGTTTATTTCCAAGTTGTGTGGGATGAGGAATACCGCCAACAGTCAACCAGGAGTCGCGCTATTCACTAGATTGGCTAAGAGACTGGGAGATAGACAACATTTTTGCTGATCTAGAAGCAACCAACCAGTGCTAAGATAAGGCCTGCTGAGATCATTTTTTAGATTCAGTTCCAACATATACATGACAAAAGGAGAATGCCTTACATAATGTGAAAACTTTTGCAGCATTGACTACTCGAGAAAAATTCCTAAAAAACAGAAAAGGATAAAATGAGTATTTCAAAGAGATCATAATGTTTTCAAAGATTTAAAGTCCTAAGAGAACATCGTATCTGACATGGGTTTGTAATACCTGTCAAGTTCGTGAGCTAATCATACATGATGTCTTGAGACTGTTATTTCCAGCATGCCTGACAGAGTCGACGTTAGAAGCATTACGTTCCATTGCGATGGAAGTTTTTAATAAGCACATGACAAAAAGAGAGCTTTATATAACGCGAATCTTGGTGTATTACCAAACACGCGTGAAAAATCGCTAAATAATAGACAATGTTAAAATAAGTCTTTTTAGAGAGCACAAGTTTTTTTAAAAGTCTTAAGTCAAAAGAGAACGCAATATTTGTTTTCTAATACGGTGTAAAGATCGTGAGCAAATCATACAGCTTAAGGTTTACAAACTACAATTCCCAGCATGCTCGACTGGGTTGACGCTATAAGCGTTGCGTCCAACAACAGCGTCTGAACGAGATTAGCGAGCGTTGCGATTGGGAATTGTTTACCCATCGTCTTCGAAGTTGGAGCCTCCGTTCATTGAGCTAGGTAAGAATATGCTAGACAGCGCCACACAGTCCGAGGAAAGTGAAACTTTCTAACAGGTTAGACTAATGAAACCCCGAGTACACGAGGCAGGCGGGAATTGAGCCAGGTAGCATTCTATAGAGCGCCATACAGCCGGTTAAAAGCGAACCTGCTCATCGCGTTTGACTAATGAAACCCTGAGCTCACGAGGTAGGCGGGAACCGCCCTAATATTGTTTAGGCATAGGTAATAAGACATATAGGACAGCGGAGACCCAGTGGTTGGATTTGTCCCCTCAAAGTGAATCGCGAGTGTACTGTAACTTTGCTACACCACATATTAGAGAAATAGCCGACAAACTCCGTTTTTGTTTTCCACAGGTCGGGTGGTACTTTATTTGACCTGAACAAAGAACACAACGTTACTCTGAAAGGGGCCATTGTATTTAAAAAGGTACATTTTCAAAAGTATAAACCTCATTGCCAGATCTCGAGTGCTATGTTGACTTTGATACAATCCTATATCGTCCCACAGAAATTGGACAACATATACTTGAGAGGCTGACCATTAAGCTGTGCCTTATCATTCATTTTAAACAAGTAAGAGAAACTTCTATTCCCCCACATTCCATAATGGAAGCTTAATGTTAAGAGTGGAAATTAAGATAGTTTTTTATGTTTACAGATATTGACACGAATTCCCCTTCCCCAGACAATGAGGTAAGAGGCAAAGTGCTGTGAGAGTTGTATAGATGATGGAGGAGGATTGTAGAATGTATCAAGTAAGACAGTTTTTGTTTTTGTCTTTCAGAAATTGTTGGTCCTGAGGAGAATCCCCAAAATGTGGGAGATTCGAAACGCGTAGACCATTGTATTGCTTAGGCCAATCTGAATGTATTCAGTCGTTAAATTGTGAATTAAGTTGGATTGGGTAGATGGCCTTGTATTATAAACAATGTTTTGCCGTTTATGCAATATTTAATTGAAAGTGTGTTCACCAGAAAGAGGGTTTTGTTAGGCTACCCCAGGGTGGGCACTTTTGTATGTATGTTGTGTGATTGCATGGATGGATGTGAGGATTAGTGTAATTAATGTATGATTCTGACACGGCATATATGTTGTGAATATAGTTTGTATTTTAGAGAGTGAATGTGTAGTTCAACTCTAATTGGGGCTCCAAAAAGAGAATTGATAGCGATTTTGTATATTTGGATTTGTAATTTTAAGTAGTTCCAACAAAAAAGACATCAAAAATATTGAAAAAGTGTTATTGAATATATTTGAAAAAGTTTTTGATTAAAATCAAACGGAAAGAGCGGTTTTGCAAGGGCAATTGTTTTGTTCATTGTTCCTTGAATTGAAGTGAAAATAATTGCGCAGTACTGGCAACTTGTTTTGTTTATTTATATTGTGGCGCGGCCTTACTGCGCTTTAGCCAAACCCTTGTTGTTTTCTCTATTGATAGCGGGAGCAGTCTCGCGAGGTATCTATTGTTAGACACAGAGTAGTGTCTAAAATCGCTAATGAATTTATGAGACAACGGTTCTGTATGCCTGACTCATTTGGTAGTGTGAACTTTTGAGTTATATGGTTGAGTTGTTTATGATTTGGTTTATATAGATATAGGTAGAACGTTGAATGTCTGAGTGAGTGATTGACTTTAGGTGACTGACGTAAATCCCTTGTATTATGACTGAACAAGACACATTCGCATATAGCGAAGATCACATCCAAAAACTTCTGAGCAACCCTCCATTATTCAGCTCTTCAGCTCTAAGCTCTACTGCTAAAATCAATAATGAATCTGAGAAGTTAATACGATTAAAAAAGAAACAGATCAGGACGGACCTTCATGGACACTTTCTCATTCAGCATCTGAGAGCCGGAACTATCCCTGGAGGATTGATAATAAGGAACATACCAGTCATCTTCACAGAGGATCCATTGTATAAAAAAGGATATAGTTTTATTGAAACGAAATGTAGCAGAGATCTAATGGTCCTAACGGTTGAAACAGCACAGAGACTTTCAAAACAACAATTAGAGGAGATTGAAGCATTAGAAGCAGAAATAAAATCGAATCAACTAATCACGGACTCAAAAGCTCTGTTAGAAAAAGTAGAGAAAGACATCTTGGAATTTAAAGATTATACGATTAACCAAAAAGAAACAAAATTTGAAAAAGATAAGAGGAACTTTTCATTAGAGAAAGCTTACCCTTATCTCCAACTTGATTTTTATTCGAGACCAGAAGCACGCCGCTTTCTCCCAGAAAATCAAGGACGATCAAGAAATAATTTCATAAGTTTCTCTGACACCTCGTCTTCTTCAAGTGGAAGCGAAGCAGAAAATACTAATACTCGATCAGGCTTCGCTAGAAGAGGTAATTTCCAGCCAAATTATCAACAGAATTTTCAACAGAATTTGCCACAACAACAACAGCCTTTTTTAGGGAGAGGCCAACAAAGAACACGAGGCAAAACTCGTTACAACGATCAACCTTGGGAGATGTCCACGAGGAGACACAATTACAAAAACTAAATGAGTCGCCAATATATAATCTATCGGACAAAGTATTGACAAACATGGAGATTAGTGTTTTAGAAAAAGGCCTGACTTTCGTCCCTACTAAACCTACAAATTTTGTACAGATGAAGGCTGAATTCATTGAATTTTGCAGGAAAATTCGTCTCACTACTTTTTTTGCTGATCAAATATTACAATCAAATTCAGAAACAACAGGGCTTAAGAAGAAGTCCACCTTTTGCCCTCCAGCTGGTAAGATCCCCAAAGAGGTGATTACATTTGAAAGAACGGTGCTATCAGCTATATCAGACATAGAGAAAAAAAGACATGGTTTCATGAAACCTAACCTGACAAATGCTCAAAAGGAGGCCTTGCTAAACTTGAAAAATGATGACACCATAACAATCAAGCAGGCCGATAAAGCGGATCAATTGTAGTTTGGGGTGTTTCTTGATACACATCCGAAGTCAATAAACAACTATCAAATATGGAGTGCTATAGAAAGATCCCCAAAGATCCAACATGGGAGTTACAAAGACGGTTATTTGAAGTGTTAAAGTCTGGATATGACCAGGGCTTCCTAGGAAAAAAGGAGTATGAATATCTCCAAAATAAACATCCGAGAACACCGATCTTTTATGTACTACCGAAAGTACATAAAGATGAAAAGCAACCTCCAGGAAGACCCATAGTTTCGGGCTGTGAATCTTTGTTTGAACCAGTTTCGAAATTCAGTGGACTTTTTCTAAAACCGTTCATGTCGGAAGTAAGATCATTCCTGCAGGACACAATGGATTTTATAAACAAATTGGATCAGATGCCCTTTGACGAAAATAAAGATTTTTTAGTCAGTATGGACGTCGTTTCTTTATATACCCAAATTCCGCAAGATGAAGGACTTGCAGTTTTACAAACAGTCTTAGACAGCAGACAAAGACCAGTAAAGATTCCCACAGAATTCATTTTGGAACTGGCAAGTATGGCGCTGAAAAAGAACTACTTCAATTTCAAAGTTGAGTTCTATTTTCAGATAAAGGGAGTGGCTATGGGGTGACCATTTGCCCCAGAACTAGCCGTACTTTTTATGAGTAAATATGAAGAGCAATTTGTTTACAATAACAATCCTTACAAACAGTGGATCGGCGGCTGGGTCCGCTATATTGATGATGTTTTTATGACTTGGACAGGAGAAGAAGAACAACTCCATGCATTCCATGAGTGGCTAAATAATAGCACTGCAGATATTAAATTCAGCCTTAACCACTCGAAGCATAGGATGCCGTTTTTGGATGTTGAAGTTTATCCCTCAGATGGTGGGTTGGTTACCACACTTTATAAGAAAAAATCTGATAGGAACAAAGCATTACACTTCACGAGTAATCACCCGCGAAGCTTAAAAGAGAATTTGCCCGTAGGACAATTTCTTAGAATAAGAAGAAACTGTTCTTTTAAGGACGAATACCTGTTCCATGCCAACATCCAAAAGGAGAAACTTGTAACACGAGGATATCCCAAAAAGCTCCTAAAACGGGCAATGAAACGAGCATGGTGGACACCACGGGAAACCTTACTAACAAAAAAAGATAAAAGTCCAGTAGATCGGATAGTGTGTGTGTCGACATATTGCCCAATGTCCAATTTGCTCAAAAAACGAATCAACCAGAATTGGCACCTGATTAAGAACTTAGACTCAAAGCTTTATTTGCATTCAAGAAAGACAAGAGCATTGCCAATCAAATTGTTAGAGCCGCGTTACCTAAACAGAAAACTGCCACCCTGCGTGATTTTGTGGGTTTACCGCCAATCAAGGGACATCACAAATGCGGAACATGTATCTGCTGTGATTTGACAATAGAGGGTGATTTGTTCACACACAAAGGAATTCATTGGAAACATGAACACTTCACGAATTGCAAATCTAAATATGTGGTGTATGGGATATTATGCCCGTGCCAAAAATTATACATTGGCAAAACAAATCAGGAAATCCGACACCGGATAACACAACACAAATCCAGAATCAAAAAGAATGTACAAACGGCTCCTTTAGTCAACCATTGGCAGAGCCATGCCCACACTGATAAAGACTTGCGATGGACTATCACCTCGAAAGTCGAACAAGGTGCAAGACGAGGTGACCTAGAGGCGAGATTGACCAAGAGAGAGGCTACATTAATTATAAAGTTCAATTCAGCAGTAGATGGTCTAAATGAACTATCAGAAATTTACCATCTATAGTATTTCCACTTTAAGTTACAGTCCGGTGGTTACAATCGGTTTATTTCCAAGTTGTGTGGGATGAGGAATACCGCCAACAGTCAACCAGGAGTCGTGCTATTCACTAGATTGGCTAAGAGACTGGGAGATAGACACCATTTTTGCTGATCTAGAAGCAACCAACCAGTGCTAAGATAAGGCCTGCTGAGATCATTTTTTAGATTCAGTTCTAACATATACATGACAAAAGGAGAATGCCTTACATAATGTGAAAACTTTTGCAGCATTGACTACTCGAGAAAAATTCCTAAAAAACAGAAAAGGATAAAATGAGTATTTCAAAGAGATCATAATGTTTTCAAAGATTTAAAGTCCTAAGAGAACATCGTATCTGACATGGGTTTGTAATACCTGTCAAGTTCGTGAGCTAATCATACATGATGTCTTGAGACTGTTATTTCCAGCATGCCTGACAGAGTCGACGTTAGCAGCATTACGTTCCATTGCGATGGAAGTTTTTAATAAGCACATGACAAAAAGAGAGCTTTATATAACGCGAATCTTGGTGTATTACCAAACACGCATGAAAAATCGCTAACTAATAGACAATGTTAAAATAAGTCTTTTTAGAGAGCACAAGTTTTTTTAAAAGTCTTAAGTCAAAAGAGAACGCAATATTTGTTTTCTAATATGGTGTAAAGATCGTGAGCAAATCATACAGCTTAAGGTTTAAAAACTACAATTCCCAGCATGCTCGACTGGGTTGACACTATAAGCGTTGCGTCCAACAACAGCGTCTGAACGAGATTAGCGAGCGTTGCGATCGGGAATTGTTTACTCGTCGTCTTCGAAGTTGGAGCCTCCGTTCATTGAGCTAGGTAAGAATATGCTAGAGAGCGCCACACAGTCCGAGGAAAGTGAAACTTTCTAACAGGTTAGACTAATGAAACCCCGAGTACACGAGGCAGGCGGGAATTGAGCCAGGTAGCATTATGCTATAGAGCGCCATACAGCCTGAGGAAAGCGAACCTGCTCATCGCGTTTGACTAATGAAACCCTGAGCTCACGAGGTAGGCGGGAACCGCCCTAATATTGTTTAGGCATAGGTAATAAGACATATAGGTCAGCGGAGACCCAGTGGTTGGATTTGTCCCCTCAATGTGAATCGCGAGTGTACTGTAACTTTGCTACACCACATATTAGAGAAATAGCCGACAAACTCCGTTTTTGTTTTCCACAGGTCGGGTGGTACTTTATTTGACCTGAACAAAGAACACAACGTTACTCTGAAAGGTGCCATTGTATTTAAAAGGTACATTTTCAAAAGTATAAACCTCATTGCCAGATCTCGAGTGCTATGTTGACTTTGATACAATCCTATATCGTCCCACAGAAATTGGACAACATATACTTGAGAGGCTGACCATTAAGCTGTGCCTTATCATTCATTTTAAACAAGTAAGAGAAACTTCTATTCCCCCACATTCCATAATGGAAGCTTAATGTTAAGAGTGGAAATTAAGATAGTTTTTTTATGTTTACAGATATTGACACGAATTCCCCTTCCCCAGACAATGAGGTAAGAGGCAAAGTGCTGTGAGAGTTGTATAGATGATGGAGGAGGATTGTAGAATGTATCAAGTAAGACAGTTTTTGTTTTTGTCTTTCAGAAATTGTTGGTCCTGAGGAGAATCCCCAAAATGTGGGAGATTCGAAACGCGTAGACCATTGTATTGCTTAGGCCAATCTGAATGTATTCAGTCGTTAAATTGTGAATTAAGTTGGATTGGGTAGATGGCCTTGTATTATAAACAATGTTTTGCCGTTTATGCAATATTTAATTGAAAGTGTGTTCACCAGAAAGAGGGTTTTGTTAGGCTACCCCAGGGTGGGCACTTTTGTATGTATGTTGTGTGATTGCATGGATGGATGTGAGGATTAGTGTAATTAATGTATGATTCTGACACGGCATATATGTTGTGAATATAGTTTGTATTTTAGAGAGTGAATGTGTAGTTCAATTCTAATTGGGGCTCCAAAATGAGAATTGATAGCGTTTTTGTATATTTGGATTTGTAATTTTAAGTAGTTCCAACAAAAAGACATCAAAAATATTGAAAAAGTGTTATTGAATATATTTGAAAAAGTTTTTGATTAAAATCAAACGGAAAGAGCGGTTTTGCAAGGGCAATTGTTTTGTTCATTGTTCCTTGAATTGAAGTGAAAATAATTGCGCAGTACTGGCAACTTGTTTTGTTTATTTATATGGTGGCGCGGCCTTACTGCGCTTTAGCCAAACCCTTGTTGTTTTCTCTATTGTGGTAAAGAGGGCAGCTGAGGTCCTCGGACTGGAGCTGCCCTCCGTGAAAGTCAGAACTAATCTCCTGCCAACACCCCAGCCCAGAGAGTTTGGTGGTGCAGGCCTCTATGTCCCAAGGTGCATTCCCTTCTGCCCCTCCGGATACGGATTCCAAGAGGGGATTCACTTTGGAAGAAGATGTTTCCTTCCTCCACCCTTGCATTGCGGTCGGTGAATACTGCATGCTTATTGGGCTGTTTCTCCCATTCCCTTTGGGAGACGGTTGCGCAAGTGCTGCCACAAGTCCCGGAGGAGGCCCGGGCTGTGCTCTCTCAAGCTGTCAAAGACAGGAGGGATGCAGCAAAATTCGCCATACGGTGTGGGTTAGATATGACCGATTCGCCAGGCAGATCGATTTCAACGACGGTGGCCCTGAGACGCCAAATCTGGCTTCGTACCATTGGCTTCTCGGGCGATGTCCAAGCTAATTTGATGGACATGCCCTTCGATGGAACCCACCTTTTTGGGGAAAAGGCAGACTCGGCCCTGGTCAGGTTCAAGGACTCTCATGCTACAGCCAGATCCTTGGGCCTTTCCTCCCCTCCTCGTGGCCAGTCTTCCTTTCTCCCCTTTTGTGGCAATGGAAGGGGTTTCCATCCATGTCAGCCCTATCCCGGCCGCCGTCCCGCACAGACTGTCCAAGCCGTGCGTGGATGTGGATGCGGTGCATTCCAATCTCGGAATGAAGGCCAGAAGTCGTCTACCACACTGCCCACAGCAGCCACAGCCTCCAAGCACTCCTAGGCTGTTTCTACGGGACCACACTACTCCAGTTGATGGGAGAATTTGTCATCATCTCTCCCACTGGAGATCCATAACATCGGACAATTGGGTCTTGCAGATCGTCCAGGAGGGCTATTCTCTACCTTTCCTTTCTTTTCCTCCTACTATTCTGCCAAGTCAGGAACGGCTGACAGAGGATCATTTAAAGTTGCTCCAAGAGGAAGTTACGGCTCTTTTGGCCAAGGGAGCTATAGAAAGGGTCCCAGTTTCAGAAGTAGGCAGTGGCTGTTAATCCCGCTACTTTCTGATTCCGAAGAAGATCAAGGGGCTACGGGCCATTTTAGATCTTCAGACCGTCCATCTCTTCCTCAAAAAGGAGAAATTCAAAATGCTCACTCTGGCTCAGGTCTTGTCTGCCCTAGACCAGGAAGACTGGATGGTAGCGTTGGACCTGCAGGATGTGTATTGTCACATTCCCATCCTGCTGGGCCACAGGCATTACCTGCGGTTCAAGGTAGGCCGTGAGCACTTTCAGTTTACTCTGCTCCCCTTCACATTATAAGTTCCCCTCGGGTGTTGACCAAGTTGATGGCGGTGGTCGCAGCTCTCCTGCGCAGGTTAGGGGTGGCGGACAACACTACCGCCATGTGGTACTGCAACAAGCAGGGCCGGTGGGGTCGTGGATCCTTTGTCGAGAGGCCCTGCCCTGGTGGTTCAACACCTGTCAGGTTCTCTGAACGCCAGGGTGGACGAACTCAGCCGTCGATGCCTAGCATATCACGAGTGGCGTCTCCAGTCGGAGGTGGCGCAAGGTCTCTTTCAGCAGTGGGGAGAACCTTGGTTAGAGTTGTTTGCCTCCAAAGAGAACGCGCAGTGTCAGCAGTACTGCGCACCTAAGTTTCCAAGGCGGCTATCACTCGGCGACACCTTTCATCGCGAGTGGAGTTCAGGCCTGTTGTACGCCTTTCCACCCATACAACTTCTACCCAGGGTTCTGAAGAAGATCAGGAGCGACCGGGCCCAAGTCATTCTTGTGGCTCCGGACTGGGCAAGGAGAGTCTGGTATCCAGAGCTTCTGAAAATGAGTGTCGATCCTTCGATCAGGCTGCCCCTTCGGGAGGATCTTCTGTCGCAGGGGAGGGTTCTCCACCTGAACCTGTCAACTCTACACCTCCATGTGTGGAGATTGAGTGGCGACAGTTGATAGCCGTTGACCTTTCTCCCGAAGTCTGTAATGTTATTCTGGCGGCCAGGCGGCCTTCCACTATATACAGTATGTGCACTTCAGACAGTATATGCATGCCGTTGGCAGAAATTTGTGTAATACTGTACAGAAAGGTCTATTGATCCTCTTTCTGCTTCTCTTTCTACTGTCCTTTTATTCATTCTAACACTTGCCCAGTAGGGCTCTGCCTTGGGAACTCTCAAGGGTCACCTTTCTGCTCTGTCTGCTTATTAGCAGCTGCCAGACCAGCCCTCTCTCTTCAAGTCTCCTATTGTAAATAGATTTCCAAAAAAGCTGGCTCACTTGTTTCTACCCACGCCCTTTGCCATGCCGCAGTGGGACCTTAATTTGGTCCTCACTTACCTGATGTGTGCTCCCTTTGAGCCTTTGCACAATTGTCCCCTCTGGCTGCTGACCATCAAAACAGCCTTCTTAGTGGCGATTACATTGGCCCGGAGGGTGAGTGAGTTGCAGGCATTGTCCAGCTTGCCTCCTTAACTTATGTCCTTTCCGGACAAGGTGGTGCTTTGCACCAGGGCATCCTTTTTGCCAAAGGTTGTGACCCCATTCTATATGGGTCAGTCCATCACTTTACCCACCTTCTTTGCTCCTCCTCATCCTTCTAAGGAAGAGGAGCGTCTCCACCGACTGGACCCAAAAAGAGCGTTGTTGTTCTACCTTGACCGCACAAAAGAGTTCCCGGTGGATGACCAACTCTGTGGGATACTTGGGAGCAAAGAAGGGTAGGTGTTGGACTTGGCCCTTTTTTGGCTAAAGCTCCCTAAACTTTTAGGCTTCCTCCTAGACCTTTTTCTGACATAAGGTTGCCGACTTAGATGCTTTGGCACTTTGCCACTGCTGATCAGTGTCAAAGTGCAAGTGCTCCCTGTATAAAGTGTTATGGTAATTGGTTGTCCATAATTGGTATGTTTGCCTTACTAGTAAAGTCCCTAGTAAAGTGCACTATGTGTGCCAGGGCTGGTAATGCAAATGCTATTGGTGTGCCTGCAGCACTAATTGTGCCACCCACACGAGTAGCCTCTCTCCGGCCAAACCCAGAGGATCAGACTCCCTCCTTTCCTCTCCGAACCCACCGACATCAGCTGCGGTGTGCCCCAGGGCTCTTCGCTCAGCCCCACGCTCTTCAACATCTACATGTCCCCCCTCGCCGCCTTCGTCAGACAGCATGGGCTCAGCATAGTATCCTACGCCGATGACACCCAGCTCATCCTCTCACTTACGAAGAACCCCGAAGACACCAGACTCTGCTTCCATGAAGGAATGAAGAACATCGCAGCCTGGATGAAAGACAGCTGTCTGAAGCTCAACTCAGAGAAGACCGAGGTCCTCATCCTCGGACCCTGTACCTCCGCCTGAGACAACACCTGGTGGCCCTCCTCCCTCGGGAACCCACCCAACCCTATAGACCACGCTCGAAACCTCGGCATCATCCTCGACTCCTCCCTCTCCATGAACGGCCAGATCAACGCCATCGCCTCCACCAGTTTCAACTGCCTGCGCATCCTCCGCAAGACCTTCAAATGGATCCCCCCGACTGCAGAAGGACAGTTACCCACGCGCTCGTAACCAGCAGGCTGGACTACGGCAACGCCCTTTACGCCGGAATCAACAGAACCCTTCTACACAAGCTTCAAACCATCCAGAACACCGCAGCAAGACTCGTACTCGGCACACCGTGCCACGAACACATGACCCAACACCTTCGAGACCTCCACTGGCTCCCCGTCGAGAAGAGGGTCACCTTAAAACTCCTCACCCACGCCTACAAATCCCTCAACAACATCGGGCCCAAATACCTCAACGAGAGAGTCTCCTTCCACGTACCCAAGAGGAACCTCCGCTCCGCCGACCTTGCCCTGGCAGAGGTCCCCCGCATCCGCAGAAACAGAGCAGGCGGGAGAGCTTTTTCCTACATCGCAGCCAAGACCTGGAACGAACTCCCTGTGAACATCAGACGCTCCCCGACCCTGCACACATTCAGGAAGGACCTCAAGTCCTGGCTCTTCAACTGATCCGGAGCTGCTCCCAACCCCAGCGCCTTGAGACCCTCACGGGTGAGTAGCACGCTCTACAAATCCCCTGATTGATTGATTGATTGAAAGAGAGAACTCAGGCCTGCCACTGCAGTGCCTGTGCGCAGTTTGCTAACTGCCATGTTGTCCTGACAAGTGCACCCACTTGCCAGGCCTTACCCTTCCCTTTCCCAGCACATCAGACACCCCTATAGTAGGCCCAAGGTACCCCCCTGCGATACAAAAGGGGATGATGGACGGAACGTTTGAGCCAATCAAACACTCACCCCCAGTCAACTGATCTGGGTTTAATCCATCATCATTCTTTAGCTCACTCCACCACCCCAGTTCAGACATGGCCATATGCAAATCAGTCTGACCCTGTGCCTCATGGGAACAGTCCAGCCCGAACTGCCAAGCCATGTCTTCCCTGGACCGGAAACAAGCATCCTAGGACCGGTTTCTGGCATTTCAGCCGTCATCAGCTCAAGCGCTCCGTCCATCATCCCCTTTGGTATCGCTTTGTTCGCCCTAAGTTGGCAGGGTATGCCCAGACGTGGGTCCCTTGCTCACTTTGCCACTGGATTCAAGCTAGCCTGGCTGATGACGGCTGAATGGCCAGAAACCGGTCCCAGGATGCTTGTTTCCGGTCCAGAGAAAACATGGCTTGGCAGTTCGGGCTGGACTGTTCCCATGAGGCACAGGGTCAGACTGATTTGCATATGGCCATGTCTGAACTGGGGTGGTGGAGTGAGCTAAAGAATGATGATGGATTAAACCCAGATCAGTTGACTGGGGGTGAGTGTTTGATTAGCTCAAGCGCTCCGTCCATCATCCCCTTTGGTATCGCAAGGTACCCCCCTGGGCAGGGTGCAGTGTCTGTGAAAGGTAGGACATGTACAGAGGTGTGTACCATGTCCTAACAGTGAAATATTCTCTATTTCGTTTTTCACTGTTGCAAGGCCATCTTGCCCATAGGACAGAATGGGGAAGGCTGTGTAATATGTTTCCACCCTATCTTCCCATAGGCTTAAGATGGAGAGGTGAAGTTTAGTGTGCCTTAACTCACAATTTAATAACACATCTTTTTGTGAAGGTGGTTTTGAATTGTGTGTTTAGAAACCACGCTTTTAGAAGTGGCTGGGTTTTTTGTTCTAACAATTCTGTGTGTCTCTGCCTGGTTGTGGATTGACTGTCTGGATTTGAATGTGATAGGATCTGGGAAATGTCTTGACCCAGGGGAGGGGTAGGTCAGACATCAACAGGCTGACCTGCATCTGGAGTGTAGGGGGGAGGAGTAGCCCCCTGGAGGTGAAGAGTCCTGGGCTGCTGCCATAAAAGAATGGCTCCCCCTCCTGCCGAGTGATTAAGGACCCAGGCCCCCACTATCAAAGAAAGAAGGTGCCGTTGGCACGAAGACACCCAGAACTGGTTTGGACAAGGGTCAGTGCCCCCTGAACACAAAGACTTCAAAGACATTTAGGGGTATAACTATGAGAGCTGAAGCCCCTGAACGTTGGACTGATCAAGACTGAAAAGGATTGAAACTACTTCATGGTCAAGAGGAACCTCTGCCAAGGAAGAACAGCTGAAGAGACTGAAGAGAAGGACTGACCCTTGCTGTGTGTTCTGGGGCTGGCCTGCAGTTTGCAGATTTAACTAAGGAGAGGCTAAGGGACTTTCCTGTGTGCTGTGTCCCCCTGCTTGAAAGGACTTTGCTGTGTGCTGTGTCCCGAAGTAACTTGTCCCCATGGGCCCGAGGAGAGCTGGCTCCCTGTTGTGGAAACTCAGGAACATCAAAGTTTCCAAGTGTGTCTCAGCGGCGCTGTGTGCGTGTGCTTTTTGCAGCCTGAGACCTTCGTAAGCATTGCACCGGGACTGTGTGGCCCGAAACCCAACCGAGTATCAGCGACGCTTTGTGAGTGTGTGTGTGCAGCCTGAGACTACCGTGGGGTCCGTGGTACTGGTTGGAAAGTGCCCCGTGACTGCAGTGCCCCCGCAGTGTGAATCATTGTCCACGCTGCTGTGTAGCTGTTTGTGGCCTGAGCCGTCATCGTAACTGAGGCTGCGGATCAAGATCGCCGCCGCTGGCCCGAGCCGCAACGTGCTGAAGGACTTCGTAAAGTTGAGGAAGTCGTGAGGTAATCGTGATCGTTGTTCACAAGAGGAATCTGCCCACGATCGTCAGCACCGGAGGAGGCAGCGCCGTAACCTGTCCGGCAACAGCGTCGCCTTGCATCGGAGCTGCATCGTCATCGGGAGTGCCCAGCAGGACGTCCGACGAGCGGGGAGAGAGAGAGAGCGAGGCAGCGCATCCCCCAGGTAAGGCTTGGCCTCCAGTCGGGAGCCGCAAGCGTGTGTGGCCTGGGGAGGAGCAGGAGGAGTACAGGCGTGCTCCCGTCTCTCGCCCGCTGCATCGCGTTAGACGCGCTGAGTCCTCGAGCGGCCCGGACCTACCCGGCAGTTCCGGGGCCGCCCTCGGAAGTTCAGGACTGTTGTCTGTGGTTGGGGCCTAGTGGTGCCCGTGCTAATCGCGTCGATTGGCCTGGTATTATTCCTGCATTACGAACTGCCTGATTCCGTGCATTAGGGATTGTATTATTCCTGTATTACGAACTGCCTGATTACTTGCATTAGGGATTGTATTATTCCTGCATTACGAACTGCCTTATTACTTGCATTAAGGAGTGCGTTATACTTGCATTACGAACTGCCTGATTACTTGCATGGAGGATTGCATTATTCTTGCATTACGAACTGCCTGATTACGTGCATTGAGGATTGCATTATTCTTGCATTACGAACTGCCTGATTACTTGCATTGAGGATTGCATTATTCTTGCATGACGAACTGCATTAGTCTGATAATACGAACTGCAGTACGAACTGCATAGCATTGCATTAGGACTGCATTTGAACATCGTGAACTGCTCATTGATACCGCAAGAACCTACAAGTGTTTGTTGGCCTAATAGCCAGCAAAGTGAGATATTACGAATACGCATATGTGGGATTTTTATCGTTTGGTCTTACCATATTTTTCTGCTTGATAAAGATACCGCTATTTTCATACATCCGTGTGGTGTCCATTTGTGGTGTTATCACTGTGTCACTGGGAGTGTGGTTGCAAATACTTTACACATTGCCTTGAAGATAAGCCTGGCTGCTTGTGCCAAGCTACCAGGGGGTGAGCAGGGGTTATCAACGAGGGTGGCCCTCCTTTCCCTGACTAGAAGCAAGGGTCCCTATTTGGACTAAGGTAACTGCCTCAGCCAACTAGAGACCCCCAGTTCTAACAGAAGGGCAGTGCAGAAATGGACCATTTCTCGCTGGGTCGTTCTATGCATCAAGATTTGTTATGCCTTGGCAAAGAAGCAGCCCCTTGAGGGATTAAGAGCTCATTCCACCAGGGGAAAGGCTGCAACTACGGCCTTGGCTCGGGGTGTCCCTAGTCCAAGATATCTGTCAGGCAGCAATGTTTGCATCTTTGCACACATTGCAAAACATTACTGCCTTGATGGGCAAGTACGCAGGGACGGACATTTTGCCCGTTCAGTCCTGCAAGACTTTTTAGTCTAGGACGTGAGTCCGCAACCCACCGCTGGGATGGTATGGCTCGGGTATCTGATTCAAAGGTAAGGAATCTGCAGCTAGACGTCTCTATCAGATCAACAAGTTACTTACCTTCTGTAACGCATTATCTGGTAGAGACTCTATCTAGCTGCAGATTCCTTACAGCCCCACCCATGCCTCCCCGTTTTGCGGACTGATATTGAAGGGCTAGGGTTGTTCCCCTTTTTAGGGCCTTAGTTTTGGGCATGATTACATCAGTTACTTCATGGCTCCGGGCTTCTGACGTGGAAAATATGAAAAGTACTGATGTCTGCGCACCTCGGTGGCGACGTCACACGGAGCCGAATGGAGCCACCCGATGTCACGCGCAAGGGGTATTGCTCAACAAAATTTTCCGGATCCAGCCTGATGTCTGGGAAATTCAGAGGTAAGGAATCTGCAGCTAGATAGAGTCTCTACCAGATAATGTGTTACCGAAGGTAAGTAACTTGTTCATTTATACTGATGTCATGAAAAAAAGTACTTTGGGTGCAACATAAAAGTTTGAAATATGTACATTTTGGAGCTGGGTGATTTCACTTCTGTTGGAAATGACCATCTTTTGCATGGCATTCCCCCAGATTTTTGCCTTCTTATTTTGAAACCATTTTTGTTGGCCGTAGGTGCATTGTACTCCTACTAACCAGTAGTAAAGTGCTTGTACTCTCCCTTTTAATGATGGTAAAATTGGCATACACCTAATTGTTACCTTTAATTTACTTATAAGTCCCTAGTGTAGGGTTCTACATATACCTAGGGCTGGTAAATTAAATTCTACAAGTGGTCTGCAACACTCATTGTGCCACCCACTGAGGTAACACTGTCAAACAGGTCTCAGGGGCCTCCCAATGCACTCTGGGTGTGCAGTTCTAAACTGCAATTTCAACCTGGTAAAAGAAATCTGTTGCCAGGCCTAAACCTTCCTTTTTAATACTTATAAGTCACTCCTAACATAGGCTCTAAATCCTCATAGGACAGTAGGACATGTATATTTAATGTTTTATATGCCCTGGCAGTGAAACAGCCTCCTGTTAGAAATTGGCCTACTGATTAACTGGGGTCTGAGCCCTGGTCAAGCAGCAACTTAGGCAGGGAAAGGCACAAGCATACCCAAATTTAGCTTATGTTCAACCCCCTGGTAGCTTGGCATAGAGCAGTCAAGCTTAACTTAGAGGCAATGTGTAAAGTGTTTGTGCAACACTTCAAACAATAAAACAGTGAAAACACCACACAAGATCCCAGACCAGGTTAGTAAAATAGAGCAAAATGCAATAAATAAAACAAGATCAAAATGATAAAAATCTAATCAGTAGAACCGAAGTTTTGAATTTTTAATGAATAAACTGTAAAAGTAGCACCTAGAAACAAAAAGCGCCAACCACGGTTATTCTGGTCGCACTGAACTGGGTCAAAGTCAAAGGTTCAGGCTGACCAGGATGGAGCGCAGGTCAGATACAGTCCCAGATTAGTCCTGCTGCAGTTTTACCTCCTCAGGTTTAGTGCCAAGAGTCCCATTGGCATTGAAGAGGGTCGCAAGGAGAGCGTCGTGGGTGGTGATTGGTGTGATGCAAAGAGCAGTTCAGGCATCGTGGATGTGCGGGCTGGAGCTTTGTGGTGGCAGTCCACCCTGGGCGATCGATGCTTGCTGTTCAAAGAGATGGGCTTGCGCTGAATTTCGGTAGAAATGGCGCGGTTCCAGTGCGATCGGGCCCATTTGCAGGTGAGAAGAGCCCAAAATCTTGATTTCAAGAGCTCAAGAGCCACACCAAGGGTCCAGGATCTGTGAGGCATCACTTGGGGGCCAGGAATAGGATGAAGATGGGTCCAGGAGCTTTGGGGAGTCTTTTATGTCCCTGAGGCACAGATTAAGAGGCAGGCAGACTAAACCTTTGAGTCACTCTGGGGTCCTGGGTCCAAGATGAAGTTGCAGGTCCAATTCTTCTCCCCCAGGCAAGAGTCAGCAAGTAACAGGTAAGAACATCAGGGCAGCAGTTACTTCATAGCAGCAGTCCAGCAGAGTGGCAGCCCTTATAGCAGCACAGTAGGCCTTCTTCATGGCAGAGAATCCAAATGTCCAGAAGTCTACTGAAGTGATGGTGTCTGAGGTCCTTCTTTTAAACACTGGTGCCCTGGTTCAGGAAGGTGGGAGAAGCTTCTAGGCAGTGATTGTGAGTGTAATTTCCTGCCTCCCCTGCTCTGGCTCCATGCTGGCTGAAGTGACAATGCAGGGTAGTTATGCCCTTTGTGTGAACGCAGAGCAGAGGCTATTCAGGTGTAATAGGGCTGCTCAGCTCTGCCCCACCAACCTGCCAGCAGATGTCTCGCTCAGGCCCAGTTAATCCCTCTATTGTGTTACTCTCTAGGAGGCAGTTCGGGCTGGACTGTTCCCATGAGGAGCAGGGTCCAGACTGATTTGCATATGGATGGGTCCAAACTGGGGTGGCGTATTGAGCAAAAGCACAATGAATTTTACCCAGATCTCTTGACTGAGGGTGAATGTTTGATTAATTCAGCATTCCATCCATCATTTGTTGCTGCAACAACTTTCTAAAAGTGGCATTCTTAAAACTGTGATCTAAAACTTCACCACTGAATAGGACTTTTCATCCCAATTCCAAAGACACAAAACATTAATTGGTTATCCCTTCCCATTTGGAAATTACACTTATAAAAATGTAATAAGGCAACTCCAATGTTATCCTATGGGAGAGATGGGCCTTGCAGTAGTGAAAAACACATTTAAGAGTTTTCACTACCAGGACATGTAAAGCCTAAAGGTACATGTCCAACTTTTTAAATACATTGCACCCTGTCCTATGGGCTGTCAGGGCATGGCCCTAGGGTTGACATATGTATTTGTTGGAAATTGCCCGTTCTGCAGTATCACCCCCAGACCTTTTGCCTTCCTCCTCCTACTTTTTGGTGAATTCATTTTTGTTTGCCATAGGACTCTGTGCACCAAACCACTGCTAACCAGTGCTAAGGTCTTAGCGAGGGGGTTTAAATAGCAAATTGACATGGCAGTGTGTCACTTCATTCGGGCTGCAATGGCAGGCCTGGGACATGTTTAAGGGGCTACTTAAGTGGGTGGCAAAATCAGTGCTGCAGGCCCACTAGTAGAATTTAATTTAGAGGCCCTGGGTGCATGTTCCTCAGAACACTCCTGGACCTGTGGAGAATCAGAAGAAGGACAGCCCTGCTGTCTAAAGAACCTGAAGGAAGACTGGACCTGCTTGCCTTAAACTCAGAGTCCCAGAAGTCACTCCAAGGGTCAGTCGGCTGACCTCCTGTTTGAGCTACAGGGACAGAACAAGCTTCCAGAGGCCTCTCTCCCTGCAACTGCCTAGTTGACCAGTGCCAACTGGATCTGCACTAGACCCTGCTACTGGCCTCTGTTGGAGTGAGTCTCAATCCCCAAGTTGTGCCTCCCAGAGCCTGGAACAGTGGCTGATGTTAGAGTATACTCCTCCTGTCCACACTCAGAAAGCTGGGAGTTAGAAACTTTTTGCAAACTTTCTGCCTCAAGAACCGCTGGAGACCAGGATCACTGGTGAATGCACAGCTGTTGACATTGAATAATCAGTCGGACTCAGCTTGCTGGTTTGCCTCGCTGAAGGAGATCTGACTTCCAGAAAGGTTTCTAAATCCTACATAGAGGACTTCATTGAGACTGATGCTGAGTAGCAACCCTTCAACATAGAGGCCTTCCTGGGCACAGACATTGCCTACATTGAGCTTTCCCACCTTCTTTGATGATCACTTCGGGATCATGTTCTTCAAAAGCCTGCCATCGTCAAGCCCCACTTCAGATACAGTTTACAGCTTGCTGATGACTCGTCGATGACCACTTTCTCTCCATAAAAGATTCTGAGTGCAAAGGTAAACCTTCTGCCTGGACAAACCCGGGCCCTGCTTTTGACCAATGCTCCATCACAGTCAGCCCTAACCTTTGACCCGGTTCAGCGTGACCAGCTAACCGTAGTTGGTGCTTTGTGCCTTTTGGTGCTATTTTATTTCAAACTTTACAAATTCATATAGCCGGTTCTACTTATTGGATTTTGGTTGTTTTGGTGTCATTTTATTTATTAAAATTGGCTTTATTTCAAAATTTGTTTTAGGATTTTTCTTGAATTGTTTGTTCACTTTACTATTGTTTTAGTGCTGCAGAAATACTGTACACATTTTCTCTAAGTTAAGCCTGACTGCTTTGTGCCAATTTACAGTAGGGCTAATGCACAGGTTTGTTTACTGACTTTACTGGTTCACCCTGACAAGAATTGTGATTATTACTAGGGATGGGTCCTCACCCTCTCAACTAATATTCCAAGTTTTAACAACGTCACATAGGGAATCCTTAGTCACACAATTAATTGTTAGGGATATTGGTTCTTTTTGGATGGGCAACAAGACAGCAAATGATCACTAAGGGCATCCTCTTTAGATAACAGATGAAAAGCATTGTGAAATGTGTGCCAGTGAGTGCCACTATGGCATGACCCACAAAAGCATTTGCGGTGTCGCTGCTAAATTGCTTTTTTTTTTGTTTAATGGGTCTTTAGCTATATTAGTAGATGGTTCAAGCAATATAGATTATTTTATTTCCCTTGTGTTTTCTCTTTAAAACTATAGCCTAGCTATGTGATAGTAAAACGTTCTAAAATGATGTATTGATCAATGTAAATTTTCATTTGTGAAGTGTTTAAGGCAACTATTTTGCCTGTCACAAATGTGTTAGAAATTATACCCAAGATGGCCTCTCCAGCACCATCACTGTAAAGAAGTTTCAAAGATCAAGCAGGATTGTGTCAAATGTCTACTCTTCTAGTGACTCACCAATCCCACTTACTCCCTGATGTGTGTGGTAGTCCATCACCTCTGAGCCCATTGACATCCTTGAATTGGCTCAGCATCTCATGCTTCTGTTAAGCTGTGCATGCCTCCATGGCAATGTGAAAAACTTGGTTTATGACTCCTTCAAGCCTCTCTCCTATGTAGTACAAGCTATTCACATAATTTTCTATTTCAACCTGGAGGGACTCTTTAGCATAAACCCCACTATGTTGCCAAAGTTTACATTTTGAAACGTAATCTCAAGATTGTTTAACATTAAACTTTTATTTGTGTGTCTGATGTGATTGAACTGGCCTTGACTGTGCTCCAGATGCCACCTTGGAGAAGACAAAGTTGGGCTAATTCAGAAATGTAACATTGCGTCTCCCATTTAAGCAAATGAAAAACAACTCTTCAAATGTCCAGGCCAATAAATGGCTGACAGATAACATCCTGACAGAAAGCCTGCAAGAGGTAAAACTAAATCGCTAATGGTCTGTACAACATTCCAGTTTCTTAATAAGATTTACATATACTCCCATACTTCGTGTCAAGAAAAGTAATTTCATATCCAGACTGCTAAAATGAGCAGTTAAATTAATGGACTCCACAATCTTTTGAAGTTGACAGACTCCTATTAAAGCTCAAATTCATTGAAGGGGCTCATTAAAATATTTTTAAGCTGTCAGGCCCTAGAGGCCCCCAAACCACTAAGTCATTCCACAAATGTGTAATGATTTGATAATCTACTTCTAGGGAAGGCTAGTTTCAACCTCACAACAATGAAATAGCCACAACCATCAAATTCCACTGGGATGCAAAGACAAAGGCTACTTCACACTAGTTGACCCCATCACTGAATAAGAGGTCAGGTTCCTAAATTTCCACATCAGACTTTACCCTGTCTACTAATGTCTGAGGTGTACGAATGACCAGCTTTGGACTCCCACTACTGGCACTCCCCCATTAACAGGCTCATGAGTTTATCCCTTTAAAACGTAGTGGGCCCACAGGTGCGCTTCCACTCCGCCATCATGCCCATCCTGAACAAAGGCTGTGAGCCTTGCTGTCCCTTTCTCAAGTCTACCTTTCATTAACTCATCTAGTTGAATTACCTGTTTCCTTAAAGCTTCTTCCTACTTGTCAACAAGAAACATCATTACTACCAGTTATAGACTGCACCCCTGCTAGGACATAGAAATAACCATCATACTCCACCACCTTCAGAAATGATGGGCATTGAGGGATTAAAACTGGTCTGTTTTTCATCCACCCTGACCCTTCACCACCTTTAATTTAGATATTGCTTAATTCTATCATATCATCTTTCACTACAGTTGACTGTAGGGCGCCTACAGGACCATTCCTAATAACATTAGTTTATAAACCATGCATGACCCGTTTAACATTCATCTGAAGCAGTTAACTTGGCTACCAGAATTTTGCTTATGATCAAAATAAAACAGAGGCAGATTAAATGGGTTTATAGAGTCAAGAGCAGTGTTAATACCTTTTACTTTTCAAAATATATTTTTGAGTGCAAAGTACTGACAGTCATGATGAGACTCAGCTACATGGGTGATCTAAATTGGCTAATACAACAGATGATAATGTTCACCTTTTAAAGACATCTGAGTTCTTTCTAGATTCATGATTCAATATTTTCTATATGCTGAGACATTCCCCATAGATATTTGTTTTTACCGTACACAATCAGTCATTTCCCTTGACTTTCAGAGTGGTATAAGAATGACACACTCACTGGGAGCGGCATGCAAGAAGCATGTGGAGACTTAAAATTACTTTGCTAGGTAGGACACCTGGTTCTCTGTCCTGTTTTGAGTGTTGCTGATTTACAGCACTTGCCATTTTTTGGAAGTACTGAAAACAGTACAACCCCTGTGGTCGCTAATCCTTCTGGAAAGCAGAACTGCAGGAAGTCTCTCCATTTTCAAAATACCCGTTGTTATATTATTATTTTTTTACCAGGCTTACACTGTTCCTTGATAGTATAAATACACCTGTATGTACAAAATGCCCTCTAAAACAGCACAAATACACAAAATATAAGAAAAATGAATTTTTGAATAGATACACTTTATACCAGCATAAAGATTCAAGTGCTTTTTATATGGATATTATACCGAGATGGGAAGCAATGTAGAACTGTGTACGATCACAGGGAAAGATTATGGATTAATTAGGTGAAAGGAGTACAATAAGTAAAGCTCACATATTCAATAGGATGCCTCTTTGGTTGAAGACAGATGTCAACAGTGATGTCATTGTGAGGTGATGAGCAGTGCATTACTTGGGTGCGAGTTATAATTAGTATAAGTTACCGTAACTGATGAATTTCAGTATTTTTAGATTTTGTTTCCTATTTGTAACGGAATATTTTTTTTTATGGAATTTTGAATGTATCTGTTCTAACACTAATTGTAGTTTAACTCTGGTTCTTTAAGTGAATTTCTGCTGTTTATTTAAACATAAATGAAGGTGTTATATCCAAAGCGAACAATAGTCACTCTAACCTTGTTTTCCAGTGAATTACAACATATATATATATTCACAGAAAAAAATAAAGTTTAAAGTGTCAGTATATTTAGGAATGTTAACAATTTATGACTTTGCATTTTTTTAAAAACATAGAAATTCACAGAAAAAAACACAAAGGCTATAGTGACATTCCTTTTAGGAGAAAATGTCAATTAAAATATGTTTTAGACTAACAAAACCACTGAAATTCACCAGTTAT
Organism: Calotriton arnoldi; assembly: GCA_963921515.1. Classification (NCBI taxonomy): domain Eukaryota; kingdom Metazoa; phylum Chordata; class Amphibia; order Caudata; family Salamandridae; genus Calotriton; species Calotriton arnoldi. Next base: position 181,351 of record CAWUFW010013914.1, read on the forward strand.
AGTTATCTTAAGTAACATATCTCGTTCCCTAAAGTAACTATAACTTGCACCCTCGACATGCTCAGTGTTGTTATCAATTATGTAATTTCAGATATCATTAGGGATGTTATTAATGCAATTTTGAACATGTCCTGAGTGGTATAACATGCGAGGGTAGAAGCAGTGCATGGTGTGGAGGCGAGTTATAGTTACTTTTAGGCACAAGTTATAGTTTCTTGAGATAACTACAATGGCAGAATTTCAGCGGTTTTGTTTGTTTAAAATATTATGTTTCAACTAACAATTTCACAGTAATATAATGTCCGTTTAGCCTTTTGTTTTTGAATAAATTTCTTAATTTCTTTTAATGTAATTTAAGCTATTATTAGAATTCCTAACAATAGCATCACTTTAACTTTGGTGTTTTTCAGTGAATTTCATTGTTTTTGTAATGTAAACTAAGGTATCCGTTGCCGTGCAAGGTGTGGGGTTGGCTCAGGGCCTGAGCCCAACCCCCCATGGGTGTCCAACTCCCTTGGGCAGGGAAACAGATCAAAAGCCTGCTCCTAGTGAGTGGGAGCATTTTTAAAGCTTCCGCCCACTGAGAGAGGACTTGATGTTTGCTCCTGCTTGGAGTGAGATACAAAAATTCTCCCGCCAAGCGGGAGCAAACACAGGCTTCCTCCCACTGCAGGCAGGGAAACTGCTGTGCCCCAGGGCTGGGCTCCCCAAGACAAAGCTAGTGAGCTGATCCCGGGAGTGGGGGGGTCCTCCGGGCCATTAATGGCTTAGGGAGGGGGGCCCAAGACCCCCTCCCTTAAAGTAATTGCCCCAGGTAGGCTCCCCGGGGCCTTTAATGGTTCGGAGAGGGGTGTTGTGTGCTTCCCCTCCCCATTTTAAGTAATTTGGGCCCTGGAGGTGAGCTCCACGGGGCCTTTAGAGGCTTGGGGAGGGGGCCACGTGGCACTTTCCCCATTTTGCAAGCTTTCAGCCCTGGGGGTTGGCTCCAGGGGACTGTCATGGGTCGGGGAGGGGGCCCACATGGTCCCCTCACCGTATTTAAAAATTTCAGCCCCTGGGTGGGCTCCCTGGGCACTCTGATGGCTCAAGGAGGGGCTGTGCATCCCCCCTGCCCATGCACAATGTTTTCAACCCTGGAGTTGGGCTCCCCAGGCCCTCTGATGGATTAGGAAGGGGGGCCAAGGAGATGGTCCAAGGAAAATAAAGCTTCTTGGGCCAATCAGAATACTCTATTTTAAAATTTGTGCTCCTGCGAGAGTCTCTCGAGACTCCCGCAGACCTACCCATCCAAATATACAATTATTTTTTAACCTTCATTTCTCAAAAACTACTGAACGAATTTGCACCACATCACAAAAAGCACAATCTGTGGACCAAGATCTAGCTTCCTACCAAATCTGTTGTAATTCTGTTCAGCTCCTATCGCTGTAGCCTTGTCTAAAGAAGTCTATGAAAAATGCATAGGGATTTTATGTTTTATGTTTTAGGACCCCCCTGTTTTTTTGGTCCTCACTTAACGGATCATCCCAAAACTTTCCATGCACAAACTAGTCCAAAAGTAGTTTTGAAAATTTTGTGATGATTTGTCAAACAGCGCCAAACATATTGGCAAAAGAAAAAATATATATGTGTATATATATATACATGCAGTCACTAGTAAGTAGTTATAGTTAGGACCTTGTTTCTGTTCAAAAAGCGTTTATGTATATATATGTGCGAATTTTAAAAGGATATATATATATATATATATATATATATATATATATATATGTATATATATATATATATATATATTACCTACTGGTGGACACCAGTAGGTAGTTACAGTTAGGACTTTGTTTCTATTCAAAAAGTGCTTTTTCTTTTGACAATATCTTTGGTGCCGTTTGACAAATCTTGCGAAACTTTCTAAACTAATGGGGCGGTCAGGTCAGCTCCTTTGTTGAAATTTTTGGGGTTGTTCGTCAAGCGGGGCTGAGAAATAGGGGGGGTCCAAAACACATTTTCTCCATGTTAATTTCCATAGGAAAATTTAGACACGGCTACAGCCCAAACTGCTGAACGGAATTACACCAAATTTGGCAAAAAGGTAGTTCTTAGTCCAGAAGGCACTCATTTTGTTAAATGGTGTAAATCCATTCAGTAGTTGCTGGGAAATATAAACATTTCTCAGATATCCATATAGCTCAAGTCTACGATCTGATTGGCTGCCAAAAGTTCCAACCAGGAAGTGTTGGCAGCCATCTTGTGACTCAGAAAAAAGGTAAAAAAAAGGATAAAAAACAAGAAAAGGGGGCAGGGTAGGAACACCCTGACCCCTTAGGCCTGCTCAGGGGGTCCCACAGGAACCCCCAAGGCCAAAAAAGCATTTTTTTTAAAAAAATTCAGCAGGATTCGCGTTGGGTGCACGAATTCCACCTAATTTTTTTTTAAAAAGGACGAGCGGTCTCCCGCGCTTTGTTTTCTTTAAGCCCCCGGGTGGGCCAGGTCCCGCCCCGGGACTTTATTTTTTTAAATACGGGGGAACTCCTGCCCCCCCACAGAGCCCCGGGGACTGCCACCTCCCCGGGGCTATATTCTTTAAATGCAGGGGCCACACAGCCTCGTCGAAGCTCCAGGGACCGCCACCTCCTGGGGGCTATTTTCAAACATAAAGTGTGGGGGGACTCGAGCCACCCCACACAGCCCCAGGGACCACCACCTCCCCGGGGCACAAATTAGGTAAATGCGGGGGTCCATTGCGGGATCCCAGCCCCGGGGACCACCACCTCCCTTGGGCTAAACAGAAGAAGGGAGCGGGGCCGTTCGTCCCCCTCCAGGAGCCCTCCATGGCCCTGGGGACCGCCACCCCCCAGGACCGGCTCCAGCAATGTCCCGGGGTTCCCATCCCCGGGACATTGCAGTTTGCTCTGGCTTGGCAGAAGCACTGCTCCCGCCATGCCATAGCAAACACTGCTTCCGTTCATGGAAGCGAGAGCATGGAAAATGCTCTTGCTTCCATGAAGCAAAGCGAATTGGCTTTTGCAAACATGCAGCTCCCTTTGCCCAAAAGCAATGCCGGCTCCTGCAGGAGGCGGGGAGGCAGCAGGGACTGCAGGGGTGTGAGGCTCCCCCGCGGTCCCCAACGACCTGGCCATGCCCCAGGAAATGGGGTCCCTGGGGCCGAAAAGGGCCCGGGTGGGGGGCGACTCAGCCCCCCTCCCTTTTTATAATTTTTTTTTATATAATCTTTTTATTAGTAGTTTGCGCATCAGAATCAGTGTACAGATATTATGTTACAAACATCAGTGCAATATACTGTTGCCCGGCCATGAGAGCCACTTGGTACAGTTCTCAGGACATAGAGCACATCGCTTAGGAAGTGCCATACAGGAGTTAGTCTTACAGTGTAATCCCAGCCCTATTACGGGTACAACATTCTCGGACCATTTATGTACCACCCCTATGGTGGTCCATTTGCAATTGCATCCTGTGATCACATTACTACTTTTAGTTTTACTTATTTTCTAAACGAAACAGAACATACAAACTAATTATTGCTATTGACAGCATCTGGTGATATAAGCGTTCTCCCATAAGTTGTATTTGTGTGTCCTTATTTGATATTTAAGCAAGGTTTTTACATGGTGCAACGTCCCACTCCTCTGATCCCTGAACCCCGTTGGGGTGTGTCTGGGTGGGGGAAGAGGGGCACGAAGGGGGAGGCACATGCTGAAGGTGAACCAGCAGTAGGGGCCTAACTCATCTACAGGGCCTCCCAGGCACCTTTTTATTGTTTTTAAAATAAAACGGCCAGGCCCCGGGGATTGGGTCCCCGGGGACAAATTGGCTTGGGGAGGGGGGGCCACACAGGGCCCCTCCCTCAAGCAATATAATTAAAACATAGGCCTAGCCCTGGGGGATGGGGTCCCCAGGGCTTAAATCGGCCTCTGGAGGGGGGCCGTGCAGCCCCCCTCCCTTTTTAATTAAATAAAAATTATAAAATGGGTCAGGCCCCTGGGATGGGGTCCCTGGGGCCCAAAAGCACCAAGGGAAGGGGGCCACACTGCCCCCTTTCCAAAATAAAAATAAAATGCACGAACGGCAACTCGCCGGAGGCCCCACCCCCTTTCTCTACTACTCTGTAAACGTGCCTCCTGGCGCACTCTTGGTTGGGGGATGAAGTCCCCGTCGGTGCTGAAGGTCCTTAGGGGCCAACTAGCCCACTAGGTACCTCTAGTACGCCCCACCCAGAGGTAATGCTGAAAGGAGGTCGAAGGCCATGCCCCTTTTTACTCCACTCTGCAAACGCGTCTCTTGGCACACTGCTGGTGGGGGGATGAGGTCCCCTTGTGTCCTGAGGGCCTCAGGACTAAAGTGGACTTCATCGCCCAAGCAGCAGTGCACCAGGAGGTGCGTTTGCAGAGTGGTGGGAAGGGGGCATGGCCTCGGACCACCTCTCAGCAATCCAGCTGTGTGGGGCTAGCTGGAGGTATCAGGAGGGCTAGTTGGCCCCCAGGGACCCTCAAGAGGCAAGGGGACTTCATCCCCCAACCAAGAGCGTGCCAGGAGGTGTTTGCAGAGTAGTGGGGAAAGGGGGCTTGGCCTGCGACCACCTCTCAGCAATCCTACTGTGTGGGGCTCACTGGAGGTAACAGGTAGGCTAGTTGGCCCCTAAGAACCCCTAGCAGTGAAGGGGACTCCATCCCCAAACCAAGAGCATGCCAGGAAGGGCATTTGCAGAGTGGTGGACAGAGGGGGCATGGCCTGCTATCAGAACTCAGCAATCCTGCTGTGTGGGACTTACTTGAGGTAATAGGAGGGGTAGTTGCACCAAAGGACGTCCTTGGGGGCCAACTACCCCTCCTGTTACCTCCAGTAAGTCCCACACAGTTGGATTGCTGAGGTCTTCGGAGGCCATGCCCCCTTTGTCCACCACTCTGCAAACGCACATCCTGGCGCACCACTGGTTGGGGTATGAAGTCCACTTTACTCCAGAGGGACCTTGGGGGCCAAGAAGCCCTCCTGGTACCTCCTGTAAGTCCTTCGCAACAGAATTCCTGAGAGCTGGTCGGATGCCCAGAACCCTTTCTCCACCACTCTGCAAACGTGATTGCTAGTTAAAAAACATTAGAAATTCACTGAAAAAACCACAGGTTTCTGGGATGTTATAGTTAGAAATTATCATTTAAAAAAGCTTAAAAATTCACTGAAAAACCCACAGGTTTCAGGGACCTCATAGTTAGAAATTATCATTTAAAAAACCTTGGAAATTCACTGAAAAAAACACAAGTTTCAGGGATGTTATAGTTAGAAATTAGCATTTAAAAAACTTTAGATATCCACTGAAAAAAACACAGGTTACAGGAACGTTATAGTTAGGCTGACATTTCACTTATACAAAACCAAAGAAATTCAGCTGTTATAGTTAGCTGAGCTAACTATAACTCGCACCCCCACCATGCACTGCTGATGACGTCACATATTACATCACTCATGACATGGTCAGTGACATCTCAAATGACATCACTGATGACATCACTAATGACATCATCCACATAATCTCTGATGCACCTACTCACAACCCAATATAACCTTTCATACACCCACTACAAATTTCAGACTACCATTCTTGAAACCATTGACACACCAATACCAGTACGTACATACCCACTCACTGATTCATAGGTCTACATATACATTGACTCACTCACCCATACAGGCACTCATACAGCCAGTCACACACCAATACAGCTGCTGATATATCCACTCATACACCCATATAGCCACTCATACACCGTCAGGCACCCATAGAGCTACTCACACGCCTACTCACTCACCCAAACACTCAATCACACAGCCACTTATTCACCCATACAGAAACACACACACTCTCACTACTCATACAGATTCTAACAAATACCTACTCTCCTATACAGTCACTGACACAAGCACACACTTACCCATACAGCCACTCTCACTATCACTCACTCACACATACAGTCACTTAGATACTCCAACACTCACATATACTGCCTTTCACATATGCAGTTACTCACCCATATACCACTGAGACATCCATTCACTCACCGACACAGCCATACGCACACTCACTCACCCATACAGTCCCTCACAGATGCCATCATAAACCCATACACCCAGGGATTCACCCACTCGTACATCTATGCAGATAGTCACACACCCCCTCACCCACCCACACAGACACTCAGGCACCCATACAGGTACTCAGACAACTAATCAATAACCCACATAGCCACTCATGTACCTACTCACCAACCCATACAGTCACTTACACACCAACTGACAGATTGATACACACATTCACACAGATTAGTCACTCACCATACATTTGCTAAGACACGTTTAATCACTCACTTATACAGTCACGCACCCACTAAATCATCCGTACAGACCCACATACACCCACTCATTCTTAAATACACCTTGGTGTATATGTATATATATAAATATATAACATTCTTAAACTTTTTAGAAATACTCAGTCACTGGATGATGATATCAGTGATGTCATTTGAGATGTCATCAGTGATGGCTTTAGTGATGTCACTGGCCATGTCATGAGTGATGTAATATGTGACGTCATCAACAGTGCAATGTGGGGCGCGAGTTATAGTTAGCTCAGCTAACTATAGCGGCTGAATTTCTCTGATTTTGTACAAGTGAAATGTCAGCCTAACTATAGCGTTCCTGTAACCTGTGTTTTTTCCGTGAATATCTAAGGTTTTTTAAATGCTAATTTCTAACTATAACGTCCCTGAAACCTGAGGTTTTTTCAGTGAATATATATTATATATGTATGTATATATATATCTAAATATATATATATATAAATATATATATATACATATATATCTATATATAGATATCTATATATATATATATATAGATATATATGTCATGAATCTGGTCTTTTTCTCGTAAAACATCTTCTTTTTTAACATATGTGACTCAATAGAATTGTGTTCGTTAGGTCATTTTGACACACGCCCAGACGTATTACATTCAGTATTGGTTCTTATGCACCAGGTCATACATTATCATCTTACTGCACAATACATTGCAGCACTGTTAATCCGCCGCTTCAAAAAAGTTAAACATTTTAGCTCCTTACCCACCTAATTCTTCTTTACGATTTTCAGCTAAAAATCAATGAACTCCTGCTCACTGTGTGCATACATTCCCTTTCCATGCTAAAGCTAAAAAAAAACACTTTCATCTTTTGAAATATTCCAAACATGACAACAACAAGCATGCCAGTGCAGCCGAGGCAAGTCTTTCCGTGTCTCTAGGTAACATTTTAACCTGCGTGATGTTCGGCGCGCAGCATCTTAAGTATTTTTCCAGGAAATACACTGCTGCTTGTTAAAAGGGATTGGACCCCAGAGAGACCTTTAAAGATGCCTGCAAAGTGAGAGGTGCCAGGAGAAAGATAATCGGGCTGATCATGGTTATTTACCTTACAGTTTCATTCATCCTTAACTAGGTATAATTTAGTGGCATGAAATGCGTTATTGGGAAGGTATTTGCATCAAACAGCTCTAAGCAACCATGAAAGCGCAGGAGCTGAACCAATGACAGAATGGTTTCCTGCATTCCTTGGGCAGCGTTTCTGTAATACACAAATAAACACATCAAATAAACACGTTTTGATTCAGTGGTTTAAAGAAGATAGTCTTTGGAGTATTTTGCTAATTTTATTTTTGAGTTTAAAAAAAGGGGAACAAATCTATCAATTTCATGTTTTTTTCGCCTGTCTCTGGTTGCAGCTGGCTGACCGATTCTGAAAATATCCTGAAGCCAGCTGTTGACATTAAACATTTTTCACACTTTTGTTGAGCCTTCCGCGCGCAGCCGCATCAGTCTAGTTAAGGACTGCCTGTGCTTTCCATGTTTCTTCTTTGGCTTGATGTCGTTTTAGAAGCATAGCATTGGCAATATAAACGATTATTGATGATGCGCAATTAAATCTGTGCTTTTAAACAAAATTACTAAAATCGTGCCGTAATTATTGGACCATATGTGCACCAGCAACATTACATTTGCTATTTTGAGTGTTGAATTTGTATAGCGATCCGAAAAATAGCAATAATTTTGCATGGCACAAGGTTGGATGAAATATTTCAGAAAAAGCTACCGCATTGAGTTAAATTTTTCGGTGATTCGTTTCTTTGAGGGAAGAGTGTTGGGTATGGTAGCTCAGACTTTCTTTAACATTTTCTAACCCGGGATAGGGAAGCCCACCACGTGTCAATGGCTTTTTGAAGCATCTGTATAGACCGCAAGGCACTGCTGGCCAGTGCAGCATGGAAAACACAGTTTACATTGCATGCGCTACAACTCATGCGATTACAACGCGGTTGTTACAACGATCGCATTGTTACAACTCAAGCCATTACATCGCAAGTCGTTTCTACGACTTGCTGTAGGGGGCGCGCTAAACTAAGGAATAGTATAATTTACTATTCCAACACCTTCCCTACTGTTGCACACGCTGGAGTTGGAATAGTAAATTATACTATTCCTAAGTACAGCGTGCCCCCTGCAGCAAGTCGTAGAAACGACTTGCGATGTAATGGTTTGCGTTGTAACAACGCGGTCGTTGTAACAACCGCGTTGTAATCGCATGCGTTGTAGCGCATGCGATGTAACATCGCATATTCGTGCAGCATTGTTTCCACTGAGGTCAGGGATATAGCAATCTTTAATGCAGCAGGTGTAGTGATGGACTGTTACAACCTAACCAGGTACAGGATAGCCCAATGTGTTTATTTTACATTATAGTGCATGGCAATTTACCCACGCCACTACCTAGGTTGTCCATATTTGCTCAGATCCAAAAGTACTGTAGACATTGTAGAAAGACTACTTTGCATAAAAATGTGGCGGAGTGTAGCCCAGGAATGGTCCTGTCAATGGTGCTGAAGATTAATCTGGAAGCAGGGCAGAGTACATTGTGAGCCAATGCAGACAGGGCCATGTAAGCAGGGCCACTGGAATGATGCGATTGCGCGGCTATGGCAATTTTAACATAATTATAGATTTTCCACATAATCTATCATCTGCCACATAATCTGCTGATTTTAACAATAATTTTTTTAATTTCTAAATCAAACGATTCATTAGTTACAAAAAATGCTGCGATGTGTTGCTGTGCAGTGCAACACCCTATGCACAGCAGGACAGGTCACGTTTTTGTTGCTTATTTCTAAATTGGTGTGTTATACTGGTACAAATGAGGTTCAACCAATGCCCATACAGTGTTACCAAGTGTAAAAATGACGAAATAATGAAGTAATACTATTACAAAATGTGGTGCATTATGTCACATAATTGGGCTTTTCTTACTGCATAATTTACTCAGCCCTGATGCATAATTTGGCCCTCTAATGCCCCATGATTCCAGGGGCCCTGCATGTAAGGCAAACACCTAGAATGTTCTCCAAAGACCAGGCAGTGCCAACTGAGTTGAAGTTCAATGGGGCATATGTCCTAATGGCACCTGAACTCCAGAACAAAAAAAAGTCAGCCATTTCATTTTTCCAAAAGGCCAACAACTACAGTGTACACCTGATACTTTCTTCTTACGACATCAAGTAGGGGCTATCCATAGTGATAGCACTATCCTCAACAGCCTCCCCCCGCCACATTCGTCTTGAACCCAATTATTTGGCCTTTCGGAAATCTCTCAAAACATGGCTTTTTCCTTAATGTTGCTTAGTGGTTTTCACTGTCTGTGCTGCTATTAGCTCTGGGATGCCCTAGGGTAGCTACGCGCTTAATAAATGTTTTATTCATTCATTCATTCACTCATTCAACATCCTTCTTGTTTATGAGCAGCAGTTGAACATTTTTTAATTAAAATGGCAGCCCAACAATTATGGTTAATTTGAGACACTATGGGGCATATCAGCAAGGGCCGGCGATAATTATCGCTAAGCGCACTTAGCGCTAGGATAATTATCGCCGGCTATCACTGCTTTCTATCGCGGAGATAGCGTGCTATCAGCAACGCTTATCTCCAAAGCGATAGAAATGCAAGCAATAGCTGGAAAACAGTGTGATTATCGCTGGGAAACCAGCGATAATCGCACTGTGACCGGCGATACCTTGCTGATAGGGCAGGGTGGTTTTAGCCATGTAATCCACCTCCCATTGGATTACATGGCTAAGTCAGATTATAAGCAGGCGTAAGGAAAGTAGCGATAACTGTGGTTATCGCTACTTTTCTTATCGCTCTGCTTGTTTGCGTGCAGCTTGATAATTGGAGAAATGTCGGTTAGCGACATTTCTCCAGTTATTTCGGGAAGGAACGACCACTTTGCATCTCATTAGAGATGCAAAGCTGGGCGTTCAGTAAACAGGCGCTAAGGCATGGATTCACGCGTTATCGTGTCCATGCTGATAGGGCGATAAAATTATCGCCGCTTTTCGTCCGAAAACGGACGCTAAAGCGGCGATAATTTTATCGCCTCGCCTTGCTGATATGCCCCTTGAGACTAGGTCAGTGTGCTCATTAGTGTTTCGCCAAAATGTACATAATTTACGGCATGGAGAGCTTTAACTTTTCACAATTTTTACTTTGAAAACAGGACACTGCGCAATCGAGGTGCACCACAATTTGACAGGTCCATGAAATTCTAAATGTTTTTTTTCTATTTCTTCCTTTGAGCACAAAGTCTGTTTGGCACACTGCCCATCTGAAATCGAAAGTGCCAACATGAATTGCACATGTAGAGAAAATACAACACCAGCATCACCATCTTATTTTGCCTCATATTTTCCACATGGGTTCTACCGTATGCACAGTTCACTGATGACTTACTCCACTTATTCACTTTCTAACCATGTAGCTTGCAATTCAAATCACCATCCAATGCTTTATGCACACCCAGGATTCTCTTCCAACCCTGTGAGCTGGGTAGTCTTCCATATCCTTCTCACCACAGAAAGGTCAATCAGCAGCACTATGGGGGTTTTAGGCCCCAACTACAATACACAAGCCCAGAGCCCTTCTCCATCCTGTACACACTTCAGTTTCTAAATATGCCAGAAAACTTCTACAGTATGCCACTGTGAAACTATATGCTGTCATCTATATCTGTCCAAAGATTTTTTTTAAATCACCAAAAGTGGCCTCTTCTTTATAACCAACGCAGGTGCATGGAGTGATATGTAAATCCAAGATAGACAAAGGTTGCTTTAGATTCTTCTTGTGGTCCACCCAGAACACTCTCCAAGGTTAAGGTATTATTATGATCTAAGCCACCTAAAGGAAGTTGTTTGCTTATGAAAAAATGTCCTAATGCCGCAAAACTACAAACTGAAGTTTTGCTGAGTCTTCTACACCTACCACCTCAGTGCCCCTACCTGAAAATACACCCTTTAAGCCATTCGTCACACTTGCTGCCCATCACCAGTATGCATTTCCTATACCTAGAGCCAGTATCCTCTCGAGCACTATCATTTTGCTGCTAGTCTCCAGGCTCCGTACGCCACTCTCAGTTACCCAATGCTTTGCCCCATAATTATAAAGTACTTTACCTTCACGACCAAACAAGCTGCTCTGCTCCTTACCACACCATCCTCACAGAGGACCCCAAAGCGGAGGCTTCAGTGGACCTTGACCCATCTCAGACCTAGAATGTTCAATGAAATTCAGACTAATAGAGATCATCTCTGCCCTGAGACACACTATAGACATCCATGACTTCCATGACCGTAGACATCTCCTAGATGTTTACTTTCTAACATGGTACACTCCAAACAAAATCCTTCTATCAACTGCCGCTGACCTGAATACCCAACCATTTTTCAAAATTAGAACAAATGAGGGTCACTGAGCTGTGCAAAGTCCTAAACTCTGCAATCCACTTAACCCGCACTTGAGACCTGAATATAGGGTAATATTTAAAAAGGTCAATATTCAGACAGGCTTTTATCTGAACTCAATATAAAAGATGTGTCAGCAGGAGATTCTGGCTTCCCCTCCTATTCTACAGCCATTTTTCCTTCTGTCAAGTAGTATAAAGTCATGGGAATGCTACTCAATGTACGTCATAGAAATCCTTAATAAGTAAATGCTAATCACATACATAAAATACAGATAGAACAACAGTGACGCAATGTCTTAGAAGACACACCAAAAACAAACATGCCCTTATTAATCAACCCTAATTCTGGACCCAATCACCCTATCATATGGGGATTCCCTCCATAAGGGTGACCATAGACTTACTGGCAACAACACTCACCCAGTTCAATGGACATTCATAAAAAGTTTTGAAAAATTATCTGGATGGCCTCACACACCCCATGGGTGTCATGCTTCATTATTGGCCATCCCGCGCCAAAGCATCCTTTAATGGCAAGCGAGCCCCTCATTCAGGGCTGCGGGTGAATCGTTAGAAGGGACCCAAGGGAAGGGAGTGTCCAATAAAAATTCCTACTGCCTATCATCCATACCTTTCTGGTCTTTATTATTAGATGGAAGAGGGATGATTACAAACAACGTGGGACATTTGAGGCCCTGTTATGGTGGTCATGTTCACATCTGGTCAGGTCAATATGTTTCAGCCCTCAACTGGCCTCCAACAGGGTCCGGGGCTTTCTTCAGGACCAAATTGGACCCTATATGACCCTGTAATATTTCCCTATACACTTCACGCAAACAATACCAGATTGCTACTTTTTGGTCTGTTCAGTCCAGATTCTTCTGTCTTAACAAACGTTCCCTAATTTTGGGAAGTTCCAACCACATGGAGGAGTGGAGAGGGCTCCTTATATTCACACTTTCATCAAAGGTCACCCTCACTGAATCACCTACGGTGTATTCACAGGCCTCCACCCGACATAGAAGGACGTTCCTTGCACTCACAGGGCTTGAAAAATAAGATACAATTTTTGCAGTAACACAGCAATACAGTTCTGTCTGTGTTAGCGACACAGCACACCAAGAGGCGGGCTGGTGCACCTGTCTTGCAGGACACAACACCGTAGGATGTGTATGCCTTTGCAGGAAGAATTCATTGGCAGCGAAAAGTTATTGCTGCTAATGTAGCACATCAGGATTGTGGCCTGTTACCAAGGATCGCTTCTGGGATCACAGTTTGTGTCGGCAACATGTATCATGACATCACATGCACTTCTTTAGTTGGAACAACATACTTATAGGTTTCTCTGTATCTATGTTTTTCTCTTCTCCTTTTAGTTGATGTTGACAGTGTCACTGATGTTAATGCTAATGTTAATGTTAATAAAACTTATTGAGCGCACGAATACCCGGAGGTGTCTTGGCCCTAAGACAGTGGTAAGCCCAAGATGAAGCAACTAGTTCTGAAAAAGCCATGTTTTTAGGTCCTTTCTGAAAGTGGTGAGAGAGCCGGCATTTCTAATAGCAAATGATAGCTTATTCCATAATTTTGCTGTGCCGTACGAGATACTACGGCCTCCCCAGCATATGGTTCGGATCCTTGGAACCATCATGAGTCTGGCGTCAGAAGAGCGCAGTTGTCTGGCTGGGTGATACCAGGAGAAGAGCTTCTTGAGAAACATTGGTCCGGTGTTGTTCAAGGCTTTGTAAGCTAGACATAGCGCCTTGAACTTAATGCGCTGCGCCACCGGGAGCCATTGAAGTCTTCGAATTTCCTTGGTTACAGACTCATATTTAGGGACATTTAGTAGAAGTCTTGCAGATACGCTTTGAATCATCTGAAGCTTTTTTAGGTATTGCTTCTGCATATTAAGGTAAAGTCCGTTGCAGTAGTCTAGCTTTGACTGCACGAGTGTAGTCACTACCGCCCTTTTGAAGTCGTCAGGAATATAAGGTAGAACCTTCTTCAATTTTTGATCAGAAAATGGGAGGCAGATACGATGGCATTGGTCTGCTGAGATAAGGTGAGTTTATTATCGATCAGTACCCCCAAGTTTTTTGCCTTCTGGACTGGCTTTGGCGGTTCCCCCATATCCGCCGGCCACCAAAGGTCATCCCATCTGGGTTGCAGATTCCCAAAGATTACCACTTCGGTTTTCCCGGAATTGAGCCTAAGACAGTGGTTTCCCATCCATCTATTTATTTCCACCATGCAGCTTTGAAACTGCATTGATGGGGAGGCTTGATCTTTATACGCTGCCACCACCATCTGGGTGTCATCGGCGTATGAAGTAAGGCTAAAGCCGAAGTCTTGGATCAACTAGAATTAAGATGTCTCTTAATTCTACATGATGCTACTTCAATTTGAGATATTGCATTTTTTTTTCTTTTGTGTATTCCAAATTTAGGAGTATTGGTGCTAGGTAAGAAATATGCGCTTTATGGATGAACTGTCATTCATGTTTGGAAAATTGGTCAAGTAAGGAGATTTGGGTAGCGTGAGATTACTAGGAATGACAATTAGGTCAAGGCAGGAAGCATTTGGTAGCAGTAGGAAAATCCCCCTTTTTGCGTGGTTAACCCTATTTTTTGTTACATTGTATTGCTGGCTTTTAGACTGTGCACAATGGCGCACTGCCATCCAGTACCCAGTGTATGTGCTTTGATCCCCCCCAAACAACTGCCTAATCCTTGATTGGCATATTTCGCTTTCTATAAGGCCATAGTACATGGTGTGAAGAGGGCTTTAAGTGGGCCGGGTGCCAGGCCAGGTAGTAATTAAAAATGGTCTTTGAAGCATGTTCCTATTGGGCCCTATATTCATGTCCTTAACCTTAATGGAAGGAAAAAGCAATGGTCAAGTTCTAAACACTGAACTTAAAAAACACATTTATCCATGTCACTGATTTAGTTCCTGTTTGATTTCGCAAGCTTCTCTTAATCTTGCATTCTCTAAAAGTGTTAGCTACCTCCAGGATGTTGTGTTTCTGTATGTTTTTCGTGTAACATATTAATCTTGTATAGTGCATGGTTAGACCTGACATCCTTGGATTTTCCCCCTATCGTTTTGCTTTCAAACCTCCTGTTTTGCTGAGATTGTTTTGCTGGCTTTAGGACTCTGCACACTTTACCACTGCTAACCAGTGCTAAAGTGCTTGTGCTCTCCCCTTAAAACAGTGCAGAATTGGCTTTCCCCAAATTGGGACATTTAATTTACTTATAAGTCCCTAGTAAAGTTGTACTACATGTGTCCAGGGCAAGTAAATTAAACGCTAGTAGTGAGCCACAACATTGATTGTACCATTCACTAAAGTGGCCCTTTAAACATGTCTCAGGACTGCCATTGCAGCATGTGTTTGCAGTTTTTAAACTGCCATTTTGACCTGGCAAAATAAACCTTTTGCCAGCCCCAAACCTTCCTTTTTAATACAGATAAGTCACCCCTAAAGTAGGCCCTGAACAGCCTAGAGGGCACGGTGTAGTGTATTTAAAAAGCTGGGCATGTACATTTTAGTTTTACATGCCCTGGTAGTGAGAAACTCTTAAATTAGCTGTTCACTGCCGCAAGGCCTACCTTTCCAATAGGATAACATTGGAGTTAACTTATTACTTTTAATAAGCTGTAACTTCCAATTTGGAACAGGTAACAGATTGAGTTTGGTGTCCAAAGGATTGTAATTAAAAGCCTTCTTTAATGATAAAGTCGGATTTTTAATTCACAATTCTGAAAATGCCACTTTTAGAAAGTTATTACTATATTTGTTGGGTAACCCAATCTACCCTTGCGGGCTTGGTCCTCTCTTCACACAAGAATTTTTTTTGTCCTGAAGATGGTCTTTTAGATACATATCATAATAAGACCGAAACGTCAACCAACTAACCCATTTGTCAACAAAAGAGCAAACACCAGTGGATAGGAATTTTGTACTTAAAGTTAAGAGAAATTCCTTTTGTGATTAGATATTGGAAATGGGTTATCTACATCGGTGACAAGTAGACATCTGTATTTGAAGATTGTTAATAGCTGTCACTTATGTATTTGTGAATATAATCGTGTACCCTTGAAATGATACATTGAATTATAAACTTTTGTAAAAAAGAATACACCCGTTTTGTATTTTGATTAATTAATTTACAGTTCTGATTGTATAAAATTGCATTGTTATATTTATATATTTGAGGCCACTAGGTTGGGCACTCGCAAATGATATTGTAAAGTACTATTTACTCAAATGAAATCCCTTGTAGGCACTTTGATTAGATAAAGACTCTTAGAAAGTTAGCATTTTCTTGCCCTAAACATTTGGTGCCTGCAGCCTGTTCCTGAATCATGACTAGGTGTAGCTGGCAGTTGGTCTTTGTGTACTGCTCCCAGACAGTGAGGCAAAGAAAAGATAGGTTTGGCAGAATGGGGCACTGTGAGTTAACAAGGAGGAGGATCTGTCACCTACCACACTTGCACATCACATAGGCTCTGCCTGAACACTCTCACAAAGGGGTTGTCACTAGTCTATTGTGACCCCAGACACCTTGGAGCCAGAACAGGAAGGAAGCGGATGCCTGACACCTTAGAAGGGGGTGGAAACCTCTAGAAGCTTCCTCCACTTCAAAGTGTGCACTAAGTAAAAATATCGGACATCAGACCAAACTGTTCAGTACTCTTCTGGACCTGTGGACTTTGCAAGGAAGAAGGACTGTTGTGCTGCTGAAAGGACTGCCACTCTGCTGGACTGCTGTTCCGAAGGACTGTTACCCTGCAGTGGTGACCTGCTGCCCTCTTGTTTGGATGAAAAGGACTGGACCTGCATCTGTTCAATCCAAGACCCCAGAGTGACTTAAAGGGCTAGCCGGCTGGCTTCCTGTCAAGACCCTCAGGGATAGAAGGCTCCAACAACCTTGAAACCCGCACTTGAACTCTGCCACTTATGAGTCCTACCCTGCCAAGTGGTGCCAACCCAAACCTGGATCCTTGGAAGTGGGCCTGAAGGAGCTCTGCCAGCCCATCTCTGGAACCAGCACAACCGACACATCTCCTCTGCTGCATGGCGCAACCCTGAGCAGAACCGACTCATCGCCTCTGCTGCGTGGACATTCCCGATGCAAGGTCTTCACATCACAGCCCCATCAGAACCGTCTCTGCACGAAGCATGCCCGATGCATGTCCTCGCATCGCAAGCCTCTTGTCGACGGGATCCCCAGCTACAACGCAGGACCTCGCATTGCAGCCTCACAGCTCCTCAGAACCCACTAATCACCTCGGCTGAGCGGCGCATCCTCGACACCGGATTATGCATCGCAAGCCCATGTAGATGGGATCCTTGACGACAATGCAGAAGCTCGCTCCGCAGACTCGCACCTCCCCGGAACCAGCACAACAGCTACACGCCACATCCTTGACGTGACACTCTGCAACACTCTAGGCTTTCTTTGCCATCAGGACTTGATTGTAGGCCTCGCTAGAAGCGCTATTACTATTTTAAAAAACTGCTTTTAAAAACAAAATTGTATTTTAGAACTGAATTGAATTTGTCTTACTGTGTACCGTTATTGCTCCTTACGCTTAAGTCGGCTGTTTCCGGCTTCCTTGCTGCTCCTAGAGACTCCCCCGGTAGCAGTCAATCACGCTGCGAGAGGGCGGAGCTGAGGGCGGGGAACGGAGGTAAATGCAGCACGCAGTGCGGGAGTTCCTCACTAGGCTTTCTTTGCCATCAGGACTTGATTGTAGGCCTCGCTAGAAGCGCTATTACTATTTTAAAAACTGCTTTTAAAAACAAAATTGTATTTTAGAACTGAATTGAATTTGTCTTACTGTGTACCGTTATTGCTCCTTACGCTTAAGTCGGCTGTTTCCGGCTTCCTTGCTGCTCCTAGAGACTCCCCGGTAGCAGCCAATCACGCTGCGAGAGGCGGAGCTGAGGGCGGGGAACGGAGGTAAATGCAGCACGCAGCGCGGAGTTCCTCACTAGGCTTTCTTTGCCATCAGGACTTGATTGTAGGCCTCGCTAGAAGCGCTATTACTATTTTAAAAAACTGCTTTTAAAAACAAAATTGTATTTTAGAACTGAATTGAATTTGTCTTACTGTGTACCGTTATTGCTCCTTACGCTTAAGTCGGCTGTTTCCGGCTTCCTTGCTGCTCCTAGAGACTCCCCCGGTAGCAGCCAATCACGCTGCGAGAGGGCGGAGCTGAGGGCGGGGAACGGAGGTAAATGCAGCACGCAGCGCAGGAGTTCCTCACTAGGCTTTCTTTGCCATCAGGACTTGTTTGTAGGCCTCGCTAGAAGCGCTATTACTATTTTAAAAACTGCTTTTAAAAACAAAATTGTATTTTAGAACTGAATTGAATTTGTCTTACTGTGTACCGTTATTGCTCCTTACGCTTAAGTCGGCTGTTTCGGCTTCCTTGCTGCTCCTAGAGACTCCCCCGGTAGCAGCCAATCACGCTCGCCACGAGAGGGCGGAGCTGAGGGCGGGGAACGGAGGTAAATGCAGCACGCAGCGCGGGAGTTCCTCACTAGGCTTTCTTTGCCATCAGGACTTGATTGTAGGCCTCACTAGAAGCGCTATTACTATTTTAAAAAACTGCTTTTAGAAACAAAATTGTATTTTAGAACTGAATTGAATTTGTCTTACTGTGTACCGTTATTGCTCCTTACACTTAAGTCGGCTGTTTCCGGCTTCCTTGCTGCTCCTAGAGACTCCCCCGGTAGCAGCCAATCACGCTGCGAGAGGGCGGAGCTGAGGGCGGGGAACGGAGGTAAATGCAGCACGCAGCGCGGGAGTTCCTCACTAGGCTTTCTTTGCCATCAGGACTTGATTGTAGGCCTCGCTAGAAGCGCTATTACTATTTTAAAAAACTGCTTTTAAAAACAAAATTGTATTTTAGAACTGAATTGAATTTGTCTTACTGTGTACCGTTATTGCTCCTTACGCTTAAGTCGGCTGTTTCCGGCTTCCTTGCTGCTCCTAGAGACTCCCCCGGTAGCAGCCAATCACGCTGCGAGAGGGCGGAGCTGAGGGCGGGGAACGGAGGTAAATGCAGCACGCAGCGCGGGAGTTCCTCACTAGGCTTTCTTTGCCATCAGGACTTGATTGTAGGCCTCGCTAGAAGCGCTATTACTATTTTAAAAAACTGCTTTTAAAAAGAAAATTGTATTTTAGAACTGAATTGAATTTGTCTTACTGTGTACCGTTATTGCTCCTTACGCTTAAGTCGGCTGTTTCCGGCTTCCTTGCTGCTCCTAGAGACTCCCCCGGTAGCAGCCAATCACGCTGCGAGAGGGCGGAGCTGAGGGCGGGGAACAGAGGTAAATGCAGCACGCAGCGCGGGAGCGCAGCGGACGCGCCGGCGGCGCGCCAAAGGCGTGCCAAAGGCAAGCCCGTCTGCGCCCGTCCGTGCCCATCCGGGCCCAGGGGCCAGTCACTATGCCCGTCCTATTATCTACCCCTCAGAAACACTGAAAACTATGCATTCTACCCATTTGCACCTCGCCCGTGAAACCTTGTCTCTTACATCTAAACATGGAATCTTCATTAAACGGAGCACATTCCCAGAAATACAGATTCCCACCACCCCCAAGCACATTTCACATAGCCAGGCTAAACTCGGGGCTATGCCCCTATCTATCTACTACCTTAACACTCGCTCCCTTGTCAGACATCAGCTGGACATATTCCTCCTTCTGATCACTGATAAACCTAATATCCTACTGCTGACTGAAACCTGGCTCACCGCCGACTCTGCCCCTGATATGTTGGCGACACTACCCCCGATTACTATATCATTCATGCTAACCACCTGCCTGGTAAATCAGGGGGGTGGGTCGCAGCCATCATCCATACTGATTTCAGGTTTTGCTCCTTGACATGTCTCGCTCTCAAGGAGGCAGAGAATATAGTAATACATCTTGAATCCGTCAACGACTCCTTCGTCTGCGTATTAATTTACAGGCCACCTCACCAGATGCCTCATTTTCCCCTCTCACTCAGTGAACAGATGGCTAAACTTGTGATTGAGCATGCCAAGGTCCTCCTCGTAGGCGATTTCAATTACTGGTACAATGACCCTCATGAAGGGGCACAATCGGCTGAGATGTCTGATCTCCTTACCAATTTAAACTTCACCCAACAGGTCTCATCCCCCACCCATTTGAAAGGGCATATCCTTCGCCAAGTCTGGACTATTGGCCTGACCACTTCCATCCCCACAACTGCTCCCTGTATTTGGTCTGACCACCACTTAATAAAATTTACACTTGTTTTCCCGGCCATCAAGAAAATCAATACGGCCGATGGCGGCCTCGCTAGGAAATGGAACACTGTCAATAAAAAGGATTTCCTTGACACGCTATCCAACACAGCCCCGTCCCTTGGCACTGACATCAATGCCACGGAAATGAACATATCTGAATGGCTACTGAAAGCCAGTAACAAGCACGCACCCCTTAAAAAAGTTAAATTAGCCCGTCGCGCAGACGCACAGCGATGGTTCTCCACTGAACTTAAAATCCAGAAATTGGCTTTGCGCCAACTAGAGAGGCAGTGGCGACTGAAGTATTCCCCCGACAAAAAACTCCTTTATACCACAGCTCGGAAGGAATACAAGAAGAGCATCCTTACGGCCAAAGCCGCCCACTTCTCTACGCGTATCCTGAATTCCAACAAAAGCTCTAAAGAAATATTTTCCATAATTAATGAATTATCCAATCCTGAGAGAATCCTTCTGAAGGCTACGCCCTCCCAAGTATTGTGCAATTCATTAAATGATTATTTTATTGAAAAAATCACCACTATCAAGGCCAGCATTCCCAAGCACCCTCTCACCCCGAACTCTCCCGTCTTGCACAGAAACAACCGTACTATCAGCTGTTTCCCTACTATTAGTACTGAGACCTTCCAGGATCTCCTAGTAAAAGTCAAATCAGGTGCCCCCTCTGACTGTTGCCCACCTCATATACTTAAGGACTGCCTTGCAGTCTACCCGGGCCCCGCACTCGCCCTTCTAAACGAGTCACTTTCTTCCGGCCAAGTCCCTATGGCCTTCAAGAAAGCTATAGTGGTACCCCTCCTAAAAAAACCTGGAGCTGATCCCGCGCTCCTGTCTAACTACCGTCCGATTTCCCTGCTTCCATTCCTGGCGAAGGTATTAGAGGCCCATGTAGCTAAATGTTTATCTAACTTTCTGGAGGAATCTAAATACCTGGACCCTCATCAGGCAGGGTTTCGGCCGGCTCATTCCACTGAAACCGTAATCCTCACTGTCCTGGACACTCTCCGGGACAACGCCGACAGAAGTTCCCCTCAGGCACTGGTTTTATTGGACCTCTCTGCCGCTTTTGACACGGTCGACCATACTATTTTGTCTGACCGTGTCAAACATGCTGGTATTCAAGGTGCGGCGGCTCTCTGGCTCACTTCCTTTCTGGAAGATCGCTCCCAGGCCGTCCGTCAAGGTCACTTCTTGGCTCCCCCACTCAAAACTACCTGTGGTGTTCCACAGGGCTCGGCTCTCTCTCCCCACCTGTTTAATCTTTATATCGCCCCCTTGATTCAGTCCCTCAAAGATAGGAAGGTGACGGTATTTAACTATGCAGATGACCTTCACCTACTCTTCTAAGTTTGACAATTCACCCAACTCGGTCACTGATTTCCAGGCTACAATGCTGCATATCCAACAATGGATGGACCACAACCATCTCAAACTAAACCCTGGTAAGACAGAGCTTGTTCTCACTGGGGACAGTCACAAGTACTGGGGTCTCCACTACTGGCCACCAGAGCTAGGATCCCCTCCCTCCCCCTCCCCCTCGGCTAAAACACTAGGAGTCTCCCTCAACAATAACCTATCACTAAAACCCCAGGTTGGCGCGGTTATCTCTAAGTGTTTTTTTCAACTGCGCAAGATCAGGAAGATACATCGCCTTCTCACTCAGGAAGCACTGATCCAGGTCATAATAGCCACCGTCCTGTCACACCTGGACTATGCCAATTCTGTATACTTGGGCATGCCACTCTACCTGTTCAAACGGCTTCAGATGGCCCAAAACCATGCAGCCCGACTGGTCTTTCGACAACCTAAATGGCAACCAGCGACTCCCTTGCTGAGGAAATTGCACTGCTCCCCATTTCCCAGTGCTGCACCTTCAAAACAGGCTGCCTCATTTTTAAATCCTTGCATGGCAATAGCCCCGCATTTATTAATAGCCTGATATCTAGGCATACTCCCTCACGTAACCTGCATTTTGCCCACCTCTCACTCCTCATCACTCCGACATTCAAGCGGGTGCGTCAAGGAGGCCGCAGATTTGCTACCCTTGCCCCCAAACTGTGTAACTCCCTCCCGCTTGAGATACGGTCTTGCACGAACCTCTTGCAGTTTAGGAAGTCCCTTAAAACATGGCTATTTGCACAAGCCTACAATTAATGTTTTCATTGATAGCACACAGAGCCTTCTACAGCGCCATGAAACCACCTGGTGTACGCGTGCTTTATAAATCATTCTTAACATTAACATAACATTAACACTTTGCAACCAAGATTTAATGTACTCTTGTTCAGCGGGCCTAGCTGGGTCCATGTAGAATGCCCGCACTCCATCACTGTCGATCTAAACTTGTGACTTTGACCCGGTCTAGTGCGGACAGATATCCACAGTTGGCACTTTGTGCTTTTTGGCATTATTTTCACTGGAATTTGTAAACTTTCATATCTCTGGTTCTACTGGATGGATTTATGCTGTTTTGGGCTTGATTTATTTAATAAAATGTACTCTACTTTTCTAATTCTGTGTGGGATTTTTCTTATGTTGTGTTTTCACTTTATTACTGTTTGAAGTGCTACATAAATTCTTTACACATTGCCTCTAAGTTAAGCCTGAC
This sequence comes from Calotriton arnoldi, assembly GCA_963921515.1. Classification (NCBI taxonomy): domain Eukaryota; kingdom Metazoa; phylum Chordata; class Amphibia; order Caudata; family Salamandridae; genus Calotriton; species Calotriton arnoldi. The sequence continues at coordinate 204,118 of CAWUFW010013914.1, forward strand.
TGCTCTGTGCCAAGCTAGCAGAGGGTTAAGCACAGGTTAATTTGGGGTTTGCTTGTGCCGCAAGCTGACAAGGATTGTAGTTGCTGCTTTAGTAAAGGTTTCACGCCCCTTCAACCAGTAACCCAGTTTCTTACATAAATTAACCCTGGGCGTAGTTCGCATAGTCGCGCTACGCGAAGCTACGCGAAGACGTTGGGGCGCTACGCGTAGCTACGCGAGCGTGCGTAGCTGCTTGTCGCGCCCGTTCGCGATGCATTTTTCTGGCTCGCGAACGCGTTGTGCGTGTTCGGGACGCTGTTTGCGTGCTCGGGGGCGCGAACTTACCCATGCGGTCGCCTATGGGCGCGGCCATTTTGTTTTTCACTTGTCCCTCCCGTTCGCGATCCCTTATTTCCTGTTCCGGGTCGCGTATAGCGTGCTCGCGATGCGCATTCCATGTTCGGGAACACATTGTACGTGTTCGCGACGTTTTTTGCGTGCTCGGGGAGAAATATCGGGCGAACTTACCCACGCGGTCGCGATGGGCGCGGCCATCTTGTTTTTCCACTCTATGCTATGGTTCTGGGCCTGCTTTTCTATCCTCCCTCAATCTTTGCAATCCTTAGTTTTTTACACTGTTTTTCAATTTTTCTTTATTTCTTATCTATCTATCTCTCTCTCTGCCTAAGTCCATATTTTGCATTTTTTTCTACTTTTTACTGTTTTTTTTACTTTTCGACTGTTCTATATAACTTTCTTCTTTAAGCTCCTACTTCTTCCCCTAACTTTATTTTTCCCTTCTAACTTTTCTTTTCCGCCTCCTCCCACCCCAGAACCATGGCGAAGGGTAGCAGCAGCGGCTCGAAGGGCAAGGCGCGTGCGCCCAAGAGCCGCCTGCCTTGCGGCAGACTGCGCCCTGCAGGGGTGCAAGCCCGCCAGCTTTTTAGTGAGGCGGAGGTGGCCGCCCTTGTTTTGTTTGTTCAGCGCCACCTCCCCTTGACCTTGGCAGCAGGCGGCAGGCCAGGCTCCGGGTACCCGACCCAGGAGCGTCACCGCCGATGGGCGAAGGTGCGCCGGGCAGTGTTTCGCTGCTCAGGGGTCCGGCGCACCCATAACCAGCTGGCCCACCGGTGGTCAGACATCCTCGACCGGGAGCAGGACCTGTTGGACCTGCTAGGTGTCGAGGTCGTGGGGCTTGGTGAGTAGCTAATATATATAGTAGTATAACTATTGTGATTTGTGTATAAATTTTTTACAAATAACAAGAATACTGCTGCTTACATTGCAGGTAAATTACGTTTCAAAATCTTCTGTGATTGTAGGACACAGGTGCTGGGCGCTACTCTTACTTGTTTGCAACTTTGCGCTCGCTTGTCCTTATTATTATGTAAGAGTTTACTTTAGAGAACTTCAGTTAGGTAATGCTATTGCTAGAGAGACTGTAGTCCTTCCTTTGTCCTCCTGTCAAATAGTGGTGGATGAATTGATACTAGGTTTAGTTACTATTAGTTGATAATTTTTGAGCGGTCTGCGTGACGCATCCTCTGTCACTGAGTGCTGCTTACCCCAGTCCTTAGTAGAACCTTTTGTAGTTTGTTTAGTGAGTGGTACTGGTAAGCTTAGCAGTGTCAGTCAGCTGCAGAACATCAGACGCAACCAACCAACAATTTGGTATATGCATTATGCACTTTATGCATGTGTCCTCCTTCTCATCTATGCATTTTTGATGGCTAAAAAAAATGGAAATGCAGACTTAATGAACAATTGGCCCGCCTGGAATAGGTGGGCTAGGTCAGGTGGTACTTAGGCTTAGTTAGTGTTCTGGATTTTATTTGAATCAATCAGAATGGAACACTGAATTAGTGTTCCCAAATAAGTAGACTGTCCGTGAATCCCGCAAGCCAGTAGTCGATCGGATTAGATAGGTCAATTTTATTGCAATTTTTGTTTCCTAAAATGTTTGAGCGTTTTTTTAGATAATTTATTTGTTTCACAGCAATCATTAATGTTTGTGTCTTTCTTTATTATATCTTACATGATCACTGATCTGCAGCACCCAGGGGCAAGAAGACGGGGTCCGAGTCGGCGGGACAACCACCAGAGGACCGCTCCTCTACCGAGGGCCCTGCTGCTGGTCCCAGTAAGTCCTCCAGTGGTTAATATTAACAATTATATTGCCCTAACTTTTACTGCACCTTATTTTTTCAGAACTATTAATTCTGGTTCCACTCCCTAATTCTATTTTTTACAAAAGATTCTTTGATCTTGACTTGACAATCTGTTTCTAAATTCTGGTTATCCCTGCCTCTAAGTTCTAACTGCCTCTGCTATGAATGTCTGTACTACTACTATTAGTCTGTCGCTAAGCTTGCCCAGTTTGCATTGTTACTCTTTATTGTACGGTTTTGAATAAAACTCAGATTGACCAATAGCTCTAGCCACTGAGTCCAGTCCTTTCGGTTGTCCTCTTCTAGGCTTCTTAATCTTGAGGCTTTGACAATTACCACAAACAAAAAGCCCAACCAGATATTTGACTATTTTTGATAGGATATAGTACATACTACTACTGATGTGTGGATTCTGCACAGCCCCATGCAGAACTATGCACAAGGAAATAGGATGTTGGTGAGGAACTTGGACGTTCCTCACACCTCAGTCAGAAGTGAACCCACAATCCCCTGAACGACTAGCTATAGTGTCTCATTAGGTCCCCGAACCCCCACCCGAAGATACCCAATGATTATGATTACACAACCCAGAACATAACACCCTTTCGCTCACTCACTCGTGTAAGTCCACCACCACCACACCAAATACCACAGAGTCTATGTGTAAGTTCAAAAGGTTTATTTACAACTAACAAGCTCTGTATGTTGTTCTATAAAATTCAGTGTACTCCAGCCAGCTCCAACAGCAAAATGCATAAGATTAAAACAATAAACATTGTTACAACAAGTGCATGATGATAGAAGACAAAAGATCAGTGCGAATTCTGGGAGACTCCTCACCGTAGAACGTAGAATTACTGGTTACATCTCATGCATCATTCATAAGCTCTGCAAATCTCTGGTTCGTAGAAGGAAATCTTCTGCCTGAGAAAAATGGTGCGCGTTAGATAGTATAATGCAAGCATTTCTCAGTCCTGCCAAAAAAGTGTAACATGTTACTTATGGCTAAGCAATACGGACTAACTGAACTCCATAACAAAATGGCTTGTTTTTCGACCTCTTGTACGCAACGCTCAGACAGTAGCTGTATGTGCTCATGTGGGCTCAAAAAGGCGTCTTACTGTTACTTACTGCACAACAAGCTGCGAGGTAACATGCGCAAAAGACATGAAGCGAAAAATGGTTGCATGGCTCAGGCTAACTTTGCAAAGAGTAGAGTATAGTATAATAAATAATGACCCTAGGGACCATAACACTACTAGTGTCTACTGACTCTAGTACCCGATTTTGACTAGTGAATGTGATGTATAATATGTATGTATTAACTTTTTTTTTCAATCTTGCTAGTGAAAAAGAATAAATAGGGGGCGGTGTACACAGGCATCTAAAAATGTGTCATGTTTTTATCTAGGCGTAGTAGCGACCACCAGTGCCGGCGGGGCCAGCGGCGATTCCACCATTCCGGAGGGAGCAGGAGATGCGGCACCTGCAGGAGCTACAGGGGGTGAGCCAGCAGCAGTGGCGGGCGGTGGTAAGTTATATTCATTACTTATTGACATTGCACTAGCTGGAAGGGTGTTGACTTCACTCACTGTACTGTGTTGTTGAGACTTATTAGGTATGAAGTTGTAGTGAACATTATACAACGGATGAAGAAGAGAAGACACCCTTTACTTAGCATTAGCAATGCAGTAGCAATAGCATTACCAGCGTGACTTGATTAACCAATGGCCTCTTCTATCTGACTCCAACTCAGCTGTGAAAGTTTTATGGAGGAGACTAAAAGTCAGATCAGATGACCTTGATGGATGTGTTGAACAAAAAGGGAAAGAAGGGTGGAAGGAGGAAGGACGGGCGAGATTTAATATGATGACTGGCAGAGAAGGATACGTTGGAAGCATGGATAGGTGGCTGATAGGAATCAGATGCATGTGTTGTTGAAGGATGGGTGGAAGGTGAAAGAAGAATGGATGCCTGCCTGGGTGGGCGACACAGTATGGGTGGATACTGTGGATAGCAAGAATCATCAGCGGTGTTTGGGTGAAACTCTAAGCCAAGGCAAGCAACGGAGTGAGTGGACGCATGGGTTGTTGTTGGTGAAACAAAGTAAGGTTTGTGGAGAGATTAAGAAGAATGATTGACATTTACTTAGAATGGATGGATGCCTGTATGTATTCATCAAGACAGCATAGGTGGAGACTGTCACGGGATGCACAGTTTTAGTTTTAAGGGAATGTAAAAGAAACCGCGCCACAGTAGCAAAGCCGATGTGGGGAGGGGCAGGGTGGGGGGTAGCAGTAAACAATGTATTACGCGCCCAAATACAGGTACCTTTACTGTAAACATAAAAATAAATAAAGCGAATTTAATTGTGCGCACTGCACCGCCAAAAGCGATGCAGTGGGCGCAACAAAATTAGTTTTATTTATTTATATGTTTACTTACCTGTAATTGGCCGTAATCCATAGTTTACTACCCCCACCCTGCCCCTCCCTACGTCACCGCCCGGCAGCACTCCCCGAGTCCCACCACCGACCGCTACTGACCTTATGTCGTCGTCCCATATAAAAGCAATGATCATTGGATCAGATATATAATCTGCCTTTTTGTAGTAGCCAGGGCACTGTCAAAGTGAAATTGACCAATTGCCCTTCATGTAACAGAGAGAGTATGGCCAGTGCCACCCGTAATAGAAAAATACGAGCTTCCCCACCTGCAGACAGTAGTAAATCAAACTAACGTGAGTCTGCGTCATGAGTCAGACTCGTATGTTTGTCTTGGGTGCAAGCATAGTTGACTGAGCTGGCATGCCGGCTACTACAACCAGGTTATGTCATTTCGCTAAACTAGTAGAGATAAGAAGAAGACTGGTGTACTGTGTACTGGAGTCCATAGTGCTAGTATAATGCCTGAAACTCCCACAAATGTTACAGGCCGAGGAAGTGGGAGGATAGATAGATTATTACCAGAAATGTTATGTACTGTGCTTCTTGCTAGTGCTACTGTGCCATTATGTGTTGAATTAATTTTGTGTTCCTATTTTGCTAAGAGTACTGGTTACAACAATATTCTTTTTCTTTCTTGATATAGATACTCCTTCCCAAGAAAAACCATCCCGGAAGGAGTTGGCAGCCAGGGCCCGGCGCCGGAAACTGGAGGCCATCTGTGAGGAGTACCGGCGGCTGGTGGCTCAGGCGGAGGAGGAGGAGGCGGCAGCAGCTGCAGCCTCGTCCGATGCCCCGGGCCCCAGCCAGGCCAGACCTCCAGTGGTACGGCGCCGCGGTCTGGCAGCCGCCCGCCGCCGCAATTCTCTTGCAGCCAGCACTGCTGTCCCCCACCCTGGATGCCACTGCAGGGCATTTCGACGCAAGATTCTCCTCCGGGTGGCACGGCTAGAGAATCAACTAGAGGAGCGTGTAAAAATTCTGGTGCACAAACACCTTAAAGCCCGCCGAATCTAATAGGACCCTGTTGCATTGCCCCTTTTTTATTCCTTTTGTTGGTGGGTGGGAATTGGGCGTTGGGGTTTCTGGACATTCTTTGGACTTTTTTTTGTTTTGGACATTGGTTGGGGTTAGGGAGATGGGTGGGTCAGGTGTGGGATAGTTTATTTTTGTTAGGGTAATAAATTATATTTATACTTAAACATACAATGTTAATGTTTTGTGGGGGGTTACTGTTTTACGAATTAACGTGACATGGTTTCCTTGCTGCTGCAGGGCCGCAGCCAGTGTTTGATTTAAATAATCTGCTGATGATGTAACACAAACAGATAGATGCGGTACCCCTCACTGAGTTATTTGTCCTACTAGTACTGTCAGTCTCTCCTCCTAGTCTATTATACCTCCCACCAAACTTATCTTACCTGTGATTGATGATGATTACGTTCGGCACAGTGATGGCTGCATGGTTTCCCAAGAGAATGGAGAAGATGCCATGGTTGTGGTGGTAGTAGTAGAGTAGACACTGGCAGCAGCATTTGCTAAAAAAATAAAAAAGAGACAGTCACTTGCCTGAAAGCGACTGTGGGAGGAGTAGTAGAACGAAGTAAAATACAGTACAGAAGAAGACTGGCAATTTTGGCAAACAAACAATATTGCATTTGCAACTGCTAAAGTCAAATAAAACATAATGGTGGTGGGGAGTAGGACAGCCTAGTACAAGAAGTTACAAACTGTAGTTGTGTCGAGTGAGTCACTTAACTTAACACAATCGTAATTCGTAACCTTTACTGCTGTGTGGTAGGAGTTTGATGATGAATCCAATCAATGCTGGCAATTAATTATGATGTACTATTAGCCGGTGACGGCTTGCACATAGACTGAGCATGGGTGGGCAAGCAGAAGAAGCTCCTCGCCCTGCCTTGAAATTTAATTAATGTTGCTTTCACCACATCTGCCCTAGCAAGCGTGTGATCAATTGGTGTACATTTTATGTAGTCACATCACACCTCAATATAAATCACAGCCCGGGGGAAGAGGGTTAGGGTTTGAAGAATGGATGGGAAGGGAGGTTTGGGGAAAGGTTGGAGAAAGAAAAACAGTACGCATGAACAACAAAAGCAAAGCGAAATCTTGTCAGACGACCATGATCTTATCCAAAAAATCTATAAAGGGAGAAAAAGGAAATGCATGCATGATGATGAAGATAACTTGATGGTTAATGAGTAGTACTTACTAACTCCTACTAGACAATTAGACAGTACAGGGCAGCAGTATATTCTACGCAATTTGCTTTGCCTGTAATATGCCCTCAGAGAGTGAGACCCAAATTCCATGTTGTACTGGGCTTACTTTTAAAGATAGCAAAGAAAATTAAAAAATAGTTGTAGGGATCAATTAGCAAACAAACAACAACACACAACACACAGTCGTAATGATTGAAGAGAAAAAAGGATTCCAATTAATTAAAATATGAATGATGAATGATACTAAAGTTACTATTATCCTGGTCAAATTGTGGAGTTGAATCTCGTCCTTCCTCTTGGTCCTATCTACCATGGACGCTCCGCACATCAATCTTGGTGGCCTTCCTGATGCGGATTGGTAAGGTAAATGTGAGTTGTGTCTCCCAGTATAGCACAGGGTAAAGGCCGGCCTGTAACGTCTAGATGGAAAAACAAAAGGGGTATTGAAAAATCAATGAATTAAAAAAACATCAATTACGGTGGAGTCCAAGAAGAGAAGAGAGAACACTTTCAGACTGAGGCGGCTTGGATATATTGTGTATATTCTGTTTACAGCATTAAGCTACAACAACAACAGGACAGAACAGGCCCACCACAGCACCAGCCCGTCCGTGACCCAACCTCCATTTACCTTAATTTTTGACAGAGCCAGACAAAACAAGGCATATATACACAGCAACTTAGCATTTTCAAAATTAAGTGACAAAATCTATGCGCCGCTGTCAGTCATGACTTGACTCGACTCCACCACTACATGGACATGTAGGTCTGCTGTGTTTACTTTCTTGTTGAATTGTTGTGTTTATGTTTACCTTATGCCACTTAGTGAAACGCAGTTATTCCTTCAATCATCTCCGATCCAACTGACTGACTGCAAAGATAGTATGGTCATCATCATGGTGTGGTACGTGTTGTCCAACTCCAACTCAGTCTGTAGTGACTCCGATTAAGTCCATATTCCATATTAAAAAATTGCAACAGATATTGGCCTGCACCTGCAGTAGTAGGAGTACAATTTGGTTATTAAACAACAAGAAGGAAAACATTGACTGTCACTGACTTGACTTGAGTCACTTTGTAGATTAACTAGAAGAGTAGAGTTCGACTTCATGCACAACATCAACAACAAACAGTAATCGCTCAGAGTCTGCAAGCATCCAATGCATTCCATCATTACCTGTCTTGCTCTTCTCTTTGGCTGTCAGATCATCAGATGCCTAGTTCTGACAGGTGTGTGTTTTTTTGTTTTTACGGGGCAGTGGCCTCATCATTACTCCAGTCCACATTCATTTTGAGTGTTAGTCGCTGTTTCGGTTTTCATCTTATTCATCTGTGGCACTTTGTCACAGTTTAAGTTGCTTCACCTGGTCAGCAGTGCACTGTGATGATGGGCCGCGGCCTGGGTAGCGCTCAGTGCTGGTCATTTGAGTTTGCACAAATGTCAGCAAGTTTCTTCGAAGAGTCTTGTCTTTCTCTGCCAAGTACCTTCTGTCCTGATAGTGAGGAGCTTTGGATGCCTGCCGAGGCTGTAGCTTTCGGACAGTGATGAGTTCACTTTTGGATGCCTGCCCAAGTTCTGACAGTGAAGAGTTGTGGACGCCTGCAGAGGCGGTAGCCTTCGGACACTGATGAGTTTCGGCTCGGAAACAAAATGGAAGATAGCTATAGTCACGTTTCACTTCTTATGGAGGGACTGGTAAAGGCAACATTTCTTGTACTCCAATGTCTGGCTTGATGGAAATGTACTAGGGCGAGACAGGAAGATGAAGCAGGACTCTGAAGAGTGGACAGTTAAATGCACAGACGTGCAACTCCAATAGGGAAATAAAAAGAGAAGACGGTGGTGATGGATTTGTTGTGATTTGATTTGAACCAGAAAGACAGATACACAGACACATAAAGGAAGGAAGAAAGTAACAATTTGAAAGCCTAGTTGTCAGGGAAGAGGAGCTCGTCCTCAAACTCTGGTGGTTCGGACAGAAGTAGGTCCTGTAACGCACTATTTACGTCATCCAAGTCGCTCTCCTCTTCCTGCTGTGATTCACGTATTTTGTAATCCGGTGGTATAAAGTGCTGATTCATTTTGATCATGGTTAACCTCTCCACGCTTTTGGGCGAGAGACTGGTCCTTTTCGAAGTTACAATGGCACCAGCGGCACTGAAAACACGCTCAGAAGAGACACTTGCGACAGGGGAAGCCAGATACTTTATCGCCAGCCTGCTGAGCACTGTCCATTGGCTTCTTTTCCCAAACCAATACACCAATGGGTTTCGATCCATGAGGACCTCTGTTGGGTCATCCAGATAGGCCTGGACCGTCAGCTCAATGTTCAGGGGTGCTCCGATGTGCTCGGCCTCTTTTGCCTTTGCATCAGCGCTGGACTTACCATACCCCTGCCGTAGAAACCAATCAGTTGCAGATTGTACTGTGGATGATCCTGTTCTTGCTGTTGTTGATGTTATTGTTGGTGTAGGTGACTGCTGGGAGGCAAACGCACTGCCCTCAGGCTCCGAAGTAGAACTTGACTCTGGATGCCCTGTAGTACTTGTTATGGCCTGGGGTGGGGGCCTGTAATTAACAGCTGTTCGTTTTCGAAAATAGTGGCTTCCTTAGCTATCAAAGTTTTGTAGTTGGCAACATCCACTTCCGAAAAGGAATTACTGCCTTGCTGTTCAGAAATACTTTGTACAGTGGATCCAAAATTGTGGCACTAATGTAATGTGGATGTGACAAAATGTTATTTTGAATCCTTGTATTTTCAGATAAGCGAGCGGCTAAGGTCTCCGCCAAATGATATGCGTCTTGTTTGTCATCCACACCTGCGTACGTTTCAGACACATCCTTCAGCTGTTGCTCTAGCATGTGCAACAATGGGATAGCTTGGCCCATAGTACAGTCCTCCCTGCTGACTTCACGTGTGAAGATCTCAAAAGGAAGTAGCATCTCAGTCAGGCATTTAATGAGGTCCCATTGACCCATCTCAACGGTCATGCCTCTCACAGTAGGTTCCCCTAATCTTTGCATGACATAAGCATTGAGTGGTATGTACAGTTCAAACAGACGATCAAGCATGTAATAAGTTGAGTTCCAACGTGTTGGCACCTCCTGGATGAGCGCTTTGACTGGCATTTTATGCTCACGTTGAATGACCCTCAGCTGCTTCCGGGCTTTAAAAGAATGGCTGAAATGTGTGCATATTCTTCTGCAGGTGGCCAGTAAGTTGCTGACTTTGGATTCATTTTTCAAAAGTCTTGAACAACAATGTTAATGCAGTGTGCCAAACACGGGACCCTGAAATAGCCACCATTGCCCATGGCCTTAACTACATTACTGCCGTTGTCCGTGGCAACAAAACCAATCATAAGCCCTCTTGGGCGCAGCCACTCAAAGACCTTGGTGTTAAACTCTTCCAAAATGTTTGCAGCAGTATGAGATTTCTCCATGGCAAACATGGCTACAGTTGCATGTTTGCGAGTGGCATGAAAAATCTCAGCAGCGTCAATACCAGCAGATATCTGTTCTCTAACCCCCGCAAAAGAGATCCAGTGTGCAGTGATGCACATGTAATCTGTGGCTTGGCAACTGGTCCACATGTCTGTTGTCAGGTGGATACTGTGAACAGCACTCTGCTTCAAGGCTTTTCCAAGCAATTCCAGCACGTCGTGATGTAGTGCCGGAACAGCAACTCTGGCAAAATAGAAGCGGCTGGGAACATGCCATTTTGGGCAGATGGTTGACACAAATTCCAGAAAACCCACCCCTTCAACAAAAGAAAAAGGGAGAAGGTCCAGTGCTAACATTTTAGCCAGCTTCGCATTGTACAAACGTGCTATTGGGTGGTTGCGTTCGTACTGCCCCTCCCCCCAAACATGCTGATAATGGTAGGCTGCATGGTTTTCCTTTCTCTTAGGCTCAACAACGCACTTTTTGGGGTTGCGGACCTGGTACTCCTTGGTGTCTCAGGCTGACTCTTACTCTTGTGCCACTGAGATGTTGCTGAAGATGTGGGCGACATTAACACTGCACTGCTGGGGTCAGGGACACCTTGTGTACCACTACCAGAGAGAATGTCTCCCTGTCGTTCCTCTTCCACTGTGATCGGATTTTCTACTCCTTTATCCCCACCAACACCAATGGTTGCAGTTTTTTTTATGCCGCGAAGGTGGTCCTCCCAGCTGATCAAGTGGTGTTTTTTCAGATGGGTCATTTGGCCTCCGGTACCATAGTTTGTACCAAGCTTACCACGACTAACAGAGCTATTACAAATGGAGCATATAGCAATGTTCTCCTCCTTTTCGCTAACCATAAAGAAGTCCCAAACTGGGGAGCTTAACTTTGGCCTCCTGCTGGAGGTGCCACTTCCAATGCCGGATGAACTGGAGGGTGTGTGTTGAATTTGACTCTGTGCTGCTGTACCACTACCTACTCCTACTGAGGTGGTGGTTGTGCTGGATGTAGGTCGCTGCCGGGCCTTTGCTAATGCAAATATGGAAGCTGTAGGTCGTGTTGGTGTTACCTGTGGAGGTATGCATGCTACATCCCTCGCAGCGATTTTGGATAGGGTAATAATGTTGGTCTCCATCTCCTCGGGGCCGGGAGTGATGTTCGTGATGACTGGCTCATCATCATCATCCTGCTGTTCTACATCGACCTCCATTAGTGTAAGGCTTTCTGGAACCTTCCTTTTCCCTAGCTTGGTCTTGGAACGTGGCTCCCTCTCAGACTCAGTTTGTGGCTTCCAAGTGGCATTTAGATCATCAGAAGGGGGGCTTGGCGAAGAACTTGATGGGCTACCCGTCCTTTTCCTTGCTGGAGATTTGGAAGACAATGGATCTTCTGAATGAGTGGCTTCTTCTTCTACCTCTGCATGAATCTCAATTTCCTGAACTGCCCCTACTTCACGAGGAACAACTACTACTATTGCGGGCGGTGGTTGCGGCTGTTGTTGTTGACCACTTATCTGCTGTGTTTCCTCCTGCGTTGATTGGGTACTACTTTGAGATGGCGATAAGTTTATCTCAGGCTCAGCATCACTGCTTTCCACCATTAGGCTGGCTACCTCTTCCACACTCATGTGCTTGGGCCTGGGTTGGTGGGTTGGGCCCACTGATGCGGAGGTGCTGCCCCCAGCTTGCCCCCGGACACCGCTGCTGCAGGCGTAATTTGTTTTTGCCCAAAAAGGTATTGGCCGGCACACCAGACTTAAGTGTCACTTCCTTCTTCTGTTCCTTCTTCTTCTCAATAGCAACTTTCTTGGTACTGGAGGACCTGGTACCTGCTTTCTTTGGGCCCATCTTCTTCAGATGTCAGCAGCACTCAGTTGCAGAGATGTCTGGTCAGGTCACACGTCACGTTGTGTTGTGTGTACAGCAGCAGAATGTCTGTTTGGCAGTGCAACGGGCAATGATGAGAGACACACCTCCTCCTCAGTCTTTGTGCACCTAAAAGCAAAAAAGCCAGAACATCAGTCAAACATAGCACAAATCAAACATATATTATATAGAACTTAGTGTGTGGTGGCCTCAATTATTAAATTTTAGAAACTCAGTGAACAACAACACACAGTGTAGCCATTTATGAGACGTTGACAAAAAGGCCAGGGCTTTCCTGGCTACTGTGTAGTGCTAGTGTGTACACTCTGGAAGAATAAGAATAGTAAAGAACAAAAACTAAAATGTAGTGGAGCATGTTTGGCCTAAATTTGTGCATCACGTGGGATGTATGTAGCAGCATCAGGGAGCTGCAGCTGGCAATGGGGATGGATTTGGAAGCAGTAAGACAAGAGGAACAATGGAAAGACACGCAGGCCTATGTGGCAAAAACAGCACACTACTAACTACCACCACAAAATGGCCCCCAGCAACATGATGACTCACAGGCACAAGGCACGGCAAACAATGAACTCAAGCAGGCCTATATATGGGCAGACAAAGGATGCCTTATAAAACACACACAGCTTTAATGCAAAAACTAAAATCCACATGGCTAAAAACACTTTTGAAAGTTAGACAACCACTACAACAACACATAATTATAATTACACACGCAAAAAAGGCATTTATTTAACACACCCAAAAAGTGAAATAGACCCTCCAAAAAAAACACATTTTGCAATTCAATTCAATGCCATCCATGGCCTAAATGATGTCAAAATTCCACAGACAACACAGAAACAGTTTTTATGCACCCATGATGACTACCTCTGGGCCTACTGGCAGACTAGGCCGCAAGCTTGGAGGCCTATGGCAAAAGCACAGTGGCTGGTCCCACAAAATGGCCGCCACCACATGGCCAGGCCACCCAACAACTTCCTTCCTGTTGAAAAAAATTGTAAAACAAAAAAAAAGTGACTCCTTGCTCACCAAACTACATCTAAATGACAACCTGAGGAGTTTTTGTGCAAAATGAACTAAATCATCATTTTCGAGAAGGTTTTATGCTGCTCGAGAGATATTCTTCGCCAGATTGTAAATTCTGCGTGTTCGGCATCGCGATCGTCACAAAAAGTCATTATCACGCGCGCAAACGTATATTGAGCGCGCGAAGAAGATAAAAAGTGTAAGTCCGCGTTGTCGCGCAGTGCGGAGTTGCCCAAAGTCCGCGAGCTGAACGCCCAGGGTTACCCTACTGGCTGAAAAGGCCTATTTATTTAACAAACACCCAAAAACTGAAATACCACCCCAAAACCCACATTTTGCAAATCAATCCAATGCCATCCATGGCCTAAATTATGTTACAATTCAACAGACAACACAGAAACAGTTTTTATGCACCCATGAGGATGACTACCTCTGGGCCTACTGGCAGACTAGGCCGCAAGTTTGGAGGCCTATGGCAAAAGCACAGTGGCTGGTCCCACAAAATGGCCGCCACCACATGGCCAGGCCACCCACAACAACAAGAAAAGGAACACAAGACAGACAATGCAGGCCTATGGCAAAAGCACAATGCCTGGCTTTACAAAATGGCCGCCACCCACATGGCCAGGCCACCCAAAATAACAAGAGAGTGAAGACAAAGGAGTGGACAGGAGTCAGACCAGGCAGTTGGAGACTCTGGGCAACTTCCTTCCTGTTGAAAAAAATTGTAAAACAAAAAAAAAGTGACTCCTTGCTCACCAAACTACATCTAAATGACAACCTGAGGAGTTTTTTGTGCAAAATGAACTAAATCATCATTTCCGAGAAGGTTTTATGCTGCTCGAGAGATATTCTTCGCAGATTGTAAATTCTGCGTGTTCGGCATCGCGATCGTCACAAAAAGTCATTATCACGCGCGCAAAAACGTATATTGAGCGCGCGAAGAAGATAAAAAGTGTAAGTCTGCATTGTCGCGCAGTGCGGAGTTGCCCAAAGTCCGCGAGCTGAACGCCCAGGGTTACCTACTGGCTGAAAAGGCCTATTTATTTAACAAACACCCAAAAACTGAAATACCACCCCAAAACCCACATTTTGCAAATCAATCCAATGCCATCCATGGCCTAAATTATGTTACAATTCAACAGACAACACAGAAACAGTTTTTATGCACCCATGAGGATGACTACCTCTGGGCCTACTGGCAGACTAGGCCGCAAGCTTGGAGGCCTATGGCAAAAGCACAGTGGCTGGTCCCACAAAATGGCCGCCACCACATGACCAGGCCACCTACAAGTTCACAACAAGCATAAGCCAAGGGGAACAAAGAAAAGACATGCAGGCCTATATGGAAAAAGCAGCACACTACTAAAGTACCCCCACAAAATGGCCCCAAGCCACTTGGTCACTCACAGTCACAACAGGCCATGGAAAACAATGAACTCAAGCAGGCCTATAATAATAAATATGACCAGACAAAGGAGGCCTGCAGTGCTAAACAACACAGCTTTAATACAAAAATGCAAAAACGAAAATCCACAGGGCTACGAAAGGTTGAAAAGTTACACAACAAGCACACACACACATCCAACAAAGGTATATATATTACACCCAAAAAGTGAAATACACCCCAAAAACCACATTTACCAATTCAATCCAATGCCATCCATGCATGCCCTACATGATGTTTAATTTCAACAGACACCACAGAAACATGCACCCATGGGTACCTCTGGCTCTAGTCTGGGCCTACTGGCTGAAATTCCAATCAAAGAAAAACAACTAGGCCCCTGCCGAAACTACAGGCCACAACAATACATTTTAAAAACTATGGAAATCCCCCAAAAAATGTAGGTACAAACAAGCCCCAATCAAACAAACAAGTACACCAATTCTCCAACTTACTTGTAAAATCTCAAATCCAAGAGTCCTCAAATCCAATCCAATGATATGATGCAGCAGACAGACACAAAAAGTGATCCTTCCAGCTCCAAATCCAAATGAAAGTGAACAGCACATGGACAAAGCACTGGGAGGAGCCTGCTGGACAGGAACAGGAAGTTTGAGAATCAGGGGCACTTCCTTCCTCTTGGGAAAAAAGTAAAAAAGAAAAAGGACTCCTTGGACAAAAAACTACAGCCAAATCACAATCTGAGGAGTTTTTTGGAGCAAAACCATCATTTTCGAGAAGGTTTTATGATGCTCGAGAGATATTCTTCACCAGATTGTAGTTTCTTCGTGTTCTGGATCGCGATCTTACCAACACTGCCGCCGGAAGTCAGATCGCGCGTCCGAATGACGTGTTCGCGTACGCACACTCTCGCGGGATCGTGCGGCCGGATTCCAAATCTTGTGGTGCCCGCGAACGGATAGGAAGTCGCGTCGGCGAACGCAGAATCACAGTAGGTCGTTACCGCACGCGCGAGAACGTATATTGAACGCGCGAAGAAGAAAAACAGCTACGCTACGCCACAAATTGCGTAGTGCACGGTAACTTCGCTTTCTACGCGAATCGCGAAGTTACCGAAACTTCGCAAGCTCCGCAAGCGTAGCATAGTTCACCGCCCAGGGTTAACATAAATACTTTGAACTTAGTCACCTCCTCGTTTTTAATGGGCACAATTGAGAGCTCTAGAGATGAGGCAGATGGTAATGTGTGTTTCTCACTGTGCCAATCCGTGGGTCAAAAGGTGTTGAGAATGCATGGTCTTGCAATCTTTGACCTCTTTGCTGGGCAGAGCACACAGTGCATGTGTTCAAGAGGTACACAGTTGTCAAAATATTGACAATGCGAAAGTAAAAGAAAATGCAGTGCTTACAGGTGAGTGGGAATCACAGAAATGTTGTTTGCATTTTCAAACCATGTCTTTAATTGCATATGCCATGCCCCTTCTAGAGACCCCTCCCTTTTTTCACCTAACTTAAAGTCCTGGGTGTGGAAACACACATAGACTCGAAACGTTACATGTCACCTGTGGACTGCAGCACTTATTGTGCCATCTTCTAGTGTGACAAGGGAAAACATAGCTTCAGGCCTACCATTGTAGCCTGACTGCTGCAGTATAAAACCTGCAGTGCTACCTGTCAAAATACCCCTTTTTGACAGGTAAACTCCTCTCTTTTAAATATTAGTAAGTCACTCCTATGTAGGTCTGTAGCCCACAAGGTAGGGTGCATGGTATTTAAAAGTGTGACATGTAGAAAATGATAGTTATCATGTCAATACATGTTTCATAAATTCATACATTACAATGTTTAATAATAGTGATTTTGTCAAATTATTGTAAGGAGCGATTAAAAAAAATAAAAAAAATTAGGGTTTGAGTCTTGTTTTAACATTTTTCAAGCTACAAAGTGCAGCCATAGTACCAACCAAAAGGGGGCTTTTCACTCCAGCCACAAGATCATACAGCTCCAGCTCAGAGTGCTTAAAAATATATGGCAAGCTCACCTGAGGTCATGGATTTAATGACCCTGGAGACTCACTGTGTTTTTAATGTTGCTAGGGGGCTGCCGCAGTCCCTCCAGCCCTCAACAACATTCAAAAAATGTTTGGTGGTTCCCCTGCTCCTTCTTGGGGCACCATCAGCATGCAAAAATATAAACAAATAGTCCTTGCAGCTACTTGAATGGAGCGGTGAATAATAAATGAGCAGCTCCAACCGCTCATTCATTATTCTTTTTCTTTTACTTTTTTGGGTGCCCCTAGTGCCTAAAAGATCAAAGCATCAACTGCAGACATCTAGTTTCTTGAGACTGGGACAAAGTCAAAAGTTATGTCTGACTGCAATAGAGCACAGTTTGGATACACAAAGTGGATTGGGTCGTGTATCAGCTTATTTTCAGACTTAAAAGAATTTTTGAAGAAAAATGTCTGATAAGGTAAAGTTCAGTGGGGTAAGGCAGCCAGCAGTGTCCGAAGAGGTGGCGTCATCGTCAGGGAGCCACTGGATGAAGTTGCGGTGAAGATTTCTATGCTCGAACATAGTCACTTTTTTGGAAGTCGAAAATCTCCAGCAGGACGAAGCTGCAGGCTATAGCTGACGTGGACTCCACAAGGCCAGACATCCTTCTGAAGAGGAGCCACTGAACAGGATTTACTGTTGTAGAAAAGACCGTAGAGGAGTTACAGCAAAGTCCCAAGTTTTGGTTGTTGACTGTTTTGGCACATTTGGTACCACTTCCAAGGGTCCAGGGTTGGGTGGGTACCACATGAAGGGTAGGATTCACTTCAGGCAGAGTCCAGGTGCAGGGTTCAAGTTGTTGGACCTTTTTGTGTCTCCATAACTCAGAACATGAGGTCAGCCAACTAGACCTTTGAGTCACTCTGGTACTCCTTTTTTCAAGCAGCAAGGCAGGCCTCAAGCAGCAGGGCAGTCCTCTGAGGCTACAAGGCAGGCTTCAAGCAACAGGGTTCTCCTCTGGTAGCAGCATGGCAGTCCTCTGAGGTACAAAGCAGGCCTCAAGCAGCAGGGCAGTCATCTGGAGTACAAGGCAATCCTTCTGGGGGTCCTTCACAGCTCCAGGAGTAAACTGAATAGTTGATCTTAGGGTCCAATATTTATACCTGGAGCCAACCTTTTGTTGCATGGTTGCTACTTTCTCAGTAAAACAGTGCATTTAGGCAAAATAAGCTTCAGGGCTATTTGGGGCTGAGTCCACTCATACCATCAGAATATGTTGACTTTATTCCTGGCTATCTCACAGTTCGCCATCGGGGCTCCTAAAATGACAGGGCACTGGATTTTGTCTGCAACCTCAGAACATAACACAGGCATGCCCAAAAGGAGACACAAGAAGTACACAAATTGGCATTTCAAACATTTATTGAAGCAATTGTACTCTTGTGTAAAATATGTGTGCTGCAATAATTAATGTTCCCACCATTACAATGAATGATGAACAGAATGAATAAATCATTCATCGTGCCTTTGCACTAGATTATATGAATACATATAATTGCACTCCTACCTAGCACTGCCTGTCTTATAAAGCATAGGGTGTGCAGGTCTGCCCAAATACCTTAGAGTGGTCTAACTCCCCATTTATCTGTGTGCGTGTGTCATCTGGCAGCCAGCCTTAGTGTAGAACAGGCCACTGTCCTTTTCAGGATGGTGTTGGAATTCAGCTGGGCTAGAATTTAGGCATGGGGCTACCCCCCTCCCCCACCCCCAATCCATCAAGGTGCTCCTCTGTCTAAACAGAGGCATAGTGTTGTTTATAAAATAAACTGCACCCATTCTTACAGTGCCTGAGTCCCGGGCCTTTTGTGATTGTTGATTCTATCCAGAGCTGTCGCCATATGGACAACAACAAACACCATTTTGCGCAATATACTAAGTCCTTGCATAGAATGTTCTAAGGCCGGATAATATGCCTATGAAGAAATGTTACTGTTTAACCATTTCTGACTACATTAGCTGTGTTAAAGGTCATCGTCTAAAAAGATGTCAACGTAAACATGTAAAATGGAAGTGTTTGTGCCTGGGCCTATGTAACCTCATGACACTTTGAAGTGGGAGAAACTTCTAGACTGCCCCCATATGGTTCTAGAAATTTCCTTACTCTCCTGCCCAGGCTCCAAGAGGTCTAGTGTGACAAAGGACTGGTGTCAAGTTCCTTGTGAGTGTGCTGTGGCAGCCCCCTTTGAAATGTAAGTGGAGCAGAAAAAATCTCCGCTCCTCCCATCCTAGCTAGATGGCCCTTCTTGCAAGTAGCTAGTTTCCCTTTGACTCACTGTCTGGGAGGAATACATAAATGCCAACTCCCAAGTATTCAGTCATGTGACCCAAAACACAGGTTGAAGGCACTAAATAGTTAAGACAAGAAAATGGCAATTTTCTAAAAGTGATATTTTCAGAATTGTGACTTGCAATCCAACTTTCCCTTACAGATGATTTTAAATTACAATTCTTTTGAGACCAATCATGACATGTCTAGCTGTTCCCAATCAAAAATGACCACATATTAAATGTAAAAAGGTTACCCAATCTTATCCTATCAGAGAGGGAGTCCTCACAGTAATGAAGAAATAATTTGGGAGTTTTTCACTACCAGTGCATGTCCAACTTTTAGCACACTCTACCCTACCCTATGGGCTATTTAGGGCCTACCTTAGGGGTGACGTATATGTAATACAAAGGGGGCTTAGGCCTAGCAAAAGGTTTGTTTTGCTTGGTCAAATTGGCATTTTAAAACTTCTCACAGGGTGCAATTGCAGAACTGGGACATGCTTTAAAGGGCTACTTGAGTGGGTGGCACAAAAAGAATTGCAGTCCTTCCAGTAGCATTTTATTTACAGGCCCTGAGCACAGGTAGTACCACTTTACTAGGGAAAATTAAATGTGCCAATTGGGTGTAAGCCAACTTTACCATGTTTAAAGGAGTGAGCACAAGCACTTTAGCAACAGGAGGTGAGTAGGCAAAATGTTTGGTGGAAGACCACCCTAAATGCTGTCAGGTCTAACAGAGAGAGAGAAAGAGTGTTAGTGTTAGGCAGTAAGATATCAAATCAAGGAAATAGTGTGTGGGTTTAAGGAGTTGTATGACTTTGGAGAGTTCCATTTTGCTGATCCAAGAGACCGAGTTGATGTGATGGTGATAATTGGGAAATACAGGGTAGTTAGAGTCTACTAAGATATGAGATATCTGTATGCAACATTCATCTGCTGTTGTCAATGTGAACCTGCTTAGCCGAAGGCCAGTTTGAAGAGTTCCTACAGTAGCGGTCGGGAGTGTTGAAGGTTGCTTTTAGCTATACATTGTGCCCTTAGTATATTCCAAAGTCTGGGGCCTAGCACACCCAGGAACCTTCATTCGTTTTAATCATTTATAGCTCAAGGATGAGAATATGATTATTTATCTGTGTCTATGTTTTTATCTGTCTGTAGGACCACGGAAAATAATTAGAGATATTACCCACATGAAAATAGTTGACTGTACTTTTAGAAACAGCAGTTTTACAAATAACACGTCCTGGGCTATTAATTCTTTCAAGTGTGCAATATAAAAGTACCCACTTGTTTTAAGAGTTCAAGAGGACTTGTGTTTCAGTAAACTCAAAACCCTCAGTTTAGAAGAATAACACATTTGTGTCATGGCTGCCCCAGACTGCTCTCCCTCCTGGCAGCTGTCTCGCCGGCTCTATTATGGCTGCAGAGAACATCCCAGCTCGCAGCTGACATGAGACATGAACACCAGCCCTCTCAAGGCTTAAGAGTAGAATAAAGTACATTTTAGAAAGATTTCTTTGAAATGAATTGACATTTTGTCGTCGGGCTATAGGAGACTAAAAATAAACAGCTGTGCAGTACTTCATTAAGCTGCCTGCTTGGAGTGATTTCCCCATTGATTAGTCTGGGGGCTAATGCTGGTGCGGTCCTCATTTCGTTCCCAATTAACATCAGCTTCTGCTCCTGACCACTTGACCGCACTCACTCTCTGCGAGCACGTCTCGCGCTGTCGAGCAATAAAACACATCCCTCTCTTTATTTCAGAAGAGGAATGGAAGAAATGCAGAATCGGAAGTTCGCCCCTCCACCGGCCCCGTTCTCGGAGAGCGCGCTCGTCTTCAGAGGAGACGTCTCAGGCGCACGCCGGGCCCCATAACTACTCTTTATAGCACAAAAGGGTTTAATGGAGATATCTGAAACCGCTGATGAGCACATCAAGCCGCCACGTGAACTGACAGCCTGAGCTCATCTGGTGTCAGGCCGGCTTAATCAGACTAGTCCGGAATGATGAGGATTCAGATGCCCCGGCCAAGGGACTCGCTCCGCTGCGCCTTCCGGGGCTAGTGTGGAGTTACGAGGCAGCGGGGACACTGCTGGAACAACAGCGCGCGCCTCTGAAGGCACGCAACCAATCTACCAAAAACAAGCCTCCATTTAAATGAGAACAGCATTCTGCAATCGGTTAACTACAAAGAGATTAGCGCAATTTGGACAAAGTCTAAACAGTATGCTATAGGCAACCAGAAAAAAGAATAGAAATGAATGCTTAGAAATTCTAAGCCTAATCTATGTATACGCCGTTGCAATGGTGATGGAGTATGCATACCACCAAGATGAAGGTCTACCCACCAATATTAGATGCGGGCGGACCATAAATTTAACTACGGCGGAGTCGACTTCATTTCCCTCGTGAATAAACCCCTCTGATGGCCCTGTGGAGTAACATAACAGGGGGCTTTAATCATTGCGGAGTCACATCCAGGTATTAGGATAAAAATATTCTGGCAGCAGTATGACGGCCTTCAGTGTGTCACAGGAACAAGGGGAATAAAAACATGAATGAGAGGCAAAAGTGATTTCTAAGCCAACATTTCCGGATAACACTTTCACTTATAGCCAGAGGAACAACCTCTGGAACCACAAGCACTTCTAGAGAACATAGCATCCACTGGCATGCCCTGTGAACTTGCCATAGTCCTGAACATACTTTGCTTTCATGAAGGCACGTCATAGGCTTCATTATCCCTTTGCACCCGTGTATGCAGCGTCGCCATTTCTGAGCCACTCTGAGAGAGGCACCCAAACCATACTCTATGTAGCAGTCCCCAGTGTAGGGTTGATGTTCCCCCTACCCTTTCAAAAGACAGCATAGTTTGGAATCAACTTCCTGTCCTGCACCTGGGACTGGGTCATTGTTTTGTGTCCGTCACATCCATGGCACAACTCCTTAATGGTAGAGCATCTTCTATTGAGTGCTTAAGCTAGGTGCATTTTTTAAAGAAAGCTAGTTCTGTAGGTCAGCCCCCTGACACTATATATTGTTTTTTATTCTATAAAATAATTTTCCAAGGCTGCGGACGACTATGAACTGGCATTTTTGGAGAGATAAAGTATGCTTGTCTAGAACTGGGAAACATACCATTTTTTGAGGAGCGATCCACAAACAAAACAACACTGGACTCTTCCACAGTGAATAGCAGCCAAGTGTAAAGTCAACATTGCTGTAAACCAAAATAATGCATTGTGTTGCATGAATACACCATAGACACTCAAACTAGACAATAAATTCAACATCCATTAATATTCATCACTTGTCTAAATCTATAACTATGTGTTGGGGCTGGTGCTTCTCAGCAATAGTGTACAACCCTTGTCCTTGTGACTTTCTAATGACTTCTACGTCAGACATCATTAGGTGCAGATAAATATGTTATCTATATGTTAAACATGTGTTTCTATGTCTTAACTAGGTCCTTTCAGGTGAAAATTAAATTTCACATATGACACTAGGAAATCCACACTGTCACAACATGGGAAAGGATGATGTCACTGACGTCCCTCTTAAACGGTAACTGTCTTTTCCATTTTGGTGGGAATTAATCATATGCATTATTTACATTTTCTTCAGCTGAAAAATTAGAACAGAAATGATAAAAAAAACAGTGTGGGTACAGTCAATGACATGGGTTACAATGATCCAAATTGCTTGGCTGAAGTGTATTATCTTGTGCCATATGCGTGGATAATATTGGTGAAGACAGGCACTAAGTAGACGTCTGTATCTAATGTTATGTACATGCATAAATGTACATATTTACAGGGGCTAAGGACGATGAGAGGCAGTAATCACTTGTGTTCTTCTAGTACCAATAGATTGCGCCTCAGTGCTTTATTAAGCTCCTGGAGGGTCGGACAAGCACAAGTGCTTGGTAGTAGAGGTCTCAATGTACATGTCCTACCATTGAGGGAAAATGACCGACAGTGACAAAAGATGGCTTTAGAATGAACAGGAGATGATGGCTAGACGATTATGGGTTCTGGTTTGTAACATAGCAGAATAATATAGCAAAGAGTTGGAGGAGATGCCATACGCTGATTTGTGTACAAGTGGCAATAGCTTGTATTTGGCCCTGTTTTTAGCAGAGATCCAGCTTACCCGATGGGTATAGGCTGCCATGCCTCAGAGCTACATACATATCGCCTGGTTTATTGATTGTAAGGTGATTTAGCACACTCATTTTCCTCAGTATCTTTTAAAGTACCAAGAAGAACCTCTTTAGACAAGGTACATATCACTGAAATTCCAATAAACTCATTAACGAGGTATATTGCATCTTAGTTTAATATCAGTAGCCCCTGTTTCCCCCTTGATGATTGGATTTTTAATAATTTGAGGCATACTATATTTTTAAAGGGGCTAACAATAGTTCAAGAGATGTCTGTATAAGTACAGCATCCCCTTTCCACATCTGTTTACTCAGCCAACCCAACTTCTCAGTCGCTAAACAGCTCCCTAATGTTAAATTAGTATATATATTTAAATACAGATATATTCAGTGAAAGAAACAAGTTAAAGTGATGTTATATTTGAATATATGACGTTACAACGCAGACAATTACAACGCATGCCTTTACAGCGCGGTTTTTACATCGCAACTACCATTACATCGCATGATTTTACAACGCATGTCATTACAATGCATTTATAATGCATTGTAATGGCATGCATTGTAATGATATGCGTTGTAATGGCATGCGTTGTAGTGACATGCGTTGTAATGACTGCATTGTAATGGCATGCGATGTAAAGGCAGTTGCGTTGTAACAGCTGCGTTGTAAAGGTAGTGCATTGTAATGACTGTGTTGTAATGGTTGTTTCCCGTTATATTTAGGTATGCTTATAAGATCTTAGCTTACATTAAAAAATCCCTAGATATTCACTGAGAAATCCAAAGGATAAAGTGAAGCTATAATTTGGTCTTGAAATAAGGTAAAAACTAACATTAAAAAAGAACCTGAAATTTACTATTTATACTTTAGTGAGCTAAATTTAACTTACTCCCTCACCATGCACCGTCTAAGATATCACATATTACATTATTCAGGACATTTTAAATGACATAATTGATGACATCACTGATGACCTCTCAAATTACATCATTGATGAGATCATTGATGACATCAGTTATGACACCAAAATCATAAGCATCATAAAGTTACTCAGTGGGCATTTGGGTAGATAGCATGGAAATAGCTTGAGGCCTGGAGGAAAAACTAACTGTACATTTTAAAAGTTATATGGTTCACTGTTTTCAAATCACAAATGTTTCGGGTGAATGAAGTACTCCACCTGGGGTGAATGAAGTACTCCATCTTAAACAAGGTGAAGACTGAGCGCACCTGACATGGTTGCAGAGATATTTTTGAAATTAAGTTCTGGCTGAAAGCCAAGATTTGTTCTAAAAATCTGTGGGAAAGGACACAGCTGCAGTGGACAATACATGAACCACCAGTGGATATCCATTCATGTGACCATGTTGAATAGTTGTAATACAGTGGTATAGAAAAAATTATATATGCTGTGCCTGTGTATTTCCAGACGTTCACTAAAGATTTTGAGGCATTACAGATCATTGAATAATGTAGAATATAGGGGTGTCCCAGTTAGAGGTATTTTATCTCATATCTGTGTTGTGTGTAGCATGTTGAATTAATTCAAGTCCATAAACCCTATTGAATGGTGTCACAATTATTGCATGATGTCATCAGTGATGTCATCAGTGGTGTCATTGATGACATCAAGGATCAAACTCTGGTCTAACGGCTAGGGCGGTCGACCTCAAAGCTGGGGAACCGGGTTTGAGTTTTGGCAGGGACGCTCAACATCCTGTGGTTCTGGGCTAATCACGTAATCTCCTCGTGCCTAACAAAAAATGAATGTGTCCATCTGTAAGGCAACTGGTACTCATGTAAAGTGCTCTCATACCTTCGGGTCTAGTTTGCGCTATTTAAAACTCCCAAACCAAAAAAAAACCATCTTGAATAATGTAATATCTGAGGTAAAAAGCAGTGTATGGTGAGGCAAATAATAGTGAGCTTGGTTAACTATATCAAGTGAATGTAGGAGATATTTTTGCTTTCAAACGTTCGTTTTTACTTGTTTTCAACATCTCTCTCTCTATATATATATATCATCACAGTTTTACCGCAGTAAAGAAGGGGTCGCACTCACGAACATTCAATAATCCTTTTTTTATTTTCATTTTGTTTAAGGATTCACGATTACCCTACGCATTTCGGTCTCGCAGAGACCTTGATCACGGATATGCCATTGTCGAGTCAGGCACATTTAAATATCATCATGTGCCCAGTCCATGCATCTATAACAATGGATTCTGGGAAACGTAGTTTTATTCAGTGTTAATGTGACAAACCTAACAAACAGTGCTTATAATTACATAAATAGCTGCAAATGGGGGATTTTTAATATATCTTTAGACTGAAATTCATATGCTGTTGGTCAATTCATCAATAGCTTCTTAGTTAATACTAATGTGTGAAAGGTAATATTTCATACATTCTATAAATTGTTTTGTAAAATCAGAGTTAGAATACAATTAAATACCATACAATACCAAGATCATGCCCTCCGGTGGCCAGTGTTCACATATAGATTATTAATATTATTAAATATATTATTCAATATATCCTAAACATACATCGCTAATTCTGCCCTCCAGTGGCCTAAGTTCCCCTTCATAGATGAATTAATCATCATTAGTATATTCTTAAATAGCTAAGTCCCACGATTGAAACCATATGCCTAAAATTGAACTAATAGTGAGAAAAAAGTGCACATAAACAAAATCAGATCAAAAAATATATGATAAAACTGATTGAACGATTACAATACTTTATAGAGAAGCCAATATTACAGTCTTTGTCAAATCGTTGAAGATGAGTATACATTTCTTCGTCCTGGTTCAACCCAAAGGGTGATAATGTTCATAAATTCAGAATGTGTTGGGATTCTCTTTGTCTCAATTTGCGTATATTATCACCGCCTCTTTCACTGTGTTAAATCATTTCAATGGCATAAAATATCAATTGTTTCCAATTACTCTTAAGACTAGATTCCATGTGTTTTGCAATTGCATTTCCACGATCTTTATGGATAGTTGCCCTGACATGTTCTAGAATTCTTTTCTTAAGTTCACAAATGGTGCTGCCAACGTATTTCAAATTGCATGGGCATTCAATTACATAAATCACATATTGACTCTTACATATGAAATTCAGTCTAAAGCTATATTAAAAATTCCCCCTTTTGCAGCTATTTATATAATTCTAAGCACTGTTTGTTAGGTTTGTCACATTAACACTGAATAAAACTACATTTCCCAGAATCCATTGTTTTGGATGCATGGACTGGGCACATGATGATATTTAAATGTGCCTGACTCTACAATAAAAACAATATCAGACTACAGGAGGTAGCCCATACACCCTATAGAGACCAGGACGAGCATTTATAACATACAACAATGTCTCTAAGGGTATCAGTTAGTAGTCAAATTTAACGATAGCACAATTAATTGCTGGGAGCAAAGGGAGAGACCAAGGAGACAAAACACAATTCAACAAAATACAGTTTTTTGGTAGTCGTATATATTTGTTATAAATAACTTCATATATTTATCCATGTGTAAGAACAGCACTGCGTTACATTAAATGGCATGTAACCTGTGGGATACTGTGTACAAGTGCTCGTGAAATGGTGAGAATGCAAGTGACACGTGAGGAAGTATGTACAGCGACACAAGGGGGCGCAACAAAAAGACAATTGGTGGTGGAATTTACATAGTAGAGATACCCAAATAATGAATGTTAATATATACAAGTGTAATCAAGATGGGTATCCTCAAAGAGCTAGCGCCGAAATTTCGCTGTAAGAGTCGATGGCGTTTCGGCCAATAGTAGTGGTTAGGCCATCATCAGGACCAGGTTACTCTTATTTTAATTACAGTGCTGTGGGTAAGAATAAACACACTCAATGGTGGACCGAGTCAGAGAAGAGGAGAGAAATGAAGGGAAGCAAAAAGGGTGGGGGGGTTTTGTTTTGATGAGCCCAAGATGAAAGGTGAAGACAGGTTAGAGCGCGGCGAAGTACGTCAGAGAACGTAGGAGGAATACCGCATGTCTAGGCTCAGGGGGAAGAAAAAGGACAGGTAAGTAGTCCCTGTCTGTGATTTTAGAAGTGCGGAGATGCAGAGGTCGCCAAGTATCGTCGCAGCAACTTACGCTTGGTATGCGACAGGAATCCCAATTGTAGGCGTGTGGAGTCCCTGTATGAATCAGATTTAGGATGCATCTGTCTGAAGTGAGAGAATAGAGGGTAAGTATGCCGGTCCGTGGTGGCAGTGGGAAAAGGGGACTGAAAGTGAGGGAGACTCACTAGTCTGGAGGGGTCCAAGGTAGTCACTTTGGGAAGTCTCTGGTCGAAGGTCCAGAGGGAATCCGATGGTTACTTTATGGATCCGCAGAAAGGAAGAGCTGCTGCCTTTGGTTGTCTGGGAAAGAAGGGAGGTGCGTGGGTAAGTGAAGCGCAATGTGGGCAGTTTTCACAAACTACTGGGTAAAGAAGGGCCAGGTAGAGAGGTGTTGAGTCTGACCCAAACAACCTGGGAGACTCAACCTGGGGGTGGAGTGCAGTGTGGCTGGACTGCCGTAGCAACTGGAGTAAGGGACTAAATTAAATTAAAAATTAAATAAATTAAATTAAATGGTACAGCCAGGCACCAAGGGGCAGTGTGTAGCCTGGTCTCGCTGGGGTGGAGGGGTGAGGGGCGGTCATCAGCACACTGCGATAGTATAAGGGAACATCGCTAGTGTGGTGGAATGAAGGTGTGTCTTGTCTATCGTGGGCCCCAAGAGAATTGGTCCAGGTGGGTAAGTGCTAAGGTGACTTAGCAATGGGGAACAAGCCACACGGGGTCGGTAAAGGGGAGCTTGTGACTGGGGAGAAGTTGCGGTCAAGCGGGAAAAGGATGGCGCCAGTGGCGAGCGTGTGGGGAAGGGCAGTCCTTAGGTGACTCAATTTAGATGAATGCGGTAGAGGGAGGCTGGATCGGGCGATCGGACAAAGATCTGATGGTCAACATAGCTTTAGTGAAGGCGCCATAACTTACTTAGTTGGAGCAGGGAGCCGCGTTGGAATTAGTCACGGATGTACGAAGCCGGCATTAGTCAGGCCCCGACAAGGACGGCATCGCGCTGTGACTGAGTTAAGGAAGTTCTAGTCACGTGATACGTGTGAACGTGTTCACGTTTATGATAAACTAGACCGGTGCAGTAAGCGTTGGGGGAAAGGAAAGGAAGGAAAGACCTATGAATATAACGTGACTATTGTAATTTATAGAAGAAATCAAAAGCACTTTAACAAATACAAAATCATAGGTAAACTGGAATTTAGAAAATGAATTAAGGAGGTTAATTAATTGGAACCAAACAAACAGTTAGAAGGATGTTTACCAAGTAAGCACTCGGTCATTGAGTTATATGTCAATGAAGTCATAATTGATGATTGTGGTAGTGAGCAAGGTATTATACATTTAAGTGAAACAACTTCACAAATTAGAAATTAATACATTACAAGATCTTGCGTTAATAGTGATGGTTACAACAGTCAAGGCAAGAGCGCCATACTGTCCAGCGAATTCGAGCCAGAGTATATATACGAGTGAATATATATATATATATATATATATATATATATATATATATATATATATATATATTCCTGCTACAGAGTACAAAAGCACAGCACTCACGGGAAACTGCTAAACCCAGATTTTATTCGGGTTCGCTTCACCAATAATTGATGTACCAACGCGTTTCAGGGTTTCACACCCCTTCTTTATGGGCTGCATGAATAACACTCGTAAGATGCACTGTTTTCATTTCCGGCTGAAACCCTGAAACGCGTTGGCACATCAATTATTGGTGAAGCGGAAGGGCATGTTTGAGAGTGAGACTGGAGGGTCGAGCAATGTCGAGTGCTTCCCAGATGCTTTGGGCATTTTTGTTGAACTATTACTGCGCCTGCTGAGAAGTTCATAATACCTACCAGTTGGGCGAGGCCAAAGTTTTAAACGGATTGAAACTGTCTGGCACAGCGCTCCTCATTTAATGAAGCATGCTCTACGTGACACAACCTACTTAAGGTATTCAAAAGGACACGCATAATTAATTAATGAACACCCGAACTTACTGAAAGTATATTATTTTTTTGTTGCACTGAGGACTTCAAGTCCCAGAGAACTCTGGAGTGACGATGCACTCAGCATACGCCCACAGGGGGGCTTGTAAAATAAAAGAGCCGGAAATGAAAACAGTGCATCTTACGAGTGTTATTCATGCAGCCCATGAAGAAGGGGTGTGAAACCCTGAAACGCGTTGGCACATCAATTATTGGTGAAGCGGAAGGGCATGTTTGAGAGTGAGACTGGAGGGTCGAGCAATGTCGAGTGCTTCCCAGATGCTTTGGGCATTTTTGTTGAACTATTACTGCGCACGGCGGCCCAGCCGTGGGGAAGGCACCATCGCCTGCTGAGAAGTTAATTATACCTACCAGTTGGGCTAGGCCAAAGTTTTAAACGGATTGAAACTGTCTGGCACAGCGCTCCTCATTTAATGAAGCATGCTCTACGTGACACAACCTACTTAAGGTATTCAAAAGGACACGCATAATTAATGAATGAACACCCGAACTTACTGAAAGTATATTATTTTTTTGTTGCACTGAGGACTTCAAGTTCCAGAGAACTCTGGAGTGACGATGCACTCAGCATACGCCCACAGGGGGGCTTGTAAAATAAAAGAGCCGGAAATGAAAACAGTGCATCTTACGAGTGTTATTCATGCAGCCCATGAAGAAGGGGTGTGAAATCCTGAAACGCGTTGGCACATCAATTATTGGTGAAGCGGAAGGGCATGTTTGAGAGTGAGACTGGAGGGTCGAGCAATGTCGAGTGCTTCCCAGATGCTTTGGGCATTTTTGTTAGCCGAATGGAATATGAGACATATGTCCAGATACTCATATACATAGATCGGACTTAAATCCCCAACTCACTTGGAATGTGAGATGTAATATGTCACTGAGACTGTGATTGTGTGAGTTACAAACTTTGAAATGCCAATTGATACAATATCAACTGTGTCTCACTCCAAATGATTAATACCCCCTACAATGACAAAATGGTGTTAATAATAGTTTTATTGTAGTTGCACTTTAATAGATTTTGCTTTCACACGATTTTGGGTGTTTTTGTAAAAAACTACCTGACCCAGAATGCACCTAATATGCTAGCTGGGCAAGAGGTATAAATATTAGAAATGGTAGAGGGACCAATTGTTGCACCGTGATCAAGACCTGCTGGTCGAAACGCGTTGGTGAGGGAAGGAGAAGTTCCATGGCACAATAAACCGTTAAAACAATCCCCTGGAAGAGTGCAGCGTCTTTTTGAATTGGTGAAAAATATTAATTCGAGGCGAGTCCGGCCTCGCAGCGCGCACCAGCTGTGTGATGGTGCGCCCTTCGTGTGGACAAATTTGGTGGATAAATATATATATATATATATATATATATATATATATATATATATATCCAACAAAGAAGGTTACAGCACGGCGGGGCTTCCTCACGGCAGGATTGGCCGTAATAAATCCAACAAAGAAGGTTATCCCCTTAAGGAAGCCACACACTGGAGGTATGATAACCGCATTTATTGGGGAAAGCTGCAGCGTGGACAACAGGGCACTTCTCCTTTCATCTGGCGCCCAACGCGTTTCGTGCAAACAAGCACTTAATCATGGGCAAATGAAGTCTTAAAAGCACTCGCACCACTTGTCACGCACCTGGTACTGTTCATGGGGCCCGCCTCAGTGGGCGTGTACAGGCGCACTGCCTGCTGGTCCCTGTAGTGCGCATCTGTGCTTCTCAAGTGAGTTGTGGTGCGCTGCCTAATTGTCGACCAATAAGTCCCCAGTGGGTTGGCAGAAGATCTTGTTGTCCAGGTCGCACCGTAGAACTGCCCCCGCGTTCCTCCTGTCCCTTCACAGCAAGGCGCCACCTGGCGCTGGCATGGGTCCGTGACAGCACGGCGGGGCTTCCTCACGGCAGGATTGGCCGTAATAAATCCAACAAAGAAGGTTATCCCCTTAAGGAAGCCACACACTGGAGGTATGATAACCGCAATTATTGGGGAAAGCTGCAGCGTGGACAACAGGGCACTTCTCCTTTCATCTGGCGCCCAACGCGTTTTGTGCAAACAAGCACTTAATCATGGGCAAATGAAGTCTTAAAAGCACTCGCACCACTTGTCACGCACCTGGTACTGTTCATGGGGCCCGCCTCAGTGGGCTTGTACAGGCGCACTGCCTGCTGGTCCCTGTAGTGCGCGTCTGTGCTTCTCAAGTGAGTTGTGGTGCGCTGCCTAATTGTCGACCAATAAGTCCCCAGTGGGTTGCAGAAGATCTTGTTGTCCAGGTCGCACCGTAGAACTGCCCCCGCGTTCCTCCTGTCCCTTCACAGCAAGGCGCCACCTGGCGCTGGCATGGGTCCGTGACAGCACGGCGGGGCTTCCTCACGGCAGGATTGGCCATAATAAATCCAACAAAGAAGGTTATCCCCTTAAGGAAGCCACACACTGGAGGTATGATAACCGCATTTATTGGGGAAAGCTGCAGCGTGGACAACAGGGCACTTCTCCTTTCATCTGGCGCCCAATGCGTTTCGTGCAAACAAGCACTTAATCATGGGCAAATGAAGTCTTAAAAGCACTCGCACCACTTGTCACGCACCTGGTACTGTTCATGGGGCCCGCCTAAGTGGGCGTGTACAGGCGCACTGCCTGCTGGTCCCTGTAGTGCGCGTCTGTGCTTCTCAAGTGAGTTGTGGTGCGCTGCCTAATTGTCGACCAATAAGTCCCCAGTGGGTTGGCAGAAGATCTTGTTGTCCAGGTCGCACCGTAGAACTGCCCCCGCGTTCCTCCTGTCCCTTCACAGCAAGGCGCCACCTGGCGCTGGCATGGGTCCGTGACAGCACGGCGGGGCTTCCTCACGGCAGGATTGGCCGTAATAAATCCAACAAAGAAGGTTATCCCCTTAAGGAAGCCACACACTGGAGGTATGATAACCGCATTTATTGGGGAAAGCTGCAGCGTGGACAACAGGGCACTTCTCCTTTCATCTGGTGCCCAACGCGTTTCGTGCAAACAAGCACTTAATCATGGGCAAATGAAGTCTTAAAAGCACTCGCACCACTTGTCACGCGCCTGGTACTGTTCATGGGGCCCGCCTCAGTGGGCGTGTACAGGCGCACTGCCTGCTGGTCCCTGTAGTGCGCGTCTGTGCTTCTCAAGTGAGTTGTGGTGCGCTGCCTAATTGTCGACCAATAAGTCCCCAGTGGGTGGGCAGAAGATCTTGTTGTCCAGGTCGCACCGTAGAACTGCCCCCGCGTTCCTCCTGTCCCTTCACAGCAAGGCGACACCTGGCGCTGGCATGGGTCCGTGACAGCACGGCGGGGCTTCCTCACGGCAGGATTGGCCGTAATAAATCCAACAAAGAAGGTTATCCCCTTAAGGAAGCCACACACTGGAGGTATGATAACCGCATTTATTGGGGAAAGCTGCAGCGTGGACAACAGGGCACTTCTCCTTTCATCTGGCGCCCAACGCGTTTCGTGCAAACAAGCACTTAATCATGGGCAAATGAAGTCTTAACCGCTTAACCGCGGCGGCAATTCCGCCGCGGTGCGGCGGTTTAGCGGAGTGGGCGGGGTCGCGTCGTCCAACGGACGTTCGCAGCACTACAGAGGTAGTGCTCGCGACGGCTGTTGGCCGACAGACGCACGCAACGGGTTAAAAGCACTCGCACCACTTGTCACGCACCTGATACTGTTCATGGGGCCCGCCTCAGTGGGTGTGTACAGGCGCACTGCCTGCTGGTCCCTGTAGTGCGCGTCTGTGCTTCTCAAGTGAGTTGTGGTGCGCTGCCTAATTGTCGACCAATAAGTCCCCAGTTGGTTGGCAGAAGATCTTGATGTCCAGGTCGCACCGTAGAACTGCCCCCGCGTTCCTCCTGTCCCTTCACAGCAAGGCGCCACCTGGCGCTGGCATGGGTCCGTGACAGCACGGCGGGCTTCCTCACGGCAGGATTGGCCGTAATAAATCCAACAAAGAAGGTTATCCCCTTAAGGAAGCCACACACTGACGTTGAGGACCGCGAGCAAGCAAAAAATGACCGCTGCACTACGCTACGCGTGTTTGCACTGTGCTACGTGCAATTCGTGAAGTAGCGCAAACTTCGCAAACTACGCGAGCATAGCGTAGTGTTTTGCCCAGGGTTACTGAGTAACTACAATAAAACTTGTTGTCTACATGATATGCAGATTATATAAATCAAATATATAAAATATGTAAAGTGTGTCACCGAGCGATTTTAGCAATTATGTACAAGATTATCGAAGTCAATTACCATTGCCTTACCACCAAAATTGGTATAAAAACGCCAACAATATAAAAAAATGTTAAAATCACATCTTTTTACATCACAGGCTAGTGCCCAACTTGAAGCATAATTGCACCCTTTGACCACAACTTCCCGGGCCATTCATAACGCTCAAACACCAAATAAGAAACTCAATACTTCAGTCCAATGCCACCCAATAATCAGTGCTTCATTCCTGTTCAAACGACATTGACTGTGCAACTTCATCAGACCATGTGGTCCGTAACAGTTACATACGAGCGCAGGAAATTTGGAATAAAATATTCCTAACGGAGTTTAGGCTAAAGCTACCAACATCCTCTGCAGGACTACTTAATGTCCTGCATGGCATTTCCAAGCAAGTGCTTATTAATAAATGTTGATATAGTAATCGCCAAACCCCGTATTTCAACCACTCAAAGTTCTCTAAAATAAGTACTATTGCAGTTGCTACTGTACAATGTCTCTAAAACAAATAAAGTGATCTGTGCATTGTGCCTAAATTGCGTCACTATTCTATTCACATAGTGACTATATTTAATCCCCAGAGTTAGGGGAGGGATCTCACTCACATCAGGTCACATCGAACAAAATCAATCTTCTATTTAATTGTTTGTTCCACTCATAACACGTATATATATATATATATCCTACTGGTGGTCGCCAGTAGGTAGTTATAGTTAGGAACTAGTTTCCATAGGAAAAGCGTTTTTTGTTTTGCCAATATCTTTGGCGCCATTTGACGAATTTTTGCAAAATTTTCAAAACTAATGGGGATCTCTGGTCAGCTCCTGTGTTGACAATTTCGGGGTGATTTGTCAAGCGGGGGCCGAGAAAAAAGGGGGGTCCCAAAACGCGTTTCCTCCATGTTAATTTCTGTAGGAATTATTAGACATAGCTACAGCCCGAACTGGTGAACGGAATTACACCAAATTTGGCATCATGGTAGCTCTTGGTTCAGAAAGTGTGCTTTTTTAAAAATGGTGTAAATCCGTTCAGTAGTTCCTGAAATATTCATATTTAAAATATTTATGTATCTGGTGACCGCTGTGGATCCGCGAACCCTCCCGAGCATGAGCTTGATTCTGATTGGCTGCCTACACTTCAAACCAGGAAGTGTTGCCAGCCATCTTGTGACTCTGTACCGAGTCACAGGAAAAAAGGTGAGAAAAACCTTAAAAAGAAGAAAAGAGGGCAGGGTAAAAACACCCTGACCACCCCGGCCTAGTCAGGGGGTCCCACAGGGACCCCCAGGCACCCAAAAAAAGCATTTAAAAAAAGAAAAAAACGGCCGGAGTCGCATCGGGTGCGCGAATCCGGCAGAATTTTTTTTTTTAAAACGAAGCGCGGGCTCCCACGCTTTGTTTTTTTAAGCCCCCGGGTAAGCCAGGTCCCGGGGGCAATGTTTTATTATGGTGCGGGGGCCACCGCAGCCCCGGGGACCGCCACCTCCCTGGGGCTTGTTATAAAAAAAATGCATGGGGGGGCTCCTTCCCCCGCTGCCCCAGGGACCACCACCTAACTGGGGCTTTTATTTATTTAGGGCAGGGGCCTCACGGGCCCCCCCAAGCCCCGGGGACCACCACCTCCCCGGGGCTACTTGTAATACTAAGTGTGGGGGGACTGGCGCCCCCCACACTGCCCCGGGGACCACCACCTCCCCGGGGCACTAATTATTCAAAAACGGGTTTCCGTTGCGGACCCCCGGCCCCGGGGACCACCACCTTCCCGGGGCTACATACATGTTAGGTGGGGGGCCAAGCAGCCCCCCTCCTGGAGCCCTCCATGGCCCTGGGGACTGCCCAGGGCCGGCTCCAGCAATGTCCCCGGGTGCCCACCCCCAGGACATTGCAGTTTGCTATGGCAGGGCGGGAGCACGGCTCCCCCGCTGTCATAGCAAACACTGCTTTGCTTCATGGAAGCAAGAGCAGGAAACATGCTCTCACTTCAATGAAGCAAAGCAGAATTGCTTTTGGACAAGGGGCGCTGCAGGTCAGTAGCTCCCCTTGTCCAAAAGCAATGCCGGCTCTCGCAGGAGGTGGGGAGCCGGCTGGGACCGCGGGGCATTGGGGCTCCCCCGCAGTTTCCATCAAAGAGGCCAGGCCCCTGGGGGTGGGGTTCCCGGGGCCAATAGAGGCCAAGGGAAGGGGGGGCCATGCAGTCCCCCTTCCATAATAATATTAAAAAAATGTTTTTAAAAGAGGCAATGTCCGGGGGATGGGGTCCTCGGGCCAATAATGGCCTCAGGAGGGGGGCCGCGCTGCCCGCTTCCTTTAACAGGAGTTTAAAAAGAAATTTTAAAAAATGTGGCCATGCCCCGGGGGATGGGGTCCCCGGGGCTGAAATCAGCCTCGGGAAGGGAGCTGCGCGGGCCCCTTCCCATTTAAAAAAATATATAAAATGTCTCAGGCCCTGAGGGATGGGGCCCCCAGGGCCCACAAAATATTAAGAGAATGGGGGCCACACAGCCCCCCTTCTAACAAAAAAAAGTAAAGAAAAGCCAGCATCTCGCCAGAGGCCCCGCCCCCTCCCTGCACCACTCTGCAAATGCAACTACAGGTGCGTTCTGGGTTGGGGGATTAAGTCCCCTGAGAATCTTAAAGGTCCTAGGGGCCAACTAGCCCACCAGGTACCTCCAGTAAACCCTACACAGTGGGATTGCTGAGAGGTGGTCCGAGGCCACGCCCCTTTTTACACCACTCTGCAAACGCGCCTCTTGGCACACTGCTGGTGGGGCGATGAGGTCCTCTTGTGTCCTGAGGACCTCAGGACTAAAGTGGACTTCATCCCCCGAGCAGCAGCGCGCCAGGAGGCGCGTTTGCAGAGTGGTGTAAAAAGGGGGTGTGGCCTTAGACCACTCTCAGCAATCCAGCTGTGTGGGGCTTACTAGAGATAACAGGAGGGCTAGTTGGCCCCCAGGGACCCTCAGGAGACAAGGGGACTTCATCCCCCAACCAAGAGCACGCCAGGAGGTGCGCTTGCAGAGTGGTGCAGAAAGGGGGCATGGCCTGTGTCCACCTCTCAGCAATCCCACTGTCTGGGGCTTACTGGATGTGTCAGGTAGGCTGGTTGACCCCTAAGGACCCCCAGCATCGAAGGGGACTTTAATCCCCATCCAAGAGCGCGCTAGGGAGCGTGTTTGAAGAATTGTGGGCAAAGGGGGCATGGCCTGCTATGAGAACTTACCAATGCTGTTGTGTGGGACTTACTGGAGGTAATAAGAGGGGTAGTTGGCCCCCAAGGACATCCTTGGGGGCCAACTACCCCTCCTGTTACCTCCACTAAGTCCCACAATGTGGTATTGCTAAGAGGTCATCGGAGGCCACGCCCCCCTTTCTCCACCACTCTGCAAACTCACCTCCTGGCACACTACGCATTGGGGGATGAAGTCCACTTTACTCCTGAGGGACTTTGGGGGCCAAGAAGCCCTCCTGGTACCTCCTGTAAGTCCTATGTAGTGGAATTCCTGAGCGCTGGTTGGAGCCCCAGCCACCTTTCTGCACCACTCTGCAAACGTGACTACTATGTTATAGTTATAAATTAGCATTTAAAAAACCTTTGAAATTCACTGAAAAAACCATAGATTTTAGGGACATTTTAGTTAGAAATTAGCATTTAAAAAACGTTCGAAATTCACTGAAAAAACCATAGGTTTCAGGGACGTTATAGTTAGAAATTAGCATTTAAAAAACCTTTGAAATTCACTAAAAAAACCATAGATTTTAGGGACGTTATTGTTAGAAATTAGCATTTAAAAAACGTTAGAAATTCACTGAAAAAACCACAGGTTTCAGGGACGTTATAGTTAGGCTGACATTTCACTCGTACAAAACCAGAGAAATTCGACCATTATGCTAACTATAACTCGTGCCCCCGCAATGCACTGCTGATGACGTCACATATTACATCACTCAGGACATGGTCAACGACATCAATGATGACATCACTGATGACATCTCAAATGACATCACTGATGACATCACTGATGACATCATCCACTTAATCTCTGATGAACCTACTCACACCCTATTATAACCTATCATACACCCACTCTAAAATACAGACTACCATTCTCGAAACCATGGACACATTAATACCAGTTAGCACATACCCACTCACTAATTCATAGGTCTGCACACACATCCACTCACTCACCCATACAGTCACTGATATATGCACTCATACACCCATACAGATACTCACACACTGCCACTCACCCATAGAGTTACTCACACACCTAGTCAGTAACCCAAAGAGTCAATCACACTGCGATTTACCCACCTATACAGTTATACACACACCACCTCACTTATTCATACAGATACTAACACATAGTTACTCTCTTATACAATCACTGACACAAGCACACACTCATCCATACAACCACTCTCACAATCACTCACTCTCCCATACAGTCACTTATATATTCTAACACTCGCATATACTGCCTTTTACATATGTAGTTACTCACACATATACCACTGAGACATCTAGTCAAGCGGCCGTCCTGCCGCTAAGCCAGCACCACCCCGCGGAGAAGGGGGCCACGGAACTCGGCAACAGCTGGGTTTGCTTCATGGAGCATTGGTTGTGGATTGAGGATGGACACGTTTTTCAAGGCCCGTTGTAGGGCTTTTAATTTAATGCATAAGTGATTGAGAGTGCATCCATTGTGGATGAATATCGGAAACTTCATTTCCCACAAGGCTACGTATTGACTCATACAGAGCAGCCCAATGAGGGGTGCATGAATTTGCCGGATATAGGAAATAAAAGACCATCATGCACTCTTCTGACTTTTTTCAGCCTCTGAGGAAGAGAGAACTCGAAACGCGTAAGGCTGTCAGCTATGCTAAATTATTGGAAAACGTTTCTGTCCATACCAATAAAGGCTTTTATAAGCGAACTGGTGACTCGAGTGCAGCTTGACTGAGGGGCAACCTTTGAGCGCAATATATATATATGTGATCAAGGGCTTCAGAGCCCGAAACGTGTCATGGCAACATTTATGCACTTAAAATAAACTGGCACGAAGAAATTGGAGTCCGTTTCTCTTTTTGCGAGTTCCTGAGAAAAATAGGACTGCAAAGCTGGAAAATTGATACATATATATATATTCACAGCTCCAGATCGCACCAACACGGTGAACTCACGGACGGGTGCTCGTATGGGGGTGCACCCGTTATTTATCTTCGCTCCTCTCCTCTCCTCTTGGGTAATCGTACCCAGAATAAGGCAAAGCACTCACGGGGATAAGTACCGTAACTTTATTAAACGGTCTCCTGGTCACACAGACGCGTTTCGGCAGACGCCTTCTTCGATGTTCATGAAGAGCGCCTGCGTCACCGTCATTTAAAAGAACAGCTAATCAAAACAAATGAGGGACTGAAGTCACAATTTCCAACCAGTCCGCCATTGCATAATGTGCAAATTAAATACATTTCGCAACAAAAAATGCGTGTTAACCATTA
The DNA here is from genome assembly GCA_963921515.1 of Calotriton arnoldi. NCBI lineage: Eukaryota > Metazoa > Chordata > Amphibia > Caudata > Salamandridae > Calotriton > Calotriton arnoldi. The sequence continues at coordinate 243,059 of CAWUFW010013914.1, forward strand.
CTCGCCCCCTCAATTCTTGGCGAGATATGAGCTATTTGTTCACATATTCATATACACGCATTAAAAGGACGAACCCACTGCTATGTAAACAATTTCATTTAAGAAGTGGTGATGAAAGCCCACTAGAATATCTCAATTACGCCCTGGATGGACAAACCAGTGGGAGGATTATAAATGTCAACACTAAGCCAATCCTCATATGTACAGTGATCAATCTTTGTCCTGAATGGACTGACACTAATCTCTTACTGAATCTTTGCCTAAATGGCTTTTCACATATATCCTCCTATTCCATCACTAACACCTTCACTGTTCATTTTCGCGGTTGTCATACATCAAAATATACTATGCATATATCATTAGCTGTTCAAAACCATATCAACAGTGTCTTAGGGACAAATCCCAAGCATGTAAAAAACCCCATGGTGTAATTATCATCACCATGTTACATCAATAAATCACACCACTTAATGCAATACATGTCCCTTAATCCCTACAGAGAATCCCAAAATTGTGAAAAGGAGTTTAAAAGGGGAAGAAGAAAGGAGAAGGGAATAAAATATCATATTATATTCATATATGAAATCAGAAACCTAGTCGTTATAATATGTATCTTCCTATTTTCCGGTCTATTTAATCACCCAGATGTACTGTAAGTTCCTCACTACTGTTTAACCCTCCTGGTACTTTGGTCTGCAAATCGATAATGTACCGTGATTCCAGGCGCCTCAACCTGAGCACACGATTGCCTCCTCTGGGATGTGCTGGTACATTGTCTAGGCAGAAAAATGTGAGAAGGTTCCTGTCCTTATTATGCATTTTTGCAAAATGCCTGGCGACAGGATACGTAACATCGCCATTGGCAATTGCCCTCATATGTTCCAATATCCTTATTTTAGTCAGATGAATTGTACTGCCAACATATTAAAGCCCACACGGGCAGTTAAGACAGTAAACAGTGTAAGGTGTAGTGCAAGTTAGAAAATTCCGTATTTTTTATTATGTTTTCCCTTTCCTGGAATCTCATAAGTTGTAACTCGTCTGCTATTGTGGCAAGCTTTACACTTGCCACACGGGAAAAAACCCTCTAATGGTGCCAAAACAGATCTCTTTTTAGTACCCCCACTCAAATAACTGTGTACTAATGTATCTCTTAGTGACCTTGCTCTTTTGAAAGTCACCAGAGGGTTCCTGGGTAAATCACCCCCTATGATAGGATCAGTCAGTAAGATGTGCCAATTTCTCCTTAAAATTTTTTTCAGATGTCCTGCATCCGAGGAGAATCTGGTTATCATTCTAAACTTGCTTAATCCTGACTCAGTATGTTTACGGGGATTTTTTAAATGGAAATTTTTTAAAAGCTCCTCCCTACATAGGGTGTTTGCCCTGCTCATTGCCTGTTTCAGTGTGACACTGCTATAGCCTCTGGTTTCAAATCTTTCAAGACATTCACTGGCTGCCATTTGAAAATCAACTTCATTGGTGCTATTTCTCTTCAATCTCAATAGTTCCCCATAGGGGATACTACTGATTAATTTGCTAGGATGGCTGCTACCTGCGTGGAGAATAGAATTCCCCGCAGTTTCCTTCCTGTAAGGTTTAGTGCATAATTTGCCATCAAAGACATAAATCTTGAGATCGAGATAATTCACCGTGAGTGGATTAACCTCTCCTGTGAATTTCAAATTGTTAGTTATTGCAGTTCAAAGTTTCAATGTATTCAAAAGCTGTTGCAGATGAACCTCTCCAAATCAAGAAGAGGTCATCTATATAGCGATGCCATACTACAATCTTGTCTGTCCACTCCTTGTTACATGCTGCCCAGGCCACCTGCTCCTCCCACCAGCCCACGAATAAATTTGCGTAACTGGGGGCGAAGCAGGTGCCCATGGCAGTCCCTGAGATCTGTTTATAAAATTGCCTCTCGAACAAAAAGATATTGTTTTCTAAACAAAATTGAATAAATTCCATCAACATCAAGTTATGTTCCAGATATTTTAAAGGACGATTTTCTAAAAAGTACTTGATCGCTGTCAGTCCATCGGCATGAGCTATGCAAGTGTACAAACTAGTAATGTCAAGTACCATCAAATGCCATCCCTCTTCCCATTGTATATGTGCAATCTTCCCAAGAAAATCCTTAGTATCTTTAACATAAGATCTCAGATTGACCACATGTTGCGCTAGAAAATAATCAATATACATTGACATGTGTTCAGTCACACTTCCCTGTGATGCCACTATCGGTCTACCGGGAGGGTTATCTCTATTTTTATGTACCTTAGGAAGGTGGTAAAAGGTAGGTACCATGGGATTGAGACATCTCAAAAATAGATGCTCCTCTGTTTCTAGCATTTGTTTTTGTACCACTTGCAAATTAACAGATGATAATTAGTCACACTTTGATTATACAATCTCTCGGCAATTGGCTCATAACAGTTAGTATCTGTTAATTGTCTTAATGCTTCCAGGTTATATTGCACATCCGTTAATAAAACAATATTACCACCTTTATCAGATGGCTTACACACAATAGTATGTTCTTCTTGAAGAGTGGCAAGTGCAAGATGTTGTGCCTTTGAAAGATTATATTTAACTTTCTGTTCTTTGCCTTTACTAGAGCGTAATTTAATAAGGTCTCTGTTGACCGACTCCGAAAAGACATCTATCGCGTCCACGGGCATTTGGGAGAAGAATTGTGAAGCCGGTTTAAACGGACTGTCCCCTCCACATTGTTGTACCCCTATGGTGGCAATTTGTTGAGTCGTGCTCTCCATAGTCTCTCCACTATGTGTTTGATTTTGTCTAAGATTCTCAAGGGTAAGCAATGTTTGGAAGTCTTTAGCCGTTAGCAAATCTGTGTCCCGATGTGCTTTACTCGTTTTCTCCTGTCTCTCAATAGTTGGTTTGATTTTGAAGTACTTATGTAATTTCAATTTCCGGGTAAATTTGAAAAAGATCGATACGCGTTTCTGTGTATTCCAATGGTTTTTGTGGACAAAAGGACAATCCCAATTTTAATGTTGATTCCTCAGTTCCTGATAGAGGTCTAGTTGTCAAATTCATTATCGTTAAATTATCCTGTTTTAGTTCTTTTTGTTGAAGAATTTCCTGCTGCGGGTTACTGGGGGTGAGCGATTGCTTGCTCCGCCCCCCGCCTCGTCTTACGGATCTTTTGTCCGGGGGTTTGCCTCTTCCTCCCTGCAGACGTGATTGACGGATTAGTTTGAACTCCTCGCGAAAAGGGGTCTTTTCTGTCATAATGGGTCCGCCGCTGCCACTGGCTTCTCCCAATGACTCATTGTCGGTAGCTTCTGATTCTGAAGTGTCAGGTACTTCGATATTCAATTGACCCTTCTTTTTCAGAAGTTCTTCTCTTGGTGAATCAAATTTTCTTGCGAAGGTTAAAACTCGCCCTTGATTATAGTCTCTCTCAAATTTTTCAGATTTCCGTTGTTTGATCTTTTGCTCATACCCTATCAGTTTTTCTTCATTTGTTCCCTCAGTATTTCCATTCTCACTTTATCCTCTTCTTTGGCTAGCTCTTCTTCTAGCTCCTCGATGTCTTTCAGAGCTCTATGCCTTTCACTCCATGCAAATTTAACTAATATTGTTAACATTCCTTTGCATGATAGGGCTGTATGTTCTGCCCATTCATCAAGAAGAAGAGGATCCGGGTTCTCATAAGCTGGGACAGTATAAATTCTTAATCCCCTCGGGACTCTGTTCACATCGATATAACTCTGTAAGGACGTCGCCTCCCACCATTTTCTCGTCTCAGAGTTCATAGAGATATTCTAGTGGGCTTTCATCACCACTTCTTAAATGAAATTGTTTACATAGCAGTGGGTTCGTCCTTTTAATGCGTGTATATGAATATGTGAACAAATAGCTCATATCTCGCCAAGAATTGAGGGGGCGAGTAATGGTTAACACGCATTTTTTGTTGTGAAATGTATTTAATTTGCACATTATGCAATGGCGGACTGGTTGGAAATTGTGACTTCAGTCCCTCATTTGTTTTGATTAGCTGTTCTTTTAAATGACGGTGACGCAGGCGCTCTTCATGAACATCGAAGAAGGCGTCTGCCGAAACGCGTCTGTGTGACCAGGAGACCGTTTAATAAAGTTACGGTACTTATCCCCGTGAGTGCTTTGCCTTATTCTGGGTACGATTACCCAAGAGGAGAAGAGAGGAGCGAAGATAAATAACGGGTGCACCCCCGTACGAGCACCCGTCCATGAGTGCACCGTGTTGGTGCGATCTGGAGCTGTGAATGTTTAATGTCGGCGCACCGTTGCTGCTAAAACACAAGGAATACTATCGAGAGAACGCGCTAAGCTGTGGCAAATAAAAGTTCTGCGATCGCAACTCCGACCGAGATTGGATCGGAAAGACGCATATGCCTCGTGGAACAGAACCGGATGACCGGTAAGCTAATCTAGCGCGCATGAGAGACTCTGGTGTGTATGCAGCAGCAGGACGAGGGGATTATTGTGGTCACTTATGAGGAATTTTAAAATCCAAGAACTTTTATAATGTTTTGTGAATCTGAGCGCCGAGAGGCAGCCCAAAGCATGTTTAAAAAACATAAGGATGTTGCGACCGGGGCTGGCGTTGAGACGGAAGGAATCAGACCGAACCTTGCCACTAAAATTACCAAATTGGAACGTCTCTATGAACGTGAGACGAGAAAATGGTGGGAGGCGACATCCTTACAGAGTTATATCGATGTGAACAGAGTCCCGAGGGGATTAAGAATTTATACTGTCCCAGCTTATGAGAACCCGGATCCTGTTCTTCTTGATGAATGGGCAGAAGATACAGCCCTATCATGCATAGGAATGTTAACAATATTAGTTAAATTCGCATGGAGTGACAGGCATAGAGCTCTGAAAGACATCGAGGAGCTAGAAGAAGAGCTAGCCAAAGAAGAGGATAAAGTGAGAATGGAAATACTGAGGGAACAAATGAAGAAAAGACTGATAGTGTATGAGCAAAAGATCAAACAACGGAAATCTGAAAAATTTGAGAGAGACGAGAGAGACTATAATCAAGGGCGAGTTTTAACCTTCGCAAGAAAATTTGATTCACCAAGAGAAGAACTTCTGAAAAAGAAGGGTCAATTGAATATCGAAGTACCTGACACTTCAGAATCAGAAGCTACCGACAATGAGTCGTTGGGAGAAGCCAGTGGCAGCGGCGGACCCATTATGACAGAAAAGACCCCTTTTCGCGAGGAGTTCAAACTAATCCATCAATCACGTCTGCAGGGAGGAAGAGGCAAACCCCCGGACAAAAGATCCGTAAGACGAGGCGGGGGGGGCGGGGGGCGGAGCAAGCAATCGCTCACCCCCAGTAACCCGCAGTAGGAAATTCTTCAACAAAAAGAACTAAAACAGGATAATTTAACGATAATGAATTTGACAACTAGACCTCTATCAGGAACTGAGGAATCAACATTAAAATTGGGATTGTCCTTTTGTCCACAAAAACCATTGGAATACACAGAAACGCGTATCGATCTTTTCAAATTTACCCGGAAATTGGAATTACATAAGTACTTCAAAATCAAACCAACTATTGAGAGACCGGAGAAAACGAGTAAAGCACATCGGGACACAGATTTGCTAACGGCTAAAGACTTCCAAACATTGCTTACCCTTGAGAATCTTAGACAAAATCAAACACATAGTGGAGAGACTATGGAGAGCACGACTCAACAAATTGCCACCATAGGGGGTACAACAATGTGGAGGGGACAGTCCGTTTAAACCGGCTTCACAATTCTTCCCCCAAATGCCCGTGGACGCGATAGATGTCTTTTCAGAGTCGGTCAACAGAGACCTTATTAAATTACGCTCTAGTAAAGGCAAAGAACAGAAAGTTAAATATAATCTTTCAAAGGCACAACATCTTGCACTTGCCACTCTTCAAGAAGAACATACTATTGTGTGTAAGCCATCTGATAAAGGTGGTCATATTGTTTTATTAACGGATGTGCAATATAACCTGGAAGCATTAAGACAATTAACAGATACTAACTGTTATGAGCCAATTGCCGAGAGATTGTATAATCAAAGTGTGACTAATTATCATCTGTTAATTTGCAAGTGGTACAAAAACAAATGCTAGAAACAGAGGAGCATCTATTTTTGAGATGTCTCAATCCCATGGTACCTACCTTTTACCACCTTCCTAAGGTACATAAAAATAGGGATAACCCTCCCGGTAGACCGATAGTGGCATCACAGGGAAGTGTGACTGAACACATGTCAATGTATATTGATTATTTTCTAGCGCAACATGTGGTCAATCTGAGATTTTAAGTTAAAGATACTAAGGATTTTCTTGGGAAGATTGCACATATACAATGGGAAGAGGGATGGCATTTGATGGTACTTGACATTACTAGTTTGTACACTTGCATAGCTCATGCCGATGGACTGACAGCGATCAAGTACTTTTTAGAAAATCGTCCTTTAAAATATCTGGAACATAACTTGATGTTGATGGAATTTATTCAATTTTGTTTAGAAAACAATATCTTTTTGTTCGAGAGGCAATTTTATAAACAGATCTCAGGGACTGCCATGGGCACCTGCTTCGCCCCCAGGTACGCGAATTTATTCGTGGGCTGGTGGGAGGAGCAGGTGGCCTGGGCAGCATGTAACAAGGAGTGGACAGACAAGATTGTAGTATGGCATCGCTATATAGATGACCTCTTCTTGATTTGGAGAGGTTCATCTGCAATAGCTTTTGAATACATTGAAACTTTGAACTGCAATAACTAACAATTTGAAATTCACAGGAGAGGTTAATCCACTCACGGTGAATTATCTCGATCTCAAGATTTATGTCTTTGATGGCAAATTATGTACTAAACCTTACAGGAAGGATACTGCGGGGAATTCTATTCTCCACGCAGGTAGCCATCCTAGCAAATTAATCAGTAGTATCCCCTACGGGGAACTATTGAGATTGAAGAGAAATAGCACCAATGAAGTTGATTTTCAAATGGCAGCCAGTGAATGTCTTGAAAGATTTGAAACCAGAGGCTATAGCAGTGTCACACTGAAACAGGCAATGAGCAGGGCAAGCACCCTATGTAGGGAGGACCTTAAAAAATTCCATTTAAAAAATCCCCGTAAACATACTGAGTCAGGATTAAGCAAGTTTAGAATGATAACCAGATTCTCCTCGGATGCAGGACATCTGAAAAAAAATTTAAGGAGAAATTGGCACATCTTACTGACTGATCCTATCATAGGGGGTGATTTACCCACAAACCCTCTGGTGACTTTCAAAAGAGCCAGGTCACTAAGAGATACATTAGTACACAGTTATTTGACTGGGGGTACTAAAAAGAGATCTGTTTTGGCACCATTAGAGGGTTTTTCCCGTGTGGCAAGTGTAAAGCTTGCCACAATAGCAGACGAGTTACAACTTATAAGATTCCAGGAAAGGGAAAACATAATAAAAAAATACGGAATTTTCTAACTTGCACTACACCTTACACTGTTTACTGTCTTAACTGCCCGTGTGGGCTTAAATATGTTGGCAGCACAATTCATCCGACTAAAATAAGGATATTGGAACATATGAGGGCAATTGCCAATGGCGATGTTACGTATCCTGTCGCCAGGCATTTTGCAAAAATGCATAATAAGGACAGGAACCTTCTCACATTTTTCTGCCTAGACAATGTACCAGTACATCCCAGAGGAGGCGATCGTGTGCTCAGGTTGAGGCACCTGGAATCACGGTACATTGTCGATTTGCAGACCAAAGTACCAGGAGGGCTAAACAGTAGTGAGGAACTTACAGTACATCTGGGTGATTAAATAGACCGGAAAATAGGAAGATACATATTATAACGACTAGGTTTCTGATTTCATATATGAATATAATATGATATTTTATTCCCTTCTCCTTTCTTCTTTCCCCTTTTAAACTCCTTTTCACAATTTTGGGATTCTCTGTAGGGATTAAGGGACATGTATTGCATTAAGTGGTGTGATTTATTGATGTAACATGGTGATGATAATTACACCATGGGGTTTTTTACATGCTTGGGATTTGTCTCTAAGACACCGTTGATATGGTTTTGAACAGCTAATGATATATGCATAGTATATTTTGATGTATGACAACCGCTAAAATGAACAGTGAAGGTGTTAGTGATGGAATAGGAGGATATATGTGAAAAGCCATTTAGGCAAAGATTCAGTAAAAGATTAGTGTCAGTCCATTCAGGACAAAGATTGATCACTGTACATATGAGGATTGGCTTAGTGTTGACATTTATAATCCTCCCACTGGTTTGTCCATCCAGGGCGTAATTGAGATATTCTAGTGGGCTTTCATCACCACTTCTTAAATGAAATTGTTTACATAGCAGTGGGTTCGTCCTTTTAATGCGTGTATATGAATATGTGAACAAATAGCTCATATCTCGCCAAGAATTGAGGGGGCGAGTAATTGTTAACACGCATTTTTTGTTGTGAAATGTATTTAATTCGCACATTATGCAATGGCGGACTGGTTGGAAATTGTGACTTCAGTCCCTCATTTGTTTTGATTAGCTGTTCTTTTAAATGACGGTGACGCAGGCGCTCTTCATGAACATCGAAGAAGGCGTCTGCCGAAACGCGTCTGTGTGACCAGGAGACCGTTTAATAAAGTTACGGTACTTATCCCCGTGAGTGCTTTGCCTTATTCTGGGTATGATTACCCAAGCGGAGAGGAGAGGAGCGAAGACATATATATATATATATTATCTACTGGCGGTCGCCAGTAGATAGTTATAGTTACAACCTATTATCCATAGGAAATCGGCGACATTCTATTTGAAATAACACTCTTGTCGGTTGACGTATCTTTGCAAAATTTTCAAACTTTGTGGCCCGCTCCGGTCCGCTCCTACCCTGAAAGTCTCGGGGGGATTCGTCAAGCGGGGGCCGAGAAAAAAGGGGGGTCCCAAAACGCGTTTTCCCCATGCAATTTTCCATAGGAAACTTTAGACACGGCTACAGCCCGAACTGCTGAACGGAATTACACCAAATTTGGCAAAGAGGTAGTTCTTGGTTCAGAAAGAACCCTTTTTAGGTCGAGCCTCGAGTAGCGCGCAAGCGCTGCTTAGAGGCGAAGACTTTTAGTAAGTGAGTTTTGAAAGCAGTCCCAAAAACGCTCGTGCGTCGTGGCTGGCCTTTTTGAGATGGGTACGCGCGGCAAACATGTGTTTCCAATTATCGTGCCCAGACGCGGGCGCGATAATTGTAAACATATGCCGGCCGTGCGGGAAAAGGCCATGACGCACGAGCGTCTGGTCCGCTTTGAAAGCCCAGGCTGCCGCGCTCGCCCCCGCTCCTCTCTTGTCTAATGCAGAAGGAGAAACAGCCAGCAGAGGTGGCCTTACTTACGTCATCAAAGGGAACTAGAGAAAAGAGGCTGACAGACACCCTTAAAAACAACCGACACCTGAAGGCAGCCTTTTTCTACGCGCAGATTAGGTGAGGTGCGGGCGGGTGGATTAAGGGGCGGTCGGATTATTGTCTTTGTCGCCTGAAATCAGAAGTGGTGCTTTGTACAGACCCCGGGGAAAGTGCGAGAGCGCTTGACATGGCCAGCCGGGAACAGTGTCCGATGTTTGTTCCCGGTAGATGTGTGCTTCGCCATTGGTAAACGCTGTTTTAAGCCTGGTGTCCGGTTTATTGCCATAGAATGATTACGGGTGCTATGCCTTCACTGATGCCGGCCGGTGTTTGGGCAAGAGCATTATGTCTCTCTCTGTACCCTAGACGAGAAGTGTCTGGTGGTACTGCAGTTCAATCACTGCCGCTCGGTGTTCATGAGCGTCTCGGCATTTAAGTCTCATGAGGATGCGTTATTCGTGCTTTTTTTCTGTATTTCTGCCCATGGCATCAGTTCACGACATTTCTTTTCAAACGCTGGCGCAGTTTTCCCTCAGCCGGTGTTGCCAGTGGTTAATTGAGCCGGCTGTTGCTGGTATGGGCCACTGTCACTCATTTTTGGGGACGGCCACTAATTTTTCCTCGACTTATATCTCCCGACAACGAGAGCCGGAACAAAACGGGAAAGAAGGTGGAAGAGAAAGACGGAAAATACGTTTCCAAGGAAGAAAGCAGTGACATGCCGGAGTGGGTTAAAGGAGCTGGGAGTGGGTTAAAGAGGTTTAACGTGTAGTCAGGACTACGCGGCCCTGGTGTTCCGCGCACTAACATTTAATAACGCTGGTCGCGGGCTTCTGAGCAGCTCTTGGGGCGCCGGCACTCATTCGTTTTACAAATTAAGCACGGGGTGTTGCGATGTCAAAGCCTGCACAGTAAGTTATTGTTATATTAGGTTAGTTTGACTAAACCCATGTACGTCCCCCACGGCTTCGACCCAAATCCCTCTTTCTGGTCTCTATATCCCCCGCCTACCGCCCTTTTCCTGGTGGCCTCGTTTCAGAAATAGTTACACTCATCTGTGAAATTAAATGTCCGCCCATCTCTTGTCCCTTAGTCACTCACTGAATGACCTCGCACCGCCTAACGCACATCCATTACCGGCAACTGACCGGGGAAATACTCGTAGTGCCCTAAAATATTTACTGTCCTCTTGTTTCTCCCTTATTCATAAACGTCAGCTCTGTCACCCACACCACTTTGCCTACGTCTTCTTCCTTCTCTTTCACCCCGTCAGGCCGGCTGGCACACAGTTCACAACTGGGCCGTGTACCCCTCAGTCTGGTATTCAAATACATCTACAGTCTCATCTTGAACTGCCCCATCTCCTCTCTAACTCGGAACCGATTGCAACCCTAGGCCCCCTCGGCTCCAGAATCCTCGACTGCCTGACCATCCTGGCACAACCACCTCTATCGCTGGGTATTTTGTCCTCCTTGCACCCACCCACTTGCACTGTCTTTGTTCGGCTGAGGGCAACACCCAAAAACCTCTCTAGACCCACCACGTATTTTTGTGATCAGTTTAAGTGATCCTTAATAAAAAAAAAATCGAAACCACTTTATTGATTTTAAAATAAAAGGGCATGGGATTTAAAGCACAGTATAGGTTACATCAGATCGCCAGTATGCGTAGGCTACAATGTACAGAGGACATAATCCCACCAATAATCCCTTTAGGGCAATTGGCTCAGCATAAAGCAAATTCCATAAAGAAACAACAAATTAAAACGCAGAACTGCTCCGAGTTGATGGGGGTGGCATGTTGGGTCCCTCCTGTGTGGAGAACAGGCAAAGAAGAGGCCCTGCAGCTTAGTGTATTCCTGGGGTAATCTAAAGAACAAGCATTGGCATAGCCAATAGGTCTAGCCTTTGGGACCTTATAAGTGTTTAGCCATGCAACACTTGATGTTGTTGCACCAAGGATATTGTGCTGGATAACTAAACACTTATAAGGTCCCAAAGGCGAGACCTATTGGCTATGCCAATGCTTGTTGTTAAATGGTGTAAATCCGTTCAGTAGTTCCTGAGAAAATGAAAAGTAAAAAAGATAGATATATCTAGGGCTGCGGATCCTCCCGAGCACGAGCTTTATGTTAATTGGCTGTCAACACTCCAAATCAGGAAGTGTCGGCAGCCATTTTGTCCCTCGGTAGAACCGAGGGACAGAAACAAGTGCGCAAAGCGCACAAAGGGGGCAGGGTAGAAACACCCTGACCCCCTAGGTCTGCTCAGGGGTCCCACAAGGACCCCTGGGCAAAATTTTTTTTTTTTTTAAATCGGCAGGATGCGCTCAGGGAGCGCGAACCCTGCCGGAAAAAAAATCGAAGCGCTCGATGTTAATTGGCCCCGGGTGGGCCAAGTCCCGAGGGCATGCTGGGGGGTTAATTTTATGTGTGGGGGCCTCTAAGGGCCCCCAAGCCCAGGGACCACCACCCCCGGGGCTTTATGTAGAATGGTGCGGGAGGGCTCTGAGCCCTCCCGCAGCCCCGGGACCACCACCTCCCCGGGGCTTCTTTTTTTTATTAAAAACCTGTGTGGGGGCTCCAGCCCCACACGCCCGGGGACCACCACCTCCCCGGGGCACTAAGAAGAATTACAATGGGGGTCCGTTTTGGACCCCAGAGCCCGGGGACCACCACCTCCCCGGGGCTGTGCACTGAATGGGAGGGGGCCGCGCGGCCCCCTCCTGGAGCCCTTGATGGCCCTGGGGACCACCACCCCCAGGGCCGGCTCCTGCAGTGTCCCGGGTGCCTACCCCCGGGACACTGCTGTTTGCAATGACAGGACGGGAGCCTCGCGGCTCCCGTCCTGTCATTGCAAACTTGCTTTGGATATTGGAAGAGAGAGCAGGAAACCTGCTCTCTCTTTCAATATCCAAAGCAGATTGCTTTTCCACATGGGGAGCAGCATGTTAGCTGCTCCCCATGTGTACGCAATGCCGGCTCCCGTAGGACACGGGGAGCCGGCGGGACTGTGGGGGGATTGGGGACCCCCACAGTCCCCAACGAGAGGCCAGGCCCCGGGGGATGGGGTCCCCGGGGCCATAAGTGGCCACGGAGGGGGGCCACGCAGCCCCCCTCCCCAAAGGAAAAAAAAGAAAATAATTTAAAAAAAAGTGCAAGGCTGGCCCCGGGGGATGGGGTCCCCGGGGCCTTAAATGGCCTGAGGAGGGGGCCACGCAGCCCCCTGCAAATAAAAAAAACAGGCCATGCCCCGGGGGATGGGGTCCCCGGGGCCAATACAGGCCCAGGGAAGGGGGCCACGCGGCCCCATTCCCGTTTTTTTAATTTTAATTTTAAAAAAGGGGTAAGGCCCTGGGGGATGGGGTCCCCAGGGCCTAAAAATAGGAAAAAGGAAGGGGGCCACACAGCCCCCCTTCAGGGGAAAAAAAACAACAACAAAAAAAAACGATCGGGCCCGCAGGCCCCGCCCCCTTCCTTCACCACTCTGCAAACGCGCCCCTGGCGCGTTTGCAGAGAGGGACGAATTCCCCTTGAATACTGGGGGTCCCTGGGGCCAACTAGCCCACCAGGAACCTCCAGTATGCGCCAGGGGGCTGCCTTGCAGAGAGGTGTACAGAGGCCACGCCCCTTTTACACCTCTCTGCAACGCAGCTCTATGGCGCTTTGGAGGTATATGGTGGGCTAGTTGCACCCCAGGGACCCTCAGGATTCAAGGGGAGTTAATCCCCCGACTTAAAACGCACCACGGGGCGCGTTTGCACAGTGGTGAAGGGAGGGGCGGGGCTTCAGGTGACATGTGTGCAAACAGGCCCCGTGGCGCGTTTTAAGATGGGGAATTAAATCCTCTTCAATCCTGAGGGTCCCTGGGGGCCAACTAGCCCAACAGGTACGTCCAGAAAGCGCCACAGAGCTGCGTTGCAGAGAGGTGTAAAAAGGGGTGTGGCCTCTGTACATGTCTCTGCAACGCAGCCCCCTGGCGCATACTGGAGGTTCCTGGTGGGCTAGTTGACCCGTAGGGACCCTCATGATTCAAGGGGACTTAATCCCCCAACTTAAAACGCACCACGGGGCGCGTTTGCACAGATGTCACCTCAGGCCCCGCCCCCTCCCTTCACCATTGTGCAAATATTCCTCTAAAATCAGCCGAAATCCGAATTCCGATTTACTCACCTGTTATCAGGAGAGACCTCAGTGCTGCATCTTTCAGCCCAGTACTGATCCTCAAAAGTAATTTTAACTGTACTTACCGGTAACTTGAATTTCCTTCATAGGCTAACATTGACTGGTTTCACTTGGAAATTCTTCTAAGTGTGGAGTTTTGGAACTTTAAAATATTCCTCTAAAATCAGCCGAAATACGAATTCCGATTTACTCACCTGTTATCAGGAGAGACCTCAGTGCTGCATCTTTCAGCCCAGTACTGATCCTCAAAAGTAATTTTAACCGTACTTACCGGTAACTTGAATTTCCTTCATAGGCTAACATTGACTGGTTTCACTTGGAAATTCTTCTAAGTGTGGAGTTTTGGAACTTTAAAATATTCCTCTAAAATCAGCCGAAATACGAATTCCGATTTACTCACCTGTTATCAGGAGAGACCTCAGTGCTGCTCCTCAAAAGTAATTTTTACCGTACTTACCAGTAACTTGAATTTCCTTCCATAGGATATCATTGCCTGCTTTTTGCTGAAAAAGTGTCTAAGTGTTGATTTTTGAAACATACAAATATTCCTCTAAAATCAGCCAAAATCCGAATTCTGATTTACTCACCTGTTATCAGGAGAGACCTCAGTGCTGCATCTTTCAGCCCAGTACTGATCCTCAAAAGTAATTTTAACCGTACTTACCGGTAACTTGAATTTCCTTCATAGGCTAACATTGACTGGTTTCACTTGGAAATTCTTCTAAGTGTGGAGTTTTGGAACTTTAAAATATTCCTCTAAAATCAGCCGAAATACGAATTCCGATTTACTCACCTGTTATCAGGAGAGACCTCAGTGCTGCATCTTTCAGCCCAGTACTGATCCTCAAAAGTAATTTTAACCGTACTTACCGGTAACTTGAATTTCCTTCATAGGCTAACATTGACTGGTTTCACTTGGAAATTCTTCTAAGTGTGGAGTTTTGGAACTTTAAAATATTCCTCTAAAATCAGCCGAAATACGAATTCCGATTTACTCACCTGTTATCAGGAGAGACCTCAGTGCTGCATCTTTCAGCCCAGTACTGATCCTCAAAAGTAATTTTAACCGTACTTACCAGTAACTTGAATTTCCTTCCATAGGATATCATTGCCTGCTTTTTGCTGAAAAAGTTTCTAAGTGTTGATTTTTGAAACATACAAATATTCCTCTAAAATCAGCCGAAATCCGAATTCTGATTTACTCACCTGTTATCAGGAGAGACCTCAGTGCTGCATCTTTCAGCCCAGTACTGATCCTCAAAAGTAATTTTAACCGTACTTACCAGTAACTTGAATTTCCTTCCATAGGATATCATTGCCTGCTTTTTGCTGAAAAAGTTTCTAAGTGTTGATTTTTGAAACATACAAATATTCCTCTAAAATCAGCCGAAATCCGAATTCTGATTTACTCACCTGTTATCAGGAGAGACCTCAGTGCTGCATCTTTCAGCCCAGTACTGGTCCTGAAAAGTAATTTTAACCGTACTTACCGGTAACTTGAATTTCCTTCATAGGCTAACATTGACTGGTTTCACTTGGAAATTCTTCTAAGTGTGGAGTTTTGGAACTTTAAAATATTCCTCTAAAATCAGCCGAAATACGAATTCGATTTACTCACCTGTTATCAGGAGAGACCTCAGTGCTGCATCTTTCAGCCCAGTACTGATCCTCAAAAGTAATTTTAACCGTACTTACCGGTAACTTGAATTTCCTTCATAGGCTAACATTGACTGGTTTCACTTGGAAATTCTTCTAAGTGTGGAGTTTTGGAACTTTAAAATATTCCTCTAAAATCAGCCGAAATACGAATTCCGATTTACTCACCTGTTATCAGGAGAGACCTCAGTGCTGCTCCTCAAAAGTAATTTTTACCGTACTTACCAGTAACTTGAATTTCCTTCCATAGGATATCATTGCCTGCTTTTTGCTGAAAAAGTGTCTAAGTGTTGATTTTTGAAACATACAAATATTCCTCTAAAATCAGCCAAAATCCGAATTCTGATTTACTCACCTGTTATCAGGAGAGACCTCAGTGCTGCATCTTTCAGCCCAGTACTGATCCTCAAAAGTAATTTTAACTGTACTTACCGGTAACTTGAATTTCCTTCATAGGCTAACATTGACTGGTTTCACTTGGAAATTCTTCTAAGTGTGGAGTTTTGGAACTTTAAAATATTCCTCTAAAATCAGCCGAAATACGAATTCCGATTTACTCACCTGTTATCAGGAGAGACCTCAGTGCTGCTCCTCAAAAGTAATTTTTACCGTACTTACCAGTAACTTGAATTTCCTTCCATAGGATATCATTGCCTGCTTTTTGCTGAAAAAGTGTCTAAGTGTTGATTTTTGAAACATACAAATATTCCTCTAAAATCAGCCAAAATCCGAATTCTGATTTACTCACCTGTTATCAGGAGAGACCTCAGTGCTGCATCTTTCAGCCCAGTACTGATCCTCAAAAGTAATTTTAACTGTACTTACCGGTAACTTGAATTTCCTTCATAGGCTAACATTGACTGGTTTCACTTGGAAATTCTTCTAAGTGTGGAGTTTTGGAACTTTAAAATATTCCTCTAAAATCAGCCGAAATACGAATTCCGATTTACTCACCTGTTATCAGGAGAGACCTCAGTGCTGCATCTTTCAGCCCAGTACTGATCCTCAAAAGTAATTTTAACCGTACTTACCGGTAACTTGAATTTCCTTCATAGGCTAACATTGACTGGTTTCACTTGGAAATTCTTCTAAGTGTGGAGTTTTGGAACTTTAAAATATTCCTCTAAAATCAGCCGAAATACGAATTCCGATTTACTCACCTGTTATCAGGAGAGACCTCAGTGCTGCTCCTCAAAAGTAATTTTTACCGTACTTACCAGTAACTTGAATTTCCTTCCATAGGATATCATTGCCTGCTTTTTGCTGAAAAAGTGTCTAAGTGTTGATTTTTGAAACATACAAATATTCCTCTAAAATCAGCCGAAATCCGAATTCTGATTTACTCACCTGTTATCAGGAGAGACCTCAGTGCTGCATCTTTCAGCCCAGTACTGATCCTCAAAAGTAATTTTAACCGTACTTCACCGGTAACTTGAATTTCCTTCATAGGCTAACATTGACTGGTTTCACTTGGAAATTCTTCTAAGTGTGGAGTTTTGGAACCTTAAAATATTCCTCTAAAATCAGCCGAAATACGAATTCCGATTTACTCACCTGTTATCAGGAGAGACCTCAGTGCTGCATCTTTCAGCCCAGTACTGATCCTCAAAAGTAATTTTAACCGTACTTACCGGTAACTTGAATTTCCTTCATAGGCTAACATTGACTGGTTTCACTTGGAAATTCTTCTAAGTGTGGAGTTTTGGAACTTTAAAATATTCCTCTAAAATCAGCCGAAATACGAATTCCGATTTACTCACCTGTTATCAGGAGAGACCTCAGTGCTGCATCTTTCAGCCCAGTACTGATCCTCAAAAGTAATTTTAACCGTACTTACCAGTAACTTGAATTTCCTTCCATAGGATATCATTGCCTGCTTTTTGCTGAAAAAGTTTCTAAGTGTTGATTTTTGAAACATACAAATATTCCTCTAAAATCAGCCGAAATCCGAATTCTGATTTACTCACCTGTTATCAGGAGAGACCTCAGTGCTGCATCTTTCAGCCCAGTACTGATCCTCAAAAGTAATTTTAACCGTACTTACCAGTAACTTGAATTTCCTTCCATAGGATATCATTGCCTGCTTTTTGCTGAAAAAGTTTCTAAGTGTTGATTTTTGAAACATACAAATATTCCTCTAAAATCAGCCGAAATCCGAATTCTGATTTACTCACCTGTTATCAGGAGAGACCTCAGTGCTGCATCTTTCAGCCCAGTACTGGTCCTGAAAAGTAATTTTAACCGTACTTACCGGTAACTTGAATTTCCTTCATAGGCTAACATTGACTGGTTTCACTTGGAAATTCTTCTAAGTGTGGAGTTTTGGAACTTTAAAATATTCCTCTAAAATCAGCCGAAATACGAATTCCGATTTACTCACCTGTTATCAGGAGAGACCTCAGTGCTGCATCTTTCAGCCCAGTACTGATCCTCAAAAGTAATTTTAACCGTACTTACCGGTAACTTGAATTTCCTTCATAGGCTAACATTGACTGGTTTCACTTGGAAATTCTTCTAAGTGTGGAGTTTTGGAACTTTAAAATATTCCTCTAAAATCAGCTGAAATACGAATTCCGATTTACTCACCTGTTATCAGGAGAGACCTCAGTGCTGCATCTTTCAGCCCAGTACTGATCCTCAAAAGTAATTTTAACCGTACTTACCAGTAACTTGAATTTCCTTCCATAGGATATCATTGCCTGCTTTTTGCTGAAAAAGTTTCTAAGTGTTTATTTTTGAAACATACAAATATTCCTCTAAAATCAGCCGAAATCTGAATTCTGATTTACTCACCTGTTATCAGGAGAGACCTCAGTGCTGCATCTTTCAGCCCAGTACTGGTCCTGAAAAGTAATTTTAACCGTACTTACCGGTAACTTGAATTTCCTTCATAGGCTAACATTGATTGGTTTCACTTGGAAATTCTTCTAAGTGTGGAGTTTTGGAACTTTAAAATATTCCTCTAAAATCAGCCGAAATACGAATTCCGATTTACTCACCTGTTATCAGGAGAGACCTCAGTGCTGCATCTTTCAGCCCAGTACTGATCCTGAAAAGTAATTTTAACCGTACTTACCGGTAACTTGAATTTCCTTCATAGGCTAACATTGACTGGTTTCACTTGGAAATTCTTCTGTGTGGAGATTTTGGAACTTTAAAATATTCCTCTAAAATCAGCCGAAATACGAATTCCGATTTACTCACCTGTTATCAGGAGAGACCTCAGTGCTGCATCTTTCAGCCCAGTACTGATCCTCAAAAGTAATTTTAACCGTACTTACCAGTAACTTGAATTTCCTTCCATAGGATATCATTGCCTGCTTTTTGCTGAAAAAGTTTCTAAGTGTTGATTTTTGAAACATACAAATATTCCTCTAAAATCAGCCGAAATCCGAATTCTGATTTACTCACCTGTTATCAGGAGAGACCTCAGTGCTGCATCTTTCAGCCCAGTACTGATCCTGAAAAGTAATTTTAACCGTACTTACCAGTAACTTGAATTTCCTTCCATAGGCTAACATTGACTGGTTTCACTTGGAAATTCTTCTAAGTGTGGAGTTTTGGAACTTTAAAATATTCCTCTAAAATCAGCCGAAATACGAATTCCGATTTACTCACCTGTTATCAGGAGAGACCTCAGTGCTGCATCTTTCAGCCCAGTACTGATCCTGAAAAGTAATTTTAACCGTACTTACCGGTAACTTGAATTTCCTTCATAGGCTAACATTGACTGGTTTCACTTGGAAATTCTTCTGTGTGGAGATTTTGGAACTTTAAAATATTCCTCTAAAATCAGCCGAAATACGAATTCCGATTTACTCACCTGTTATCAGGAGAGACCTCAGTGCTGCATCTTTCAGCCCAGTACTGATCCTGAAAAGTAATTTTAACCGTACTTACCGGTAACTTGAATTTCCTTCATAGGCTAACATTGACTGGTTTCACTTGGAAATTCTTCTAAGTGTGGAGATTTTGGAACTTTAAAATATTCCTCTAAAATCAGCCGAAATACGAATTCCGATTTACTCACCTGTTATCAGGAGAGACCTCAGTGCTGCATCTTTCAGCCCAGTACTGATCCTCAAAAGTAATTTTAACCGTACTTACCAGTAACTTGAATTTCCTTCCATAGGATATCATTGCCTGCGTTTTGCTTGAAAAAGTTTCTAAGTGTTGAGTTTTGAAACTATACAAATATTCCTCTAAAATCAGCCGAAATCCGAATTCCGATTTACTCACCTGTTATCAGGAGAGACCTCAGTGCTGCATCTTTCAGCCCAGTACTGATCCTGAAAAGTAATTTTAACCGTACTTACCAGTAACTTGAATTTCCTTCCATAGGCTAACATTGACTGGTTTCACTTGGAAATTCTTCTAAGTGTGGAGTTTTGGAACTTTAAAATATTCCTCTAAAATCAGCCGAAATACGAATTCCGATTTACTCACCTGTTATCAGGAGAGACCTCAGTGCTGCATCTTTCAGCCCAGTACTGGTCCTGAAAAGTAATTTTAACCGTACTTACCGGTAACTTGAATTTCCTTCATAGGCTAACATTGACTGGTTTCACTTGGAAATTCTTCTAAGTGTGGAGTTTTGGAACTTTAAAATATTCCTCTAAAATCAGCTGAAATACGAATTCCGATTTACTCACCTGTTATCAGGAGAGACCTCAGTGCTGCATCTTTCAGCCCAGTACTGATCCTCAAAAGTAATTTTAACCGTACTTACCAGTAACTTGAATTTCCTTCCATAGGATATCATTGCCTGCTTTTTGCTGAAAAAGTTTCTAAGTGTTGATTTTTGAAACATACAAATATTCCTCTAAAATCAGCCGAAATCCGAATTCTGATTTACTCACCTGTTATCAGGAGAGACCTCAGTGCTGCATCTTTCAGCCCAGTACTGATCCTCAAAAGTAATTTTAACCGTACTTACCAGTAACTTGAATTTCCTTCCATAGGATATCATTGCCTGCTTTTTGCTGAAAAAGTCTTCTAAGTGTTGATTTTTGAAACTATACAAATATTCCTCTAAAATCAGCCGAAATCCGAATTCCGATTTACTCACCTGTTATCAGGAGAGACCTCAGTGCTGCATCTTTCAGCCCAGTACTGGTCCTGAAAAGTAATTTTAACCGTACTTACCGGTAACTTGAATTTCCTTCATAGGCTAACATTGACTGGTTTCACTTGGAAATTCTTCTAAGTGTGGAGTTTTGGAACTTTAAAATATTCCTCTAAAATCAGCTGAAATACGAATTCCGATTTACTCACCTGTTATCAGGAGAGACCTCAGTGCTGCATCTTTCAGCCCAGTACTGATCCTCAAAAGTAATTTTAACCGTACTTACCAGTAACTTGAATTTCCTTCCATAGGATATCATTGCCTGCTTTTTGCTGAAAAAGTTTCTAAGTGTTGATTTTTGAAACATACAAATATTCCTCTAAAATCAGCCGAAATCTGAATTCTGATTTACTCACCTGTTATCAGGAGAGACCTCAGTGCTGCATCTTTCAGCCCAGTACTGGTCCTGAAAAGTAATTTTAACCGTACTTACCGGTAACTTGAATTTCCTTCATAGGCTAACATTGATTGGTTTCACTTGGAAATTCTTCTAAGTGTGGAGTTTTGGAACTTTAAAATATTCCTCTAAAATCAGCCGAAATACGAATTCCGATTTACTCACCTGTTATCAGGAGAGACCTCAGTGCTGCATCTTTCAGCCCAGTACTGATCCTGAAAAGTAATTTTAACCGTACTTACCGGTAACTTGAATTTCCTTCATAGGCTAACATTGACTGGTTTCACTTGGAAATTCTTCTGTGTGGAGATTTTGGAACTTTAAAATATTCCTCTAAAATCAGCCGAAATACGAATTCCGATTTACTCACCTGTTATCAGGAGAGACCTCAGTGCTGCATCTTTCAGCCCAGTACTGATCCTGAAAAGTAATTTTAACCGTACTTACCGGTAACTTGAATTTCCTTCATAGGCTAACATTGACTGGTTTCACTTGGAAATTCTTCTAAGTGTGGAGATTTTGGAACTTTAAAATATTCCTCTAAAATCAGCCGAAATACGAATTCCGATTTACTCACCTGTTATCAGGAGAGACCTCAGTGCTGCATCTTTCAGCCCAGTACTGATCCTCAAAAGTAATTTTAACCGTACTTACCAGTAACTTGAATTTCCTTCCATAGGATATCATTGCCTGCTTTTTGCTTGAAAAAGTTTCTAAGTGTTGATTTTTGAAACATACAAATATTCCTCTAAAATCAGCCGAAATCCGAATTCTGATTTACTCACCTGTTATCAGGAGAGACCTCAGTGCTGCATCTTTCAGCCCAGTACTGATCCTGAAAAGTAATTTTAACCGTACTTACCAGTAACTTGAATTTCCTTCCATAGGCTAACATTGACTGGTTTCACTTGGAAATTCTTCTAAGTGTGGAGTTTTGGAACTTTAAAATATTCCTCTAAAATCAGCCGAAATACGAATTCCGATTTACTCACCTGTTATCAGGAGAGACCTCAGTGCTGCATCTTTCAGCCCAGTACTGGTCCTGAAAAGTAATTTTAACCGTACTTACCGGTAACTTGAATTTCCTTCATAGGCTAACATTGACTGGTTTCACTTGGAAATTCTTCTAAGTGTGGAGTTTTGGAACTTTAAAATATTCCTCTAAAATCAGCCGAAATACGAATTCCGATTTACTCACCTGTTATCAGGAGAGACCTCAGTGCTGCATCTTTCAGCCCAGTACTGATCCTCAAAAGTAATTTTAACCGTACTTACCAGTAACTTGAATTTCCTTCCATAGGATATCATTGCCTGCTTTTTGCTGAAAAAGTTTCTAAGTGTTGATTTTTGAAACATACAAATATTCCTCTAAAATCAGCCGAAATCCGAATTCTGATTTACTCACCTGTTATCAGGAGAGACCTCAGTGCTGCATCTTTCAGCCCAGTACTGGTCCTGAAAAGTAATTTTAACCGTACTTACCAGTAACTTGAATTTCCTTCATAGGCTAACATTGACTGGTTTCACTTGGAAATTCTTCTAAGTGTGGAGTTTTGGAACTTTAAAATATTCCTCTAAAATCAGCCGAAATACGAATTCCGATTTACTCACCTGTTATCAGGAGAGACCTCAGTGCTGCATCTTTCAGCCCAGTACTGATCCTGAAAAGTAATTTTAACCGTACTTACCGGTAACTTGAATTTCCTTCATAGGCTAACATTGACTGGTTTCACTTGGAAATTCTTCTAAGTGTGGAGTTTTGGAACTTTAAAATATTCCTCTAAAATCAGCTGAAATACGAATTCCGATTTACTCACCTGTTATCAGGAGAGACCTCAGTGCTGCATCTTTCAGCCCAGTACTGATCCTCAAAAGTAATTTTAACCGTACTTACCAGTAACTTGAATTTCCTTCCATAGGATATCATTGCCTGCTTTTTGCTGAAAAAGTTTCTAAGTGTTGATTTTTGAAACATACAAATATTCCTCTAAAATCAGCCGAAATCCGAATTCTGATTTACTCACCTGTTATCAGGAGAGACCTCAGTGCTGCATCTTTCAGCCCAGTACTGATCCTCAAAAGTAATTTTAACCGTACTTACCAGTAACTTGAATTTCCTTCCATAGGCTATCATTGCCTGCGTTTCGCTTGAAAATGTCTTCTAAGTGTTGAGTTTTGGAACTATACAAATATTCCTCTAAAATCAGCCGAAATCCGAATTCTGATTTACTCACCTGTTATCAGGAGAGACCTCAGTGCTGCATCTTTCAGCCCAGTACTGGTCCTGAAAAGTAATTTTAACCGTACTTACCGGTAACTTGAATTTCCTTCATAGGCTAACATTGACTGGTTTCACTTGGAAATTCTTCTAAGTGTGGAGTTTTGGAACTTTAAAATATTCCTCTAAAATCAGCCGAAATACGAATTCCGATTTACTCACCTGTTATCAGGAGAGACCTCAGTGCTGCATCTTTCAGCCCAGTACTGATCCTCAAAAGTAATTTTAACCGTACTTACCGGTAACTTGAATTTCCTTCATAGGCTAACATTGACTGGTTTCACTTGGAAATTCTTCTAAGTGTGGAGTTTTGGAACTTTAAAATATTCCTCTAAAATCAGCTGAAATACGAATTCCGATTTACTCACCTGTTATCAGGAGAGACCTCAGTGCTGCATCTTTCAGCCCAGTACTGATCCTCAAAAGTAATTTTAACCGTACTTACCAGTAACTTGAATTTCCTTCCATAGGATATCATTGCCTGCTTTTTGCTGAAAAAGTTTCTAAGTGTTGATTTTTGAAACATACAAATATTCCTCTAAAATCAGCCGAAATCTGAATTCTGATTTACTCACCTGTTATCAGGAGAGACCTCAGTGCTGCATCTTTCAGCCCAGTACTGGTCCTGAAAAGTAATTTTAACCGTACTTACCGGTAACTTGAATTTCCTTCATAGGCTAACATTGACTGGTTTCACTTGGAAATTCTTCTAAGTGTGGAGTTTTGGAACTTTAAAATATTCCTCTAAAATCAGCCGAAATACGAATTCCGATTTACTCACCTGTTATCAGGAGAGACCTCAGTGCTGCATCTTTCAGCCCAGTACTGATCCTGAAAAGTAATTTTAACCGTACTTACCGGTAACTTGAATTTCCTTCATAGGCTAACATTGACTGGTTTCACTTGGAAATTCTTCTGTGTGGAGATTTTGGAACTTTAAAATATTCCTCTAAAATCAGCCGAAATACGAATTCCGATTTACTCACCTGTTATCAGGAGAGACCTCAGTGCTGCATCTTTCAGCCCAGTACTGATCCTCAAAAGTAATTTTAACCGTACTTACCAGTAACTTGAATTTCCTTCCATAGGATATCATTGCCTGCTTTTTGCTGAAAAAGTTTCTAAGTGTTGATTTTTGAAACATACAAATATTCCTCTAAAATCAGCCGAAATCCGAATTCTGATTTACTCACCTGTTATCAGGAGAGACCTCAGTGCTGCATCTTTCAGCCCAGTACTGATCCTGAAAAGTAATTTTAACCGTACTTACCAGTAACTTGAATTTCCTTCCATAGGCTAACATTGACTGGTTTCACTTGGAAATTCTTCTAAGTGTGGAGTTTTGGAACTTTAAAATATTCCTCTAAAATCAGCCGAAATACGAATTCCGATTTACTCACCTGTTATCAGGAGAGACCTCAGTGCTGCATCTTTCAGCCCAGTACTGATCCTGAAAAGTAATTTTAACCGTACTTACCGGTAACTTGAATTTCCTTCATAGGCTAACATTGACTGGTTTCACTTGGAAATTCTTCTAAGTGTGGAGATTTTGGAACTTTAAAATATTCCTCTAAAATCAGCCGAAATACGAATTCCGATTTACTCACCTGTTATCAGGAGAGACCTCAGTGCTGCATCTTTCAGCCCAGTACTGATCCTGAAAAGTAATTTTAACCGTACTTACCAGTAACTTGAATTTCCTTCATAGGCTAACATTGACTGGTTTCACTTGGAAATTCTTCTAAGTGTGGAGTTTTGGAACTTTAAAATATTCCTCTAAAATCAGCCGAAATACGAATTCCGATTTACTCACCTGTTATCAGGAGAGACCTCAGTGCTGCATCTTTCAGCCCAGTACTGATCCTCAAAAGTAATTTTAACCGTACTTACCAGTAACTTGAATTTCCTTCCATAGGATATCATTGCCTGCTTTTTGCTGAAAAAGTTTCTAAGTGTTGATTTTTGAAACATACAAATATTCCTCTAAAATCAGCCGAAATCCGAATTCTGATTTACTCACCTGTTATCAGGAGAGACCTCAGTGCTGCATCTTTCAGCCCAGTACTGATCCTGAAAAGTAATTTTAACCGTACTTACCAGTAACTTGAATTTCCTTCCATAGGCTAACATTGACTGGTTTCACTTGGAAATTCTTCTAAGTGTGGAGTTTTGGAACTTTAAAATATTCCTCTAAAATCAGCCGAAATACGAATTCCGATTTACTCACCTGTTATCAGGAGAGACCTCAGTGCTGCATCTTTCAGCCCAGTACTGGTCCTGAAAAGTAATTTTAACCGTACTTACCGGTAACTTGAATTTCCTTCATAGGCTAACATTGACTGGTTTCACTTGGAAATTCTTCTAAGTGTGGAGTTTTGGAACTTTAAAATATTCCTCTAAAATCAGCTGAAATACGAATTCCGATTTACTCACCTGTTATCAGGAGAGACCTCAGTGCTGCATCTTTCAGCCCAGTACTGATCCTCAAAAGTAATTTTAACCGTACTTACCAGTAACTTGAATTTCCTTCCATAGGATATCATTGCCTGCTTTTTGCTGGAAAAGTTTCTAAGTGTTGATTTTTGAAACATACAAATATTCCTCTAAAATCAGCCGAAATCCGAATTCTGATTTACTCACCTGTTATCAGGAGAGACCTCAGTGCTGCATCTTTCAGCCCAGTACTGGTCCTGAAAAGTAATTTTAACCGTACTTACCGGTAACTTGAATTTCCTTCATAGGCTAACATTGATTGGTTTCACTTGGAAATTCTTCTAAGTGTGGAGTTTTGGAACTTTAAAATATTCCTCTAAAATCAGCCGAAATACGAATTCCGATTTACTCACCTGTTATCAGGAGAGACCTCAGTGCTGCATCTTTCAGCCCAGTACTGATCCTGAAAAGTAATTTTAACCGTACTTACCGGTAACTTGAATTTCCTTCATAGGCTAACATTGACTGGTTTCACTTGGAAATTCTTCTGTGTGGAGATTTTGGAACTTTAAAATATTCCTCTAAAATCAGCCGAAATACGAATTCCGATTTACTCACCTGTTATCAGGAGAGACCTCAGTGCTGCATCTTTCAGCCCAGTACTGATCCTGAAAAGTAATTTTAACCGTACTTACCGGTAACTTGAATTTCCTTCATAGGCTAACATTGACTGGTTTCACTTGGAAATTCTTCTAAGTGTGGAGTTTTGGAACTTTAAAATATTCCTCTAAAATCAGCCGAAATACGAATTCCGATTTACTCACCTGTTATCAGGAGAGACCTCAGTGCTGCATCTTTCAGCCCAGTACTGATCCTCAAAAGTAATTTTAACCGTACTTACCAGTAACTTGAATTTCCTTCCATAGGATATCATTGCCTGCGTTTTGCTTGAAAATGTCTTCTAAGTGTTGAGTTTTGAAACTATACAAATATTCCTCTAAAATCAGCCGAAATACGAATTCTGATTTACTCACCTGTTATCAGGAGAGACCTCAGTGCTGCATCTTTCAGCCCAGTACTGATCCTGAAAAGTAATTTTAACCGTACTTACCAGTAACTTGAATTTCCTTCCATAGGCTAACATTGACTGGTTTCACTTGGAAATTCTTCTAAGTGTGGAGTTTTGGAACTTTAAAATATTCCTCTAAAATCAGCCGAAATACGAATTCCGATTTACTCACCTGTTATCAGGAGAGACCTCAGTGCTGCATCTTTCAGCCCAGTACTGGTCCTGAAAAGTAATTTTAACCGTACTTACCGGTAACTTGAATTTCCTTCATAGGCTAACATTGACTGGTTTCACTTGGAAATTCTTCTAAGTGTGGAGTTTTGGAACTTTAAAATATTCCTCTAAAATCAGCCGAAATACGAATTCCGATTTACTCACCTGTTATCAGGAGAGACCTCAGTGCTGCATCTTTCAGCCCAGTACTGATCCTCAAAAGTAATTTTAACCGTACTTACCAGTAACTTGAATTTCCTTCCATAGGATATCATTGCCTGCTTTTTGCTGAAAAAGTTTCTAAGTGTTGATTTTTGAAACATACAAATATTCCTCTAAAATCAGCCGAAATCTGAATTCTGATTTACTCACCTGTTATCAGGAGAGACCTCAGTGCTGCATCTTTCAGCCCAGTACTGGTCCTGAAAAGTAATTTTAACCGTACTTACCGGTAACTTGAATTTCCTTCATAGGCTAACATTGATTGGTTTCACTTGGAAATTCTTCTAAGTGTGGAGTTTTGGAACTTTAAAATATTCCTCTAAAATCAGCCGAAATACGAATTCCGATTTACTCACCTGTTATCAGGAGAGACCTCAGTGCTGCATCTTTCAGCCCAGTACTGATCCTGAAAAGTAATTTTAACCGTACTTACCGGTAACTTGAATTTCCTTCATAGGCTAACATTGACTGGTTTCACTTGGAAATTCTTCTAAGTGTGGAGTTTTGGAACTTTAAAATATTCCTCTAAAATCAGCCGAAATACGAATTCCGATTTACTCACCTGTTATCAGGAGAGACCTCAGTGCTGCATCTTTCAGCCCAGTACTGATCCTCAAAAGTAATTTTAACCGTACTTACCAGTAACTTGAATTTCCTTCCATAGGATATCATTGCCTGCTTTTTGCTGAAAAAGTTTCTAAGTGTTGATTTTTGAAACATACAAATATTCCTCTAAAATCAGCCGAAATCCGAATTCTGATTTACTCACCTGTTATCAGGAGAGACCTCAGTGCTGCATCTTTCAGCCCAGTACTGATCCTGAAAAGTAATTTTAACCGTACTTACCAGTAACTTGAATTTCCTTCCATAGGCTAACATTGACTGGTTTCACTTGGAAATTCTTCTAAGTGTGGAGTTTTGGAACTTTAAAATATTCCTCTAAAATCAGCCGAAATACGAATTCCGATTTACTCACCTGTTATCAGGAGAGACCTCAGTGCTGCATCTTTCAGCCCAGTACTGATCCTGAAAAGTAATTTTAACCGTACTTACCGGTAACTTGAATTTCCTTCATAGGCTAACATTGACTGGTTTCACTTGGAAATTCTTCTAGTGTGGAGATTTTGGAACTTTAAAATATTCCTCTAAAATCAGCCGAAATACGAATTCCGATTTACTCACCTGTTATCAGGAGAGACCTCAGTGCTGCATCTTTCAGCCCAGTACTGATCCTGAAAAGTAATTTTAACCGTACTTACCGGTAACTTGAATTTCCTTCATAGGCTAACATTGACTGGTTTCACTTGGAAATTCTTCTGTGTGGAGATTTTGGAACTTTAAAATATTCCTCTAAAATCAGCCGAAATACGAATTCCGATTTACTCACCTGTTATCAGGAGAGACCTCAGTGCTGCATCTTTCAGCCCAGTACTGATCCTCAAAAGTAATTTTAACCGTACTTACCAGTAACTTGAATTTCCTTCCATAGGATATCATTGCCTGCTTTTTGCTGAAAAAGTTTCTAAGTGTTGATTTTTGAAACATACAAATATTCCTCTAAAATCAGCCGAAATCCGAATTCTGATTTACTCACCTGTTATCAGGAGAGACCTCAGTGCTGCATCTTTCAGCCCAGTACTGATCCTGAAAAGTAATTTTAACCGTACTTACCAGTAACTTGAATTTCCTTCCATAGGCTAACATTGATTGGTTTCACTTGGAAATTCTTCTAAGTGTGGAGTTTTGGAACTTTAAAATATTCCTCTAAAATCAGCCGAAATACGAATTCCGATTTACTCACCTGTTATCAGGAGAGACCTCAGTGCTGCATCTTTCAGCCCAGTACTGATCCTGAAAAGTAATTTTAACCGTACTTACCGGTAACTTGAATTTCCTTCATAGGCTAACATTGACTGGTTTCACTTGGAAATTCTTCTAAGTGTGGAGATTTTGGAACTTTAAAATATTCCTCTAAAATCAGCCGAAATACGAATTCCGATTTACTCACCTGTTATCAGGAGAGACCTCAGTGCTGCATCTTTCAGCCCAGTACTGATCCTGAAAAGTAATTTTAACCGTACTTACCGGTAACTTGAATTTCCTTCATAGGCTAACATTGACTGGTTTCACTTGGAAATTCTTCTGTGTGGAGATTTTGGAACTTTAAAATATTCCTCTAAAATCAGCCGAAATACGAATTCCGATTTACTCACCTGTTATCAGGAGAGACCTCAGTGCTGCATCTTTCAGCCCAGTACTGATCCTCAAAAGTAATTTTAACCGTACTTACCAGTAACTTGAATTTCCTTCCATAGGATATCATTGCCTGCTTTTGCTTGGAAAAGTCTTCTAAGTGTTGAGTTTTGAAACTATACAAATATTCCTCTAAAATCAGCCGAAATCCGAATTCTGATTTACTCACCTGTTATCAGGAGAGACCTCAGTGCTGCATCTTTCAGCCCAGTACTGATCCTGAAAAGTAATTTTAACCGTACTTACCAGTAACTTGAATTTCCTTCCATAGGCTAACATTGACTGGTTTCACTTGGAAATTCTTCTAAGTGTGGAGTTTTGGAACTTTAAAATATTCCTCTAAAATCAGCCGAAATACGAATTCCGATTTACTCACCTGTTATCAGGAGAGACCTCAGTGCTGCATCTTTCAGCCCAGTACTGGTCCTGAAAAGTAATTTTAACCGTACTTACCGGTAACTTGAATTTCCTTCATAGGCTAACATTGACTGGTTTCACTTGGAAATTCTTCTAAGTGTGGAGTTTTGGAACTTTAAAATATTCCTCTAAAATCAGCTGAAATACGAATTCCGATTTACTCACCTGTTATCAGGAGAGACCTCAGTGCTGCATCTTTCAGCCCAGTACTGATCCTCAAAAGTAATTTTAACCGTACTTACCAGTAACTTGAATTTCCTTCCATAGGATATCATTGCCTGCTTTTTGCTGAAAAAGTTTCTAAGTGTTGATTTTTGAAACATACAAATATTCCTCTAAAATCAGCCGAAATCTGAATTCTGATTTACTCACCTGTTATCAGGAGAGACCTCAGTGCTGCATCTTTCAGCCCAGTACTGGTCCTGAAAAGTAATTTTAACCGTACTTACCAGTAACTTGAATTTCCTTCATAGGCTAACATTGACTGGTTTCACTTGGAAATTCTTCTAAGTGTGGAGTTTTGGAACTTTAAAATATTCCTCTAAAATCAGCCGAAATACGAATTCCGATTTACTCACCTGTTATCAGGAGAGACCTCAGTGCTGCATCTTTCAGCCCAGTACTGATCCTGAAAAGTAATTTTAACCGTACTTACCGGTAACTTGAATTTCCTTCATAGGCTAACATTGACTGGTTTCACTTGGAAATTCTTCTGTGTGGAGATTTTGGAACTTTAAAATATTCCTCTAAAATCAGCCGAAATACGAATTCCGATTTACTCACCTGTTATCAGGAGAGACCTCAGTGCTGCATCTTTCAGCCCAGTACTGATCCTCAAAAGTAATTTTAACCGTACTTACCAGTAACTTGAATTTCCTTCCATAGGATATCATTGCCTGCTTTTGCTGAAAAAGTTTCTAAGTGTTGATTTTTGAAACATACAAATATTCCTCTAAAATCAGCCGAAATCCGAATTCTGATTTACTCACCTGTTATCAGGAGAGACCTCAGTGCTGCATCTTTCAGCCCAGTACTGATCCTGAAAAGTAATTTTAACCGTACTTACCAGTAACTTGAATTTCCTTCCATAGGCTAACATTGACTGGTTTCACTTGGAAATTCTTCTAAGTGTGGAGTTTTGGAACTTTAAAATATTCCTCTAAAATCAGCCGAAATACGAATTCCGATTTACTCACCTGTTATCAGGAGAGACCTCAGTGCTGCATCTTTCAGCCCAGTACTGATCCTGAAAAGTAATTTTAACCGTACTTACCGGTAACTTGAATTTCCTTCATAGGCTAACATTGACTGGTTTCACTTGGAAATTCTTCTGTGTGGAGATTTTGGAACTTTAAAATATTCCTCTAAAATCAGCCGAAATACGAATTCCGATTTACTCACCTGTTATCAGGAGAGACCTCAGTGCTGCATCTTTCAGCCCAGTACTGATCCTGAAAAGTAATTTTAACCGTACTTACCGGTAACTTGAATTTCCTTCATAGGCTAACATTGACTGGTTTCACTTGGAAATTCTTCTGTGTGGAGATTTTGGAACTTTAAAATATTCCTCTAAAATCAGCCGAAATACGAATTCCGATTTACTCACCTGTTATCAGGAGAGACCTCAGTGCTGCATCTTTCAGCCCAGTACTGATCCTCAAAAGTAATTTTAACCGTACTTACCAGTAACTTGAATTTCCTTCCATAGGATATCATTGCCTGCTTTTTGCTGAAAAAGTTTCTAAGTGTTGATTTTTGAAACATACAAATATTCCTCTAAAATCAGCCGAAATCCGAATTCTGATTTACTCACCTGTTATCAGGAGAGACCTCAGTGCTGCATCTTTCAGCCCAGTACTGATCCTGAAAAGTAATTTTAACCGTACTTACCAGTAACTTGAATTTCCTTCCATAGGCTAACATTGACTGGTTTCACTTGGAAATTCTTCTAAGTGTGGAGTTTTGGAACTTTAAAATATTCCTCTAAAATCAGCCGAAATACGAATTCCGATTTACTCACCTGTTATCAGGAGAGACCTCAGTGCTGCATCTTTCAGCCCAGTACTGGTCCTGAAAAGTAATTTTAACCGTACTTACCGGTAACTTGAATTTTCTTCATAGGCTAACATTGACTGGTTTCACTTGGAAATTCTTCTAAGTGTGGAGTTTTGGAACTTTAAAATATTCCTCTAAAATCAGCTGAAATACGAATTCCGATTTACTCACCTGTTATCAGGAGAGACCTCAGTGCTGCATCTTTCAGCCCAGTACTGATCCTCAAAAGTAATTTTAACCGTACTTACCAGTAACTTGAATTTCCTTCCATAGGATATCATTGCCTGCTTTTTGCTGAAAAAGTTTCTAAGTGTTGATTTTTGAAACATACAAATATTCCTCTAAAATCAGCCGAAATCCGAATTCTGATTTACTCACCTGTTATCAGGAGAGACCTCAGTGCTGCATCTTTCAGCCCAGTACTGGTCCTGAAAAGTAATTTTAACCGTACTTACCGGTAACTTGAATTTCCTTCATAGGCTAACATTGATTGGTTTCACTTGGAAATTCTTCTAAGTGTGGAGTTTTGGAACTTTAAAATATTCCTCTAAAATC
The DNA here is from genome assembly GCA_963921515.1 of Calotriton arnoldi. Classification (NCBI taxonomy): domain Eukaryota; kingdom Metazoa; phylum Chordata; class Amphibia; order Caudata; family Salamandridae; genus Calotriton; species Calotriton arnoldi. Next base: position 275,350 of record CAWUFW010013914.1, read on the forward strand.
AGCCGAAATACGAATTCCGATTTACTCACCTGTTATCAGGAGAGACCTCAGTGCTGCATCTTTCAGCCCAGTACTGATCCTGAAAAGTAATTTTAACCGTACTTACCGGTAACTTGAATTTCCTTCATAGGCTAACATTGACTGGTTTCACTTGGAAATTCTTCTAGTGTGGAGATTTTGGAACTTTAAAATATTCCTCTAAAATCAGCCGAAATACGAATTCCGATTTACTCACCTGTTATCAGGAGAGACCTCAGTGCTGCATCTTTCAGCCCAGTACTGATCCTCAAAAGTAATTTTAACCGTACTTACCAGTAACTTGAATTTCCTTCCATAGGATATCATTGCCTGCTTTTTGCTGAAAAAGTTTCTAAGTGTTGATTTTTGAAACATACAAATATTCCTCTAAAATTAGCCGAAATCCGAATTCTGATTTACTCACCTGTTATCAGGAGAGACCTCAGTGCTGCATCTTTCAGCCCAGTACTGATCCTGAAAAGTAATTTTAACCGTACTTACCAGTAACTTGAATTTCCTTCCATAGGCTAACATTGACTGGTTTCACTTGGAAATTCTTCTAAGTGTGGAGTTTTGGAACTTTAAAATATTCCTCTAAAATCAGCCGAAATACGAATTCCGATTTACTCACCTGTTATCAGGAGAGACCTCAGTGCTGCATCTTTCAGCCCAGTACTGATCCTGAAAAGTAATTTTAACCGTACTTACCGGTAACTTGAATTTCCTTCATAGGCTAACATTGACTGGTTTCACTTGGAAATTCTTCTGTGTGGAGATTTTGGAACTTTAAAATATTCCTCTAAAATCAGCCGAAATACGAATTCCGATTTACTCACCTGTTATCAGGAGAGACCTCAGTGCTGCATCTTTCAGCCCAGTACTGATCCTGAAAAGTAATTTTAACCGTACTTACCGGTAACTTGAATTTCCTTCATAGGCTAACATTGACTGGTTTCACTTGGAAATTCTTCTGTGTGGAGATTTTGGAACTTTAAAATATTCCTCTAAAATCAGCCGAAATACGAATTCCGATTTACTCACCTGTTATCAGGAGAGACCTCAGTGCTGCATCTTTCAGCCCAGTACTGATCCTCAAAAGTAATTTTAACCGTACTTACCAGTAACTTGAATTTCCTTCCATAGGATATCATTGCCTGCTTTTTGCTGAAAAAGTTTCTAAGTGTTGATTTTTGAAACATACAAATATTCCTCTAAAATCAGCCGAAATCCGAATTCTGATTTACTCACCTGTTATCAGGAGAGACCTCAGTGCTGCATCTTTCAGCCCAGTACTGATCCTGAAAAGTAATTTTAACCGTACTTACCAGTAACTTGAATTTCCTTCCATAGGCTAACATTGATTGGTTTCACTTGGAAATTCTTCTAAGTGTGGAGTTTTGGAACTTTAAAATATTCCTCTAAAATCAGCCGAAATACGAATTCCGATTTACTCACCTGTTATCAGGAGAGACCTCAGTGCTGCATCTTTCAGCCCAGTACTGATCCTGAAAAGTAATTTTAACCGTACTTACCGGTAACTTGAATTTCCTTCATAGGCTAACATTGACTGGTTTCACTTGGAAATTCTTCTGTGTGGAGATTTTGGAACTTTAAAATATTCCTCTAAAATCAGCCGAAATACGAATTCCGATTTACTCACCTGTTATCAGGAGAGACCTCAGTGCTGCATCTTTCAGCCCAGTACTGATCCTGAAAAGTAATTTTAACCGTACTTACCGGTAACTTGAATTTCCTTCATAGGCTAACATTGACTGGTTTCACTTGGAAATTCTTCTAAGTGTGGAGATTTTGGAACTTTAAAATATTCCTCTAAAATCAGCCGAAATACGAATTCCGATTTACTCACCTGTTATCAGGAGAGACCTCAGTGCTGCATCTTTCAGCCCAGTACTGATCCTCAAAAGTAATTTTAACCGTACTTACCAGTAACTTGAATTTCCTTCCATAGGATATCATTGCCTGCTTTTTGCTGAAAAAGTTTCTAAGTGTTGATTTTTGAAACATACAAATATTCCTCTAAAATCAGCCGAAATCCGAATTCTGATTTACTCACCTGTTATCAGGAGAGACCTCAGTGCTGCATCTTTCAGCCCAGTACTGATCCTGAAAAGTAATTTTAACCGTACTTACCAGTAACTTGAATTTCCTTCCATAGGCTAACATTGACTGGTTTCACTTGGAAATTCTTCTAAGTGTGGAGTTTTGGAACTTTAAAATATTCCTCTAAAATCAGCCGAAATACGAATTCCGATTTACTCACCTGTTATCAGGAGAGACCTCAGTGCTGCATCTTTCAGCCCAGTACTGGTCCTGAAAAGTAATTTTAACCGTACTTACCGGTAACTTGAATTTCCTTCATAGGCTAACATTGACTGGTTTCACTTGGAAATTCTTCTAAGTGTGGAGTTTTGGAACTTTAAAATATTCCTCTAAAATCAGCTGAAATACGAATTCCGATTTACTCACCTGTTATCAGGAGAGACCTCAGTGCTGCATCTTTCAGCCCAGTACTGATCCTCAAAAGTAATTTTAACCGTACTTACCAGTAACTTGAATTTCCTTCCATAGGATATCATTGCCTGCTTTTTGCTGAAAAAGTTTCTAAGTGTTGATTTTTGAAACATACAAATATTCCTCTAAAATCAGCCGAAATCTGAATTCTGATTTACTCACCTGTTATCAGGAGAGACCTCAGTGCTGCATCTTTCAGCCCAGTACTGGTCCTGAAAAGTAATTTTAACCGTACTTACCGGTAACTTGAATTTCCTTCATAGGCTAACATTGACTGGTTTCACTTGGAAATTCTTCTAAGTGTGGAGTTTTGGAACTTTAAAATATTCCTCTAAAATCAGCCGAAATACGAATTCCGATTTACTCACCTGTTATCAGGAGAGACCTCAGTGCTGCATCTTTCAGCCCAGTACTGATCCTGAAAAGTAATTTTAACCGTACTTACCGGTAACTTGAATTTCCTTCATAGGCTAACATTGACTGGTTTCACTTGGAAATTCTTCTGTGTGGAGATTTTGGAACTTTAAAATATTCCTCTAAAATCAGCCGAAATACGAATTCCGATTTACTCACCTGTTATCAGGAGAGACCTCAGTGCTGCATCTTTCAGCCCAGTACTGATCCTCAAAAGTAATTTTAACCGTACTTACCAGTAACTTGAATTTCCTTCCATAGGATATCATTGCCTGCTTTTTGCTTGAAAAGTTTCTAAGTGTTGATTTTTGAAACATACAAATATTCCTCTAAAATCAGCCGAAATCCGAATTCTGATTTACTCACCTGTTATCAGGAGAGACCTCAGTGCTGCATCTTTCAGCCCAGTACTGATCCTGAAAAGTAATTTTAACCGTACTTACCAGTAACTTGAATTTCCTTCCATAGGCTAACATTGACTGGTTTCACTTGGAAATTCTTCTAAGTGTGGAGTTTTGGAACTTTAAAATATTCCTCTAAAATCAGCCGAAATACGAATTCCGATTTACTCACCTGTTATCAGGAGAGACCTCAGTGCTGCATCTTTCAGCCCAGTACTGATCCTGAAAAGTAATTTTAACCGTACTTACCGGTAACTTGAATTTCCTTCCATAGGCTAACATTGACTGGTTTCACTTGGAAATTCTTCTAAGTGTGGAGATTTTGGAACTTTAAAATATTCCTCTAAAATCAGCCGAAATACGAATTCCGATTTACTCACCTGTTATCAGGAGAGACCTCAGTGCTGCATCTTTCAGCCCAGTACTGATCCTGAAAAGTAATTTTAACCGTACTTACCGGTAACTTGAATTTCCTTCATAGGCTAACATTGACTGGTTTCACTTGGAAATTCTTCTGTGTGGAGATTTTGGAACTTTAAAATATTCCTCTAAAATCAGCCGAAATACGAATTCCGATTTACTCACCTGTTATCAGGAGAGACCTCAGTGCTGCATCTTTCAGCCCAGTACTGATCCTCAAAAGTAATTTTAACCGTACTTACCAGTAACTTGAATTTCCTTCCATAGGATATCATTGCCTGCTTTTTGCTGAAAAGTTTCTAAGTGTTGATTTTTGAAACATACAAATATTCCTCTAAAATCAGCCGAAATCCGAATTCTGATTTACTCACCTGTTATCAGGAGAGACCTCAGTGCTGCATCTTTCAGCCCAGTACTGATCCTGAAAAGTAATTTTAACCGTACTTACCAGTAACTTGAATTTCCTTCCATAGGCTAACATTGACTGGTTTCACTTGGAAATTCTTCTAAGTGTGGAGTTTTGGAACTTTAAAATATTCCTCTAAAATCAGCCGAAATACGAATTCCGATTTACTCACCTGTTATCAGGAGAGACCTCAGTGCTGCATCTTTCAGCCCAGTACTGGTCCTGAAAAGTAATTTTAACCGTACTTACCGGTAACTTGAATTTCCTTCATAGGCTAACATTGACTGGTTTCACTTGGAAATTCTTCTAAGTGTGGAGTTTTGGAACTTTAAAATATTCCTCTAAAATCAGCTGAAATACGAATTCCGATTTACTCACCTGTTATCAGGAGAGACCTCAGTGCTGCATCTTTCAGCCCAGTACTGATCCTCAAAAGTAATTTTAACCGTACTTACCGGTAACTTGAATTTCCTTCATAGGCTAACATTGACTGGTTTCACTTGGAAATTCTTCTAAGTGTGGAGATTTTGGAACTTTAAAATATTCCTCTAAAATCAGCCGAAATACGAATTCCGATTTACTCACCTGTTATCAGGAGAGACCTCAGTGCTGCATCTTTCAGCCCAGTACTGATCCTCAAAAGTAATTTTAACCGTACTTACCAGTAACTTGAATTTCCTTCCATAGGATATCATTGCCTGCTTTTTGCTGAAAAAGTCTTCTAAGTGTTGATTTTTGAAACATACAAATATTCCTCTAAAATCAGCCGAAATCCGAATTCTGATTTACTCACCTGTTATCAGGAGAGACCTCAGTGCTGCATCTTTCAGCCCAGTACTGATCCTGAAAAGTAATTTTAACCGTACTTACCAGTAACTTGAATTTCCTTCCATAGGCTAACATTGACTGGTTTCACTTGGAAATTCTTCTAAGTGTGGAGTTTTGGAACTTTAAAATATTCCTCTAAAATCAGCCGAAATACGAATTCCGATTTACTCACCTGTTATCAGGAGAGACCTCAGTGCTGCATCTTTCAGCCCAGTACTGATCCTGAAAAGTAATTTTAACCGTACTTACCGGTAACTTGAATTTCCTTCATAGGCTAACATTGACTGGTTTCACTTGGAAATTCTTCTAAGTGTGGAGATTTTGGAACTTTAAAATATTCCTCTAAAATCAGCCGAAATACGAATTCCGATTTACTCACCTGTTATCAGGAGAGACCTCAGTGCTGCATCTTTCAGCCCAGTACTGATCCTGAAAAGTAATTTTAACCGTACTTACCGGTAACTTGAATTTCCTTCATAGGCTAACATTGACTGGTTTCACTTGGAAATTCTTCTAAGTGTGGAGATTTTGGAACTTTAAAATATTCCTCTAAAATCAGCCGAAATACGAATTCCGATTTACTCACCTGTTATCAGGAGAGACCTCAGTGCTGCATCTTTCAGCCCAGTACTGATCCTCAAAAGTAATTTTAACCGTACTTACCAGTAACTTGAATTTCCTTCCATAGGATATCATTGCCTGCTTTTCGCTTGAGAAAGTTTCTAAGTGTTGAGTTTTGAAACATTACAAATATTCCTCTAAAATCAGCCGAAATCCGAATTCTGATTTACTCACCTGTTATCAGGAGAGACCTCAGTGCTGCATCTTTCAGCCCAGTACTGATCCTGAAAAGTAATTTTAACCGTACTTACCAGTAACTTGAATTTCCTTCCATAGGCTAACATTGACTGGTTTCACTTGGAAATTCTTCTAAGTGTGGAGTTTTGGAACTTTAAAATATTCCTCTAAAATCAGCCGAAATACGAATTCCGATTTACTCACCTGTTATCAGGAGAGACCTCAGTGCTGCATCTTTCAGCCCAGTACTGATCCTGAAAAGTAATTTTAACCGTACTTACCGGTAACTTGAATTTCCTTCATAGGCTAACATTGACTGGTTTCACTTGGAAATTCTTCTAAGTGTGGAGATTTTGGAACTTTAAAATATTCCTCTAAAATCAGCCGAAATACGAATTCCGATTTACTCACCTGTTATCAGGAGAGACCTCAGTGCTGCATCTTTCAGCCCAGTACTGATCCTGAAAAGTAATTTTAACCGTACTTACCGGTAACTTGAATTTCCTTCATAGGCTAACATTGACTGGTTTCACTTGGAAATTCTTCTAAGTGTGGAGATTTTGGAACTTTAAAATATTCCTCTAAAATCAGCCGAAATACGAATTCCGATTTACTCACCTGTTATCAGGAGAGACCTCAGTGCTGCATCTTTCAGCCCAGTACTGATCCTCAAAAGTAATTTTAACCGTACTTACCAGTAACTTGAATTTCCTTCCATAGGATATCATTGCCTGCGTTTTGCTGAGAAAGTCTTCTAAGTGTTGAGTTTTGAAACATTACAAATATTCCTCTAAAATCAGCCGAAATCCGAATTCTGATTTACTCACCTGTTATCAGGAGAGACCTCAGTGCTGCATCTTTCAGCCCAGTACTGATCCTGAAAAGTAATTTTAACCGTACTTACCAGTAACTTGAATTTCCTTCCATAGGCTAACATTGACTGGTTTCACTTGGAAATTCTTCTAAGTGTGGAGTTTTGGAACTTTAAAATATTCCTCTAAAATCAGCCGAAATACGAATTCCGATTTACTCACCTGTTATCAGGAGAGACCTCAGTGCTGCATCTTTCAGCCCAGTACTGGTCCTGAAAAGTAATTTTAACCGTACTTACCGGTAACTTGAATTTCCTTCATAGGCTAACATTGACTGGTTTCACTTGGAAATTCTTCTAAGTGTGGAGTTTTGGAACTTTAAAATATTCCTCTAAAATCAGCTGAAATACGAATTCCGATTTACTCACCTGTTATCAGGAGAGACCTCAGTGCTGCATCTTTCAGCCCAGTACTGATCCTCAAAAGTAATTTTAACCGTACTTACCAGTAACTTGAATTTCCTTCCATAGGATATCATTGCCTGCTTTTTGCTGAAAAAGTTTCTAAGTGTTGATTTTTGAAACATACAAATATTCCTCTAAAATCAGCCGAAATCTGAATTCTGATTTACTCACCTGTTATCAGGAGAGACCTCAGTGCTGCATCTTTCAGCCCAGTACTGGTCCTGAAAAGTAATTTTAACCGTACTTACCGGTAACTTGAATTTCCTTCATAGGCTAACATTGACTGGTTTCACTTGGAAATTCTTCTAAGTGTGGAGTTTTGGAACTTTAAAATATTCCTCTAAAATCAGCCGAAATACGAATTCCGATTTACTCACCTGTTATCAGGAGAGACCTCAGTGCTGCATCTTTCAGCCCAGTACTGATCCTGAAAAGTAATTTTAACCGTACTTACCGGTAACTTGAATTTCCTTCATAGGCTAACATTGACTGGTTTCACTTGGAAATTCTTCTGTGTGGAGATTTTGGAACTTTAAAATATTCCTCTAAAATCAGCCGAAATACGAATTCCGATTTACTCACCTGTTATCAGGAGAGACCTCAGTGCTGCATCTTTCAGCCCAGTACTGATCCTCAAAAGTAATTTTAACCGTACTTACCAGTAACTTGAATTTCCTTCCATAGGATATCATTGCCTGCTTTTTGCTGAAAAAGTTTCTAAGTGTTGATTTTTGAAACATACAAATATTCCTCTAAAATCAGCCGAAATCCGAATTCTGATTTACTCACCTGTTATCAGGAGAGACCTCAGTGCTGCATCTTTCAGCCCAGTACTGATCCTGAAAAGTAATTTTAACCGTACTTACCAGTAACTTGAATTTCCTTCCATAGGCTAACATTGACTGGTTTCACTTGGAAATTCTTCTAAGTGTGGAGTTTTGGAACTTTAAAATATTCCTCTAAAATCAGCCGAAATACGAATTCCGATTTACTCACCTGTTATCAGGAGAGACCTCAGTGCTGCATCTTTCAGCCCAGTACTGATCCTGAAAAGTAATTTTAACCGTACTTACCGGTAACTTGAATTTCCTTCATAGGCTAACATTGACTGGTTTCACTTGGAAATTCTTCTAAGTGTGGAGATTTTGGAACTTTAAAATATTCCTCTAAAATCAGCCGAAATACGAATTCCGATTTACTCACCTGTTATCAGGAGAGACCTCAGTGCTGCATCTTTCAGCCCAGTACTGATCCTGAAAAGTAATTTTAACCGTACTTACCGGTAACTTGAATTTCCTTCATAGGCTAACATTGACTGGTTTCACTTGGAAATTCTTCTAGTGTGGAGATTTTGGAACTTTAAAATATTCCTCTAAAATCAGCCGAAATACGAATTCCGATTTACTCACCTGTTATCAGGAGAGACCTCAGTGCTGCATCTTTCAGCCCAGTACTGATCCTCAAAAGTAATTTTAACCGTACTTACCAGTAACTTGAATTTCCTTCCATAGGATATCATTGCCTGCTTTTTGCTGGAAAAGTTTCTAAGTGTTGATTTTTGAAACATACAAATATTCCTCTAAAATCAGCCGAAATCCGAATTCTGATTTACTCACCTGTTATCAGGAGAGACCTCAGTGCTGCATCTTTCAGCCCAGTACTGATCCTGAAAAGTAATTTTAACCGTACTTACCAGTAACTTGAATTTCCTTCCATAGGCTAACATTGACTGGTTTCACTTGGAAATTCTTCTAAGTGTGGAGTTTTGGAACTTTAAAATATTCCTCTAAAATCAGCCGAAATACGAATTCCGATTTACTCACCTGTTATCAGGAGAGACCTCAGTGCTGCATCTTTCAGCCCAGTACTGGTCCTGAAAAGTAATTTTAACCGTACTTACCGGTAACTTGAATTTCCTTCATAGGCTAACATTGACTGGTTTCACTTGGAAATTCTTCTAAGTGTGGAGTTTTGGAACTTTAAAATATTCCTCTAAAATCAGCTGAAATACGAATTCCGATTTACTCACCTGTTATCAGGAGAGACCTCAGTGCTGCATCTTTCAGCCCAGTACTGATCCTCAAAAGTAATTTTAACCGTACTTACCAGTAACTTGAATTTCCTTCCATAGGATATCATTGCCTGCTTTTTGCTGGAAAAGTTTCTAAGTGTTGATTTTTGAAACATACAAATATTCCTCTAAAATCAGCCGAAATCTGAATTCTGATTTACTCACCTGTTATCAGGAGAGACCTCAGTGCTGCATCTTTCAGCCCAGTACTGGTCCTGAAAAGTAATTTTAACCGTACTTACCGGTAACTTGAATTTCCTTCATAGGCTAACATTGACTGGTTTCACTTGGAAATTCTTCTAAGTGTGGAGTTTTGGAACTTTAAAATATTCCTCTAAAATCAGCCGAAATACGAATTCCGATTTACTCACCTGTTATCAGGAGAGACCTCAGTGCTGCATCTTTCAGCCCAGTACTGATCCTGAAAAGTAATTTTAACCGTACTTACCGGTAACTTGAATTTCCTTCATAGGCTAACATTGACTGGTTTCACTTGGAAATTCTTCTGTGTGGAGATTTTGGAACTTTAAAATATTCCTCTAAAATCAGCCGAAATACGAATTCCGATTTACTCACCTGTTATCAGGAGAGACCTCAGTGCTGCATCTTTCAGCCCAGTACTGATCCTCAAAAGTAATTTTAACCGTACTTACCAGTAACTTGAATTTCCTTCCATAGGATATCATTGCCTGCTTTTTGCTGAAAAAGTTTCTAAGTGTTGATTTTTGAAACATACAAATATTCCTCTAAAATCAGCCGAAATCCGAATTCTGATTTACTCACCTGTTATCAGGAGAGACCTCAGTGCTGCATCTTTCAGCCCAGTACTGATCCTGAAAAGTAATTTTAACCGTACTTACCAGTAACTTGAATTTCCTTCCATAGGCTAACATTGACTGGTTTCACTTGGAAATTCTTCTAAGTGTGGAGTTTTGGAACTTTAAAATATTCCTCTAAAATCAGCCGAAATACGAATTCCGATTTACTCACCTGTTATCAGGAGAGACCTCAGTGCTGCATCTTTCAGCCCAGTACTGATCCTGAAAAGTAATTTTAACCGTACTTACCGGTAACTTGAATTTCCTTCATAGGCTAACATTGACTGGTTTCACTTGGAAATTCTTCTGTGTGGAGATTTTGGAACTTTAAAATATTCCTCTAAAATCAGCCGAAATACGAATTCCGATTTACTCACCTGTTATCAGGAGAGACCTCAGTGCTGCATCTTTCAGCCCAGTACTGATCCTGAAAAGTAATTTTAACCGTACTTACCGGTAACTTGAATTTCCTTCCATAGGCTAACATTGACTGGTTTCACTTGGAAATTCTTCTAGTGTGGAGATTTTGGAACTTTAAAATATTCCTCTAAAATCAGCCGAAATACGAATTCCGATTTACTCACCTGTTATCAGGAGAGACCTCAGTGCTGCATCTTTCAGCCCAGTACTGATCCTCAAAAGTAATTTTAACCGTACTTACCAGTAACTTGAATTTCCTTCCATAGGATATCATTGCCTGCGTTTTGCTTGAAAAAGTCTTCTAAGTGTTGATTTTTGAAACTATACAAATATTCCTCTAAAATCAGCCGAAATCCGAATTCTGATTTACTCACCTGTTATCAGGAGAGACCTCAGTGCTGCATCTTTCAGCCCAGTACTGATCCTGAAAAGTAATTTTAACCGTACTTACCAGTAACTTGAATTTCCTTCCATAGGCTAACATTGACTGGTTTCACTTGGAAATTCTTCTAAGTGTGGAGTTTTGGAACTTTAAAATATTCCTCTAAAATCAGCCGAAATACGAATTCCGATTTACTCACCTGTTATCAGGAGAGACCTCAGTGCTGCATCTTTCAGCCCAGTACTGATCCTGAAAAGTAATTTTAACCGTACTTACCGGTAACTTGAATTTCCTTCATAGGCTAACATTGACTGGTTTCACTTGGAAATTCTTCTAAGTGTGGAGATTTTGGAACTTTAAAATATTCCTCTAAAATCAGCCGAAATACGAATTCCGATTTACTCACCTGTTATCAGGAGAGACCTCAGTGCTGCATCTTTCAGCCCAGTACTGATCCTGAAAAGTAATTTTAACCGTACTTACCGGTAACTTGAATTTCCTTCATAGGCTAACATTGACTGGTTTCACTTGGAAATTCTTCTAAGTGTGGAGTTTTGGAACTTTAAAATATTCCTCTAAAATCAGCCGAAATACGAATTCCGATTTACTCACCTGTTATCAGGAGAGACCTCAGTGCTGCATCTTTCAGCCCAGTACTGATCCTCAAAAGTAATTTTAACCGTACTTACCAGTAACTTGAATTTCCTTCCATAGGCTATCATTGCCTGCGTTTTGCTTGAAAATGTCTTCTAAGTGTTGAGTTTTGGAACTATACAAATATTCCTCTAAAATCAGCCGAAATACGAATTCCGATTTACTCACCTGTTATCAGGAGAGACCTCAGTGCTGCATCTTTCAGCCCAGTACTGATCCTGAAAAGTAATTTTAACCGTACTTACCAGTAACTTGAATTTCCTTCCATAGGCTAACATTGACTGGTTTCACTTGGAAATTCTTCTAAGTGTGGAGTTTTGGAACTTTAAAATATTCCTCTAAAATCAGCCGAAATACGAATTCCGATTTACTCACCTGTTATCAGGAGAGACCTCAGTGCTGCATCTTTCAGCCCAGTACTGGTCCTGAAAAGTAATTTTAACCGTACTTACCGGTAACTTGAATTTCCTTCATAGGCTAACATTGACTGGTTTCACTTGGAAATTCTTCTAAGTGTGGAGTTTTGGAACTTTAAAATATTCCTCTAAAATCAGCTGAAATACGAATTCCGATTTACTCACCTGTTATCAGGAGAGACCTCAGTGCTGCATCTTTCAGCCCAGTACTGATCCTCAAAAGTAATTTTAACCGTACTTACCAGTAACTTGAATTTCCTTCCATAGGATATCATTGCCTGCGTTTTGCTTGAAAAAGTTTCTAAGTGTTGAGTTTTGAAACTATACAAATATTCCTCTAAAATCAGCCGAAATCTGAATTCTGATTTACTCACCTGTTATCAGGAGAGACCTCAGTGCTGCATCTTTCAGCCCAGTACTGGTCCTGAAAAGTAATTTTAACCGTACTTACCGGTAACTTGAATTTCCTTCATAGGCTAACATTGACTGGTTTCACTTGGAAATTCTTCTAAGTGTGGAGTTTTGGAACTTTAAAATATTCCTCTAAAATCAGCCGAAATACGAATTCCGATTTACTCACCTGTTATCAGGAGAGACCTCAGTGCTGCATCTTTCAGCCCAGTACTGATCCTGAAAAGTAATTTTAACCGTACTTACCGGTAACTTGAATTTCCTTCATAGGCTAACATTGACTGGTTTCACTTGGAAATTCTTCTAAGTGTGGAGATTTTGGAACTTTAAAATATTCCTCTAAAATCAGCCGAAATACGAATTCCGATTTACTCACCTGTTATCAGGAGAGACCTCAGTGCTGCATCTTTCAGCCCAGTACTGATCCTCAAAAGTAATTTTAACCGTACTTACCAGTAACTTGAATTTCCTTCCATAGGATATCATTGCCTGCTTTTTGCTTGAGAAAGTTTCTAAGTGTTGAGTTTTGAAACATACAAATATTCCTCTAAAATCAGCCGAAATCCGAATTCTGATTTACTCACCTGTTATCAGGAGAGACCTCAGTGCTGCATCTTTCAGCCCAGTACTGATCCTGAAAAGTAATTTTAACCGTACTTACCAGTAACTTGAATTTCCTTCCATAGGCTAACATTGACTGGTTTCACTTGGAAATTCTTCTAAGTGTGGAGTTTTGGAACTTTAAAATATTCCTCTAAAATCAGCCGAAATACGAATTCCGATTTACTCACCTGTTATCAGGAGAGACCTCAGTGCTGCATCTTTCAGCCCAGTACTGATCCTGAAAAGTAATTTTAACCGTACTTACCGGTAACTTGAATTTCCTTCATAGGCTAACATTGACTGGTTTCACTTGGAAATTCTTCTGTGTGGAGATTTTGGAACTTTAAAATATTCCTCTAAAATCAGCCGAAATACGAATTCCGATTTACTCACCTGTTATCAGGAGAGACCTCAGTGCTGCATCTTTCAGCCCAGTACTGATCCTGAAAAGTAATTTTAACCGTACTTACCGGTAACTTGAATTTCCTTCATAGGCTAACATTGACTGGTTTCACTTGGAAATTCTTCTAAGTGTGGAGTTTTGGAACTTTAAAATATTCCTCTAAAATCAGCCGAAATACGAATTCCGATTTACTCACCTGTTATCAGGAGAGACCTCAGTGCTGCATCTTTCAGCCCAGTACTGATCCTCAAAAGTAATTTTAACCGTACTTACCAGTAACTTGAATTTCCTTCCATAGGATATCATTGCCTGCTTTTTGCTGAAAAGTTTCTAAGTGTTGATTTTTGAAACATACAAATATTCCTCTAAAATCAGCCGAAATCCGAATTCTGATTTACTCACCTGTTATCAGGAGAGACCTCAGTGCTGCATCTTTCAGCCCAGTACTGATCCTGAAAAGTAATTTTAACCGTACTTACCAGTAACTTGAATTTCCTTCCATAGGCTAACATTGACTGGTTTCACTTGGAAATTCTTCTAAGTGTGGAGTTTTGGAACTTTAAAATATTCCTCTAAAATCAGCCGAAATACGAATTCCGATTTACTCACCTGTTATCAGGAGAGACCTCAGTGCTGCATCTTTCAGCCCAGTACTGGTCCTGAAAAGTAATTTTAACCGTACTTACCGGTAACTTGAATTTCCTTCATAGGCTAACATTGACTGGTTTCACTTGGAAATTCTTCTAAGTGTGGAGTTTTGGAACTTTAAAATATTCCTCTAAAATCAGCTGAAATACGAATTCCGATTTACTCACCTGTTATCAGGAGAGACCTCAGTGCTGCATCTTTCAGCCCAGTACTGATCCTCAAAAGTAATTTTAACCGTACTTACCAGTAACTTGAATTTCCTTCCATAGGATATCATTGCCTGCTTTTTGCTGAAAAAGTTTCTAAGTGTTGATTTTTGAAACATACAAATATTCCTCTAAAATCAGCCGAAATCTGAATTCTGATTTACTCACCTGTTATCAGGAGAGACCTCAGTGCTGCATCTTTCAGCCCAGTACTGGTCCTGAAAAGTAATTTTAACCGTACTTACCGGTAACTTGAATTTCCTTCATAGGCTAACATTGACTGGTTTCACTTGGAAATTCTTCTAAGTGTGGAGTTTTGGAACTTTAAAATATTCCTCTAAAATCAGCCGAAATACGAATTCCGATTTACTCACCTGTTATCAGGAGAGACCTCAGTGCTGCATCTTTCAGCCCAGTACTGATCCTGAAAAGTAATTTTAACCGTACTTACCGGTAACTTGAATTTCCTTCATAGGCTAACATTGACTGGTTTCACTTGGAAATTCTTCTAAGTGTGGAGATTTTGGAACTTTAAAATATTCCTCTAAAATCAGCCGAAATACGAATTCCGATTTACTCACCTGTTATCAGGAGAGACCTCAGTGCTGCATCTTTCAGCCCAGTACTGATCCTCAAAAGTAATTTTAACCGTACTTACCAGTAACTTGAATTTCCTTCCATAGGATATCATTGCCTGCTTTTTGCTGAAAAAGTTTCTAAGTGTTGATTTTTGAAACATACAAATATTCCTCTAAAATCAGCCGAAATCCGAATTCTGATTTACTCACCTGTTATCAGGAGAGACCTCAGTGCTGCATCTTTCAGCCCAGTACTGATCCTGAAAAGTAATTTTAACCGTACTTACCAGTAACTTGAATTTCCTTCCATAGGCTAACATTGACTGGTTTCACTTGGAAATTCTTCTAAGTGTGGAGTTTTGGAACTTTAAAATATTCCTCTAAAATCAGCCGAAATACGAATTCCGATTTACTCACCTGTTATCAGGAGAGACCTCAGTGCTGCATCTTTCAGCCCAGTACTGATCCTGAAAAGTAATTTTAACCGTACTTACCGGTAACTTGAATTTCCTTCATAGGCTAACATTGACTGGTTTCACTTGGAAATTCTTCTGTGTGGAGATTTTGGAACTTTAAAATATTCCTCTAAAATCAGCCGAAATACGAATTCCGATTTACTCACCTGTTATCAGGAGAGACCTCAGTGCTGCATCTTTCAGCCCAGTACTGATCCTGAAAAGTAATTTTAACCGTACTTACCGGTAACTTGAATTTCCTTCATAGGCTAACATTGACTGGTTTCACTTGGAAATTCTTCTGTGTGGAGATTTTGGAACTTTAAAATATTCCTCTAAAATCAGCCGAAATACGAATTCCGATTTACTCACCTGTTATCAGGAGAGACCTCAGTGCTGCATCTTTCAGCCCAGTACTGATCCTCAAAAGTAATTTTAACCGTACTTACCAGTAACTTGAATTTCCTTCCATAGGATATCATTGCCTGCTTTTTGCTGAAAAAGTTTCTAAGTGTTGATTTTTGAAACATACAAATATTCCTCTAAAATCAGCCGAAATCCGAATTCTGATTTACTCACCTGTTATCAGGAGAGACCTCAGTGCTGCATCTTTCAGCCCAGTACTGATCCTGAAAAGTAATTTTAACCGTACTTACCAGTAACTTGAATTTCCTTCCATAGGCTAACATTGACTGGTTTCACTTGGAAATTCTTCTAAGTGTGGAGTTTTGGAACTTTAAAATATTCCTCTAAAATCAGCCGAAATACGAATTCCGATTTACTCACCTGTTATCAGGAGAGACCTCAGTGCTGCATCTTTCAGCCCAGTACTGGTCCTGAAAAGTAATTTTAACCGTACTTACCGGTAACTTGAATTTCCTTCATAGGCTAACATTGACTGGTTTCACTTGGAAATTCTTCTAAGTGTGGAGTTTTGGAACTTTAAAATATTCCTCTAAAATCAGCTGAAATACGAATTCCGATTTACTCACCTGTTATCAGGAGAGACCTCAGTGCTGCATCTTTCAGCCCAGTACTGATCCTCAAAAGTAATTTTAACCGTACTTACCAGTAACTTGAATTTCCTTCCATAGGATATCATTGCCTGCTTTTTGCTGAAAAAGTTTCTAAGTGTTGATTTTTGAAACATACAAATATTCCTCTAAAATCAGCCGAAATCTGAATTCTGATTTACTCACCTGTTATCAGGAGAGACCTCAGTGCTGCATCTTTCAGCCCAGTACTGGTCCTGAAAAGTAATTTTAACCGTACTTACCGGTAACTTGAATTTCCTTCATAGGCTAACATTGACTGGTTTCACTTGGAAATTCTTCTAAGTGTGGAGTTTTGGAACTTTAAAATATTCCTCTAAAATCAGCCGAAATACGAATTCCGATTTACTCACCTGTTATCAGGAGAGACCTCAGTGCTGCATCTTTCAGCCCAGTACTGATCCTGAAAAGTAATTTTAACCGTACTTACCGGTAACTTGAATTTCCTTCATAGGCTAACATTGACTGGTTTCACTTGGAAATTCTTCTGTGTGGAGATTTTGGAACTTTAAAATATTCCTCTAAAATCAGCCGAAATACGAATTCCGATTTACTCACCTGTTATCAGGAGAGACCTCAGTGCTGCATCTTTCAGCCCAGTACTGATCCTCAAAAGTAATTTTAACCGTACTTACCAGTAACTTGAATTTCCTTCCATAGGATATCATTGCCTGCTTTTTGCTGAAAAAGTTTCTAAGTGTTGATTTTTGAAACATACAAATATTCCTCTAAAATCAGCCGAAATCCGAATTCTGATTTACTCACCTGTTATCAGGAGAGACCTCAGTGCTGCATCTTTCAGCCCAGTACTGATCCTGAAAAGTAATTTTAACCGTACTTACCAGTAACTTGAATTTCCTTCCATAGGCTAACATTGACTGGTTTCACTTGGAAATTCTTCTAAGTGTGGAGTTTTGGAACTTTAAAATATTCCTCTAAAATCAGCCGAAATACGAATTCCGATTTACTCACCTGTTATCAGGAGAGACCTCAGTGCTGCATCTTTCAGCCCAGTACTGATCCTGAAAAGTAATTTTAACCGTACTTACCGGTAACTTGAATTTCCTTCATAGGCTAACATTGACTGGTTTCACTTGGAAATTCTTCTGTGTGGAGATTTTGGAACTTTAAAATATTCCTCTAAAATCAGCCGAAATACGAATTCCGATTTACTCACCTGTTATCAGGAGAGACCTCAGTGCTGCATCTTTCAGCCCAGTACTGATCCTGAAAAGTAATTTTAACCGTACTTACCGGTAACTTGAATTTCCTTCATAGGCTAACATTGACTGGTTTCACTTGGAAATTCTTCTGTGTGGAGATTTTGGAACTTTAAAATATTCCTCTAAAATCAGCCGAAATACGAATTCCGATTTACTCACCTGTTATCAGGAGAGACCTCAGTGCTGCATCTTTCAGCCCAGTACTGATCCTCAAAAGTAATTTTAACCGTACTTACCAGTAACTTGAATTTCCTTCCATAGGATATCATTGCCTGCTTTTTGCTGAAAAAGTTTCTAAGTGTTGATTTTTGAAACATACAAATATTCCTCTAAAATCAGCCGAAATCCGAATTCTGATTTACTCACCTGTTATCAGGAGAGACCTCAGTGCTGCATCTTTCAGCCCAGTACTGATCCTGAAAAGTAATTTTAACCGTACTTACCAGTAACTTGAATTTCCTTCCATAGGCTAACATTGACTGGTTTCACTTGGAAATTCTTCTAAGTGTGGAGTTTTGGAACTTTAAAATATTCCTCTAAAATCAGCCGAAATACGAATTCCGATTTACTCACCTGTTATCAGGAGAGACCTCAGTGCTGCATCTTTCAGCCCAGTACTGGTCCTGAAAAGTAATTTTAACCGTACTTACCGGTAACTTGAATTTTCTTCATAGGCTAACATTGACTGGTTTCACTTGGAAATTCTTCTAAGTGTGGAGTTTTGGAACTTTAAAATATTCCTCTAAAATCAGCTGAAATACGAATTCCGATTTACTCACCTGTTATCAGGAGAGACCTCAGTGCTGCATCTTTCAGCCCAGTACTGATCCTCAAAAGTAATTTTAACCGTACTTACCAGTAACTTGAATTTCCTTCCATAGGATATCATTGCCTGCTTTTTGCTGAAAAAGTTTCTAAGTGTTGATTTTTGAAACATACAAATATTCCTCTAAAATCAGCCGAAATCTGAATTCTGATTTACTCACCTGTTATCAGGAGAGACCTCAGTGCTGCATCTTTCAGCCCAGTACTGGTCCTGAAAAGTAATTTTAACCGTACTTACCGGTAACTTGAATTTCCTTCATAGGCTAACATTGACTGGTTTCACTTGGAAATTCTTCTAAGTGTGGAGTTTTGGAACTTTAAAATATTCCTCTAAAATCAGCCGAAA
This sequence comes from Calotriton arnoldi, assembly GCA_963921515.1. Taxonomy (NCBI): domain Eukaryota; kingdom Metazoa; phylum Chordata; class Amphibia; order Caudata; family Salamandridae; genus Calotriton; species Calotriton arnoldi. The sequence continues at coordinate 293,954 of CAWUFW010013914.1, forward strand.
TACGAATTCCGATTTACTCACCTGTTATCAGGAGAGACCTCAGTGCTGCATCTTTCAGCCCAGTACTGATCCTGAAAAGTAATTTTAACCGTACTTACCGGTAACTTGAATTTCCTTCATAGGCTAACATTGACTGGTTTCACTTGGAAATTCTTCTGTGTGGAGGTTTTGGAACTTTAAAATATTCCTCTAAAATCAGCCGAAATACGAATTCCGATTTACTCACCTGTTATCAGGAGAGACCTCAGTGCTGCATCTTTCAGCCCAGTACTGATCCTCAAAAGTAATTTTAACCGTACTTACCAGTAACTTGAATTTCCTTCCATAGGATATCATTGCCTGCTTTTTGCTGAAAAAGTTTCTAAGTGTTGATTTTTGAAACATACAAATATTCCTCTAAAATCAGCCGAAATCCGAATTCTGATTTACTCACCTGTTATCAGGAGAGACCTCAGTGCTGCATCTTTCAGCCCAGTACTGATCCTGAAAAGTAATTTTAACCGTACTTACCAGTAACTTGAATTTCCTTCCATAGGCTAACATTGACTGGTTTCACTTGGAAATTCTTCTAAGTGTGGAGTTTTGGAACTTTAAAATATTCCTCTAAAATCAGCCGAAATACGAATTCCGATTTACTCACCTGTTATCAGGAGAGACCTCAGTGCTGCATCTTTCAGCCCAGTACTGGTCCTGAAAAGTAATTTTAACCGTACTTACCGGTAACTTGAATTTCCTTCATAGGCTAACATTGACTGGTTTCACTTGGAAATTCTTCTAAGTGTGGAGTTTTGGAACTTTAAAATATTCCTCTAAAATCAGCTGAAATACGAATTCCGATTTACTCACCTGTTATCAGGAGAGACCTCAGTGCTGCATCTTTCAGCCCAGTACTGATCCTCAAAAGTAATTTTAACCGTACTTACCAGTAACTTGAATTTCCTTCCATAGGATATCATTGCCTGCTTTTTGCTGAAAAAGTTTCTAAGTGTTGATTTTTGAAACATACAAATATTCCTCTAAAATCAGCCGAAATCTGAATTCTGATTTACTCACCTGTTATCAGGAGAGACCTCAGTGCTGCATCTTTCAGCCCAGTACTGGTCCTGAAAAGTAATTTTAACCGTACTTACCGGTAACTTGAATTTCCTTCATAGGCTAACATTGATTGGTTTCACTTGGAAATTCTTCTAAGTGTGGAGTTTTGGAACTTTAAAATATTCCTCTAAAATCAGCCGAAATACGAATTCCGATTTACTCACCTGTTATCAGGAGAGACCTCAGTGCTGCATCTTTCAGCCCAGTACTGATCCTGAAAAGTAATTTTAACCGTACTTACCGGTAACTTGAATTTCCTTCATAGGCTAACATTGACTGGTTTCACTTGGAAATTCTTCTGTGTGGAGATTTTGGAACTTTAAAATATTCCTCTAAAATCAGCCGAAATACGAATTCCGATTTACTCACCTGTTATCAGGAGAGACCTCAGTGCTGCATCTTTCAGCCCAGTACTGATCCTCAAAAGTAATTTTAACCGTACTTACCAGTAACTTGAATTTCCTTCCATAGGATATCATTGCCTGCTTTTTGCTGAAAAAGTTTCTAAGTGTTGATTTTTGAAACATACAAATATTCCTCTAAAATTAGCCGAAATCCGAATTCTGATTTACTCACCTGTTATCAGGAGAGACCTCAGTGCTGCATCTTTCAGCCCAGTACTGATCCTGAAAAGTAATTTTAACCGTACTTACCAGTAACTTGAATTTCCTTCCATAGGCTAACATTGACTGGTTTCACTTGGAAATTCTTCTAAGTGTGGAGTTTTGGAACTTTAAAATATTCCTCTAAAATCAGCCGAAATACGAATTCCGATTTACTCACCTGTTATCAGGAGAGACCTCAGTGCTGCATCTTTCAGCCCAGTACTGATCCTGAAAAGTAATTTTAACCGTACTTACCGGTAACTTGAATTTCCTTCATAGGCTAACATTGACTGGTTTCACTTGGAAATTCTTCTGTGTGGAGATTTTGGAACTTTAAAATATTCCTCTAAAATCAGCCGAAATACGAATTCCGATTTACTCACCTGTTATCAGGAGAGACCTCAGTGCTGCATCTTTCAGCCCAGTACTGATCCTGAAAAGTAATTTTAACCGTACTTACCGGTAACTTGAATTTCCTTCATAGGCTAACATTGACTGGTTTCACTTGGAAATTCTTCTGTGTGGAGATTTTGGAACTTTAAAATATTCCTCTAAAATCAGCCGAAATACGAATTCCGATTTACTCACCTGTTATCAGGAGAGACCTCAGTGCTGCATCTTTCAGCCCAGTACTGATCCTCAAAAGTAATTTTAACCGTACTTACCAGTAACTTGAATTTCCTTCCATAGGATATCATTGCCTGCTTTTTGCTGAAAAAGTTTCTAAGTGTTGATTTTTGAAACATACAAATATTCCTCTAAAATCAGCCGAAATCCGAATTCTGATTTACTCACCTGTTATCAGGAGAGACCTCAGTGCTGCATCTTTCAGCCCAGTACTGATCCTGAAAAGTAATTTTAACCGTACTTACCAGTAACTTGAATTTCCTTCCATAGGCTAACATTGACTGGTTTCACTTGGAAATTCTTCTAAGTGTGGAGTTTTGGAACTTTAAAATATTCCTCTAAAATCAGCCGAAATACGAATTCCGATTTACTCACCTGTTATCAGGAGAGACCTCAGTGCTGCATCTTTCAGCCCAGTACTGGTCCTGAAAAGTAATTTTAACCGTACTTACCGGTAACTTGAATTTCCTTCATAGGCTAACATTGACTGGTTTCACTTGGAAATTCTTCTAAGTGTGGAGTTTTGGAACTTTATAATATTCCTCTAAAATCAGCCAAAGTACGAATTCCAATTTACTCACCTGTTATCAGGAGAGAACCCAGTGCTGCATCTTTTAGCCCAGCACTGATCCTGAAAAGTAATTTTAACCGTACTTACCAGTAACTTGATATTTTCTTCCATAGGAATCCATTGTCTGGTTTTCAGCAGAAAACTTTCAAAGTGTCGATTTTCACAAACTACAAATATTCCTTAAAAATCGCCTGTATGACTTAAACGCATTCTTTCAACTGTTTACAGGAGATGCACCAGTGCTGGATCCAGGATCCAACACTGAGTAAGAAAAAGTAACGATAACAGTTTTTACCTGCTAAGTGAATTTCCTTCCTTAGGATAACATTGGTGATTCTATGAGAAAAAGTTTCTAAGTGTCAACTTTTAAAATACAATAATATTCCTTAAAAATCACTACTGTAACCAAAACGCTTTTACTCAACTGTTTACAGGAGATGTCCCAGGACTGAATCTAGGATCCAGTCCTGTGGTTAGAAAAGTAATCCATAAAGTAACTAATTGCATTTAACTAGAAATTCACATTGAGCTGAATGTTGCATTGTGTTTGAAAATGTGTTGCCCATTGCAACAACTGTAACTACTGTACTTAAAGTCTATTGCCTATGTGCAAAGTATTTAAACTAAAGTAATTCATTCTGAGAAAGTATTTTTTGTAATGTAATGTATAATGTAATTACAATGTAATTTAAAAAATAAAATATGTAACAAAAAATTGTTTCTAAACAATTTGGAAATCAGTATGAAAAAAATGTATATAACAATTAATACATTTAAAAATTGTCATTTACAAAACCTTTGAAATTCACTGAAAAAACCGTAGGTTTCAGACATGTTATAGTTACAAATTAGCATTTAAAAAACCTTTGAAATTCACTGAAAAAACCATAGGTTTCAGGGACGTTATAGTTACAAATTAGCATTTAAAAAACCTTTGAAATTCACTGAAAAAACCATAGGTTTTAGGGACAGTTATAGTTATTTGGACATTGCACTCGTACAAAACCCGTGAAATTCCCCGTTATAGTTAGTCCAGCTAACTATAACTTGCGCCCCGCAATGCACTGCTGATGACATCACATATTACATCACTCATGACATGGTCAGTGACATCACTGATGACATCACTGATGACATCTCAAATGACATCACTGATGACATCATCCACGTGATAATTTCATGCATCTTCTCACACCCTAATATAACCTTTGATACACCCACTCTAAATTACAGACTGCCATTCGCAAAACCATAGACACTCCAACACCAATAACTACATACCCACTCACTGATTCTTAGGTCTACGCACACATCCACTCACTCACCCGTACAGTCACTCATACTTACGGTCACTCAGTACAGGACTATCATATGCACTCATACTCCTATATAGACACTCAAACACCGCCACTCATCCATAGAGGTACTCACACACCTAGTCAGTCATGCAAATAATTAAACACACTACCATTTACTCACCTATACAGTTATACACACACCAGCTCACTTACTCATACAAATACTAGCACATTCTTACGCTCTTATATAATCACTGATACAAGCACACACTCATCCATACAGCCACTATCACAATCACTCACTCTTGCTTATAGCTATTTATATACTCCAACACACATATATACTGCCTTTCACATATGTAGTTACTCACACATGTACCACTGGGACATACATTCACTCACTAACACACTCTTACACACACTTACCCACCCATACAGTCTATCACAGATGCACTCTTTAAACCATCCACCCAGTGAATCACCCACTCACACATCTATGCACAGAGTCGCACACACCCCTCCCACACAAACACTCAGGCACCCATACAGATACTCACACAAGCATTCAATAACTCATATAGACACTCATGTAGCTATTCACAAACACATGCAGCCACTTACACAGCAACAGACAGACGGATACAGACATTCACCCAGTTTAGTCACTAACCCATGCATTCAGTAAGATACGTTAAATCACTCACTTATAGAGTCAGTCACGCACCTACTAAATCATCCATACAGACACTTACACACCCACTCATTCTTCAATACGTCTTTTCCTATATATATTAAAAATATTTAAACTTTACAGAAACACAAAGTCACTGGATGATGTCATCAGTGATGTCATCAGTGATGTCATTTGAGATGTCATCAGTGATGTCATCAGTGATGTCACTGACCATGTCATGAGTGATGTAATATGTGACGTCATCAGCAGTGCATTGCGGGGGCGCGAGTTATAGTTAGCTGGACTAACTATAACGGGGGAATTTCACGGGTTTTGTACGAGTGCAATGTCCAAATAACTATAACTGTCCCTAAAACCTATGGTTTTTTCAGTGAATATATATATATATATATATTTATACGTGTGTATATATATATATATATATATATATATATATATATATATATACACACATATATATTTATTACCTACTGGCAGTTGCCAGTAGGTAATATATGTATATATATATATATATATATTTATATATATATATATATATATATATTTATTACCTACTGGCGGTCGCTGGTAGGTAGTTATAGTTAGGACCAAAGTTTCCATAGGAAAAGCGTTTTTTGTTTTGCCAATAACTTTGGCGCCACTTTTTCAAAAACATCACTTTTTTGGTACAGCTGCTGTGTTGAGAGTTTCGGGGTGATCCGTCAAACAGGGGCCAAGAAAAAAGGGGGTCACAAAATGTGTTTTCCCCGTGTTATGTCTATTAGGATTTTTCCTTTTTGCACATGACCACATCCCGAACCGCTGAACGGAATTACACCAAATTTGGCAGAAAGCTAGATGTTGGTCCAGAAAGCGTGCCTTTTGTGATTTGGTGTAAATCCATCTAGTAGTTACAGAGATATTTAAGTTAAAAAAACATAGATATTTGTGAGCCCAACAGCCTACTGAGACTCTACTGAAATTTGATTGACTGCCAACACTGCAACCAGGAAGTGTTGGCAGCCATCTTGAGTCTCGGTTAAACCCAGTCCCACGAAAACATATTAAAAAAAGAAAAGGGGCAGGGTAGAACCACCCTGACCCCCTAGGCCTCTTTGGGGGGGAGTCCCACTGGGAAACCCCAGGGCCAATAAAAGCATTTAAAGAAAAAATAATTCGGGTTGATCCATTGATCTGGCCAAAATGTAAAAAAAAAAAAAAAATGACACGCTGGCTGATTTGTAATTATAGGAGGGAGGGGGCACACACCCCCTCCTCCTGGGGCTTCTTATGCCCTGGGGACCACCACCTCCCTAGGGCTTTTCTAAATGTTAATGCGGGGAGGCCCATTTGACATCCCCCGCTGCCTCGGGGACCACCACCTCCCCGGTGCTTTAATGAAAATAAGTGTGGGGGCAAGCGGACCCCCCACAGTCCTAGGGGCCGCCACCTCCCCGGAGCTTCATTGTCAAATAATGCGGGGGCCACCACCTCCCCTGGACTTTCATGCAAATAAGTGTGGGGCTGCGCGGACCTCCCCCCGTCAGCCCCGGGGGCCGTCACCTCCCCGGGGCTTCATTGTAAAATAATGCAGCGGGACCTGAACAGACCACACACAGCCCCAGGGTCCACCACCTCCCCGGGGCTTTAATGAAAAAAGAATGCGGGAAGCGACACGGCCCCCCGCAGCCACAGGGACTGCCAACTCCACGGGGCAATAAAAACAACTGGAGGTAACAAGAGGGGTAGTTGGCCCCAAGAACCCTCAAGAGCCAAGGGGACTTCATCCCCGAACTAGTAGTGCGCAAGGAGGTGCTTTTGCAGAGTGGTGGAGAAAGGGGGCGGGCCTTCGACAACCTCTCAGCAATCCTATTGTGTGGGACTTACTGGAGGTAACAGGAGGGGTATATGGCCCTCAAGGACGTCTTTGTGTGTGTGTGTGTGTGTGTGTGTGTGTGTTTGTGTGTATACATATTTTCAAGATCCATCTATCTATCTATCTATCTATCCATCCATCCATCTATCTATCTATCTATGGGCTCTGACCCTTAAAACATGTCAAAATTTGCTTACTTCAAATTGGCCTGTTTAACTTTCTATGGAAAGTTAATTGCCACCTATGGACTACAGCAGTATACTGTGCCATCCATTTGAGTAACAAGACAAACATAGCCCACGACCTACTGCTATAGCCTGGCTACTGCAGTTTTAAAAAGGCAAACCGACCTGGCAAACTGCCCCTATTTGTCTAGAAAAATTCCCTTTTTAATATTAATAAGTCACCGGTATGTAAACCTTGTAGCCCTCAAGGCAGAGTGCATGGCATTTAAAAGGAGGACTTATAGCCTGACTCCAAATTGTGGCAGTAACATCACAGAGTTAAAGGCATTCTCTCTTAACCTATTGCACATATATATGAAAATGATGTGCCTTTGTGTTTAAAAAACTGTGAATCTACACATGAGAACTCAATGTGGTGAGTGTTAAAATACCACAGCTACAGGTTTCATGTTGAGGCTGTAGACAAAAAAGAACTCAGGTCCTGATTCACACAGGTAACTTACGAGTAGTAAAGCTACGAGTGCGGAGATTCCACCCCCAGGGGCCGATTCACAGAACTAATCTGAGATAAAATCCTAAACTTACTACTTTTGGTATTCACAGAAGGCATTTAGTAGTAGTAAAGTTAGGACTCCTAACTTTACTACTACTAAACTGAGACAAAATCCTAACTTTATGACTTTCGGTATTCACAATAGTAGTAAAGTTAGGACTCCTAACTTTACTACTACTAAACTGAGACAAAATCCTAACTTTACGACTTTCGGTATTCACAAAAGGCATTTAGTAGTAGTAAAGTTAGAAGTCCTAACTTTACTACTACTAAATGCCTTCTATGAATACCAAAAGTAGTAAGTTTTGGATTTTATCTCAGATTAGTTCTGTGAATCGGCCCCCCAGTGCGGAGACTCTGCCCTGAATGCAGACTCCACGCTCGTAACTTTACAACTCGTAAGTCACCTTTGTGAATAGGGCCCTGCGTGCGTCATTAGTCGAATATTCACCAAAGAGCCACAAATCGGATGGATTATATTAATTGCTTTGCTTTTTTGCAAAAGCCTTATTATTTTAGCTGTTAAAATATGAAGGGGAACAAGATTATTATAAAAGCAAACTTGTACTGTTGAATCTCATACAGATGGTAGCTGTGGAGTGCAGGTTTAAGTTTGTGTGTAGATTTGTAGCATCATCATCCACTGGCAGAGAGCGTTATTCTATTGGGAACAGCAATGAATCTGCAGAATTTCTGATTCGAAAAGTTGCCATTCCATATGGGAATCCATATGTTTAATCTCACAGTCCATACTTTTGGTCTCATCAGCCATGTGTTCAGATTTTCCCAAAATAAAATTATACAAGTTTGCAGTTTTTGTCTATCATTGTTTCTTAACAAATGGTTTGTTCAGTGACTGAGAATTTGAGGAGAATTCATTTAAATATTTGCAATAAAAGGAAATGTTCGCATTCACGCATAGTTCTTGATCAGCAGGAAAGTGTGTGTTTTTAATAAGCAAAGATGCATACATGCAGCATTGCTCTGTGGGTTCTAACCTGCCGTTTTAGAGCAGTAGTGGTTTGTTTTAATGTGACCTTTATGCAAGTGGTACCTAGTTGTAAAGTACAGATTACAAAGCACTTTTCCTTCTTCGAGCACACAATTGTTGCTAGTGCGGCACCGGTGTGGGTTTGTGTTGTGCGCGTAATTAAATTAACATATAGATGCAAACCTCATTATAAACATAGCATGGCAAATGCACAATTTATGGATTGAATTAATAGCCATAATATCCAAGCAGTGGAGCGCTCTAAAAGATGGTGGGGAATATATGAGGAGACACCATGATGACATGCAACAGGATCAAGGTTCACGTGACATCTGACCCCGGGCTGCAGCAGCTGTAGTTACTTGAGGAGAAGGTGTCTTCAATTTCTTCTGGATTCTGAGGAAAAATGGAGACTGCTGGATCAGTGCAATAACTGAGCTATAGGCCCTTGGACCAAAGCAGGAAATATCTCCACTTCTTGTTGTAGTGAGCCATTGTTGTTTGTCCTTTGCTGATTGTGAGAAATTGGGTTGTTGGCTGACAGGGGTGAAACCCTTAACAGCCACAATCCTCATCAGGGAGAACCACAAAAAAAATCACTAAATTAACCTGTGCTTAACCCTCTGGTAGCTTTCCAGAAAAGCAGTCAGGCTGTAGTTAGAGGCAAGGTGAGAAGTATTTATACAGCACACAAATAGTAATAAAGTAAAAACACAACACAAGAAAAAACCCACACTAATTTTGAAAAAACAGACTAAAATGTAATGAATTATTTGACACCAAAATGACAAAAATCCAATCAGTAGAACCAGAGATATGCAATTTCAAAGATTTATGGTAAGTATAGTGCCTAAAAGCACGAAGTACAACTCCCGGTTATCTGGTCATGCGAGAGCCAGTGAAAGTCACATGTTCAGGCCAATGGCGATGTATCGTGGGCCGCATACAGGGACTAGGTTCGTCCCTCTTAAAAAGTTACCTTCTAAAATCCAGTGTAGAGAAGTGTGGCCAAGATGGCGGTGGAGTGAGTCGTGCCGTCCGCTCCTCCGCCACCCAGACCGATGTTCGCTGACCCTTACAGGGGTCCAGGGTACACTTAAGCACCGGGACTTGAGCCACAGGCTACCACGACTCCAGAACACCTCCAGAGAGAGACCCTCTTCAGTGTTCGAAATCTCAACTCTGCCATACGGAGTCCCACATGGCCGGCGCCACAACAGTCAAGATGGTGGCCGCCATAAGCTGAGGGTCACTGGTTGCAATACACCGCCTTCCTAGGGGAGATAACTGCCCGGCACTGCAATGGAGGGTGGAAACGCCCCTGAGTGGACTCCTGTTGACCAGGAGTGTCCAAGAGGATTGCGGCGGTCCACGAGGGTTGCGGGCCCCACGAGTCCCCTCACATGAGGCTGTATCCCCCTGGAGAAGCCAGTGCTGAGGCCTGTTCTATAGCCTCTGAGCCTGGAATGACACACTGAAAGACCGTGGAGCAGTGACTAAGGCCCTGGGCCAGACATGAGGAGCTGCGTCGCTGGGGCCCATAGGTGCTTTATGAAACGCAGGACAAGCTTCACTGCAGTGGTGCCCAGGGTCCATTAGTGCTTTAGAGGAACTCTCAGCCCACTCCTGCACTGTCCTCTAACCCAAAGTACAGACAGTCAACTAGTGGGCCTTATTGGCCCCTGCCTGCAGAGACACGTCACTGAGCAGCCCTGCCATGCCTGGGTCCCCCCAGACTGACACCTCCCCCGCTTCCTCCGGAGTGATCTTGTAGGCACAGTGAGTACTGCTTTTCAGGCAAATGGGGAGACACTGAAGCCACCACATGCACCGTGTGTACTCAGTGATTTATGATAGTGCCCGAGCCTCTGCCTCCCACAAAGGCACTACTATGGGTCTCTATGCTGACCACCCTTTAGACTTGCAGATTGGCCCCTGTCGCTGAATCTCCCTGTAGTAAATGTCTGCATCGGCTGATGGGTCATAGGGACATTGGCCCAGCAGCTCAATTGACAGTGGCCTACTGAGGTGATTGAGCACTTGCATGCCTTACACACTTCTCTCAACCTCCTCCTGGTGTAATTGAAAGGTAAAAGAGAACACTCTGTCCACGACATGCTTACCCGCCCCCACCCCAGCTGCCGCTAAGGAGCCCACATATGGATCGCAGTGTCCACCTCCAATGGACTCCGGTGAGGAGATGGCCCAGGATCAGGTGCCGGTGACACATGCCTTTCTAGCCTCCCTGTTTGACTCCATCAAGGCTGACATACAAAATCTCAAAAAAGACCTCTTCCAGGAACTACGAGAAGTAAAGCAAGACCTGAGCTCCATGGGAGAGACAGTGTCCTCTCTGGAAGGTAATGAAATGGCCAGGGGCGAGGAGGTCGAGATGCTGAGGCAGAAAGCCCTTCGCCTACACGAACGGCAAGTGGCACTTCAGACCCATGCAGAGGACCTGAAGAACGGGTCCCACTGCAACAATATTTGACTGCGGGGGCCCTAATATGCGCCGAAGGCTCTGACATATGGAGCTATGTACAAGCGCTATTCTGCTATATCTTGGGCCAAGATGAGGATACTATGGTGCACCTTGACAAGGTCCACCAGGTTGGTCATCCAGGAGGTCCCGACACAAGACCCTCAGATATCCTGGCATGTGTCCATGACTTCCAGACCACAGAGGACATCCTTAAGAAGGCCAGAGACTTTCACCCCCTGCACTTTCAAGGTCACCAACTGGCGGTTTTCAGGACATCTCCATGCTAACTCCCCAGCACCGCAGTTTCTTCAAACCGATCACCGAATTGTTATGTTCCTGGAAGGAGTCTTATGGATGGGTCACCCCTTCAGATTGGTCTATCACTGGGAAAATCAATTGTTTCAACCCAAGATGCTGGAGTAAGCACGCCCCATCTTGGGCTTACCAGCGGACTACCTTGACCATTCTGAGCCCGGGCCCTCTCGGGGTTCCCCCGTGCCGCAATCTGACAAAAGGCAGGTAAATCTAAGAAACATCCCAGTCCCAGTCCGAAAGTAAGCGCTAAGGAATGACAAGTGGTACTGGACAAACTGTTATCGGATACCGGGTCCACCTGACCTTTGACACCTCAGTCACCTGGTTACATTGATATCTATAACTGCCCTGGATCTCCCTTTTGATGTTCTGGTCTGGGTTGGCAGAGGTGCAACACTATGCCTGTGCTTATTGAAGATTGCACTACACCTCTCTGACTGAACCATGCCCTCCTTGCAGTTCTCTAGTGTTAATTGACTTGTTTTCAATTTGGTTTGGTTTCTAGTTCTCTTTGGAGTTCCTTGCTCACCACTCCTTCACACTATTTGAACCAACCTCAACTACATACACGAGCAGGGCCCCAGGTGCCCCCCTCCACCCAATTTTACTGTCCCCAGGCCTTAGGTGTCAGGCTGCAGGGTGGTGACATGGCTTCTATGATCCCCTGCCCCTCTGGAGGTTAAATTTATCTCTCTCAATGTTAGAGGCCTCAACAACCCAACTAAATGGGCAGCAGTCCTATCCATCTAAGAGCGATCTGGCAGTGACATTTGCCTACATCAGAAGACCCATCTTCTCACCCAGAATGAACATGGGATAAGTCTTGCTGGTTCCCCCATCAGTTCTGCTACTTTGGACCAGTGAAGAAGGGTTGGGTGGGGATATTACTTTTCAAAACCTTCCGGGGAGAAGTGGTAGGTAAAGTGGCAGAGATTAGGGGTCAGATGCTTGCATATCAGATACAAGTGGTCTATCTATGTGTTACCCTCGCATCCCTATATGCGCCCAATGACCAACAGGAAAAATGTATTATGGAAGACTTGACTCCTATTCTGCACTCCCCCGATGCGCCCCTTTTAGTGGGGGGCCAACCTGAACCTCGTTATGAACACAGACTTGGATCGATCCAGACGGAGGTTTGGCCCTACAGGAGCGTTTTCTCCCCAGGGTTCACATTGGTTGACTGAATGTGGACTGGGAGACGCATGGAGGCTATCACACCCTCATACCCACAACTATACATTGTACTCTGCGGCACATAAAACAAATGACCATATAGATTACTATCTGGCCATCCTCGTGAAACAAACTTTTATCAAGGAAGTATGCATTACCCCCTAGGTCACTAACTGATCATGCCCCCCTCATGATGGTTATCCAGGTGGACCAGAGAGACAGCCGGCCCTCTCATTGGAGGCTTTGGAATAGCCTCCTCTAAAACGAGGCCAATGTAACTGAGGTGGGCCAGGTGATCCGAGGCTACCTCCGGAACAACGATACGGGTGAAACCTGTGGCCACTCTATGGGGAGTGCTGAAACTGGTTGTTAGAATGGAACTGATAGCTATATTGGCAGCTGCCAACTGCCAACAGAGAGAGCAATGTCTGGAAGAAAAGGTCCTTGAATTAGAGACCATACACAAATGCAGTGGGGCCCTCAAAGTGTGGCAGGATTTAGAAAAGTGCCTGGACCTTGACATTGCAGAATATGCAATGTCCCCTCTTAAACATAAATTCTATATAGGGAGTAATCACTGCGGCCGGATGTTGGCCCATCACCTTCAAGCAAAAACACAGAGAGATACTGTCGAAATACTACTTGACAATGAGGGTACAGAGATTTGAGAAGACACGCCAATAATCAGAAGTCTTTAATGAATACTACAGGGCTTCCTACACGGCCCAGGATGAACCCCAGATACAATAACACCTTACCTGGAGGCCTCCTGGGTTACCCCTCTCACCTTAACACAGGCTGGAGAAACCCATTAAAATCAGGCTGGTGATCTTCGGCCATCATCAGATTGAAACCACTCAACGCCCCATGGCCTGACGGCCACTCACCTGAGTTATACAAAACATTCGGCCACACCCCCTAGCTCCACTCCTCACCCAGCTTTTTAATTCATTTGCGGACACTGGGTCTATCACTGACACTGTTCTCAAGGCTTCTATCTCTGTCATCCCTAAACCTGGCGACAACAATACCCAATGCAGTTCTTAGAAACCCATCTTCCTTCTTAATGTCAACGCTAACCTATTCACTAGCATACTCGCTCATTTCCTTAACCCTGTGATGCCTGGCCTGATTGACCTCGATCAGGCCGGATTTATTCCAAATTGTCAGTGTGGTGATAATACTAAGCTCATCTTATATCTACTTGATAAGATCCATTGATCCTGGAGGGAAGCCCCTTAAGAGTCAATGCCATATCTAGGTATTCAGCTGTCCCACACTGTAACTAAGACAGTGTTACGCAGTTATAAAGCTTTCACCTCTCAAGTCCAGACTGAATTAACTAACTGACGATGCCTGCAACTTTCCTGGTTGGGCACAATAGCAGCTGTTAAAATGACAGTTCTTTCAAAGATTCTTTATTTCTTTCAAACCCTATCGCTGACGCCTCCAATGCACATCCTTCGGACTTTGCAGCTGAGGATCAATAATTTTATCTGTGATGAGAAAGAAACACGAGTACATAGGCAGTTGCTATATCGTACTCCGCTGTATGTTGGACTGGCTGTCCCTGTGGTAGCTAGGTACTTCCAAGCTTCACAGCTTCGATTCCTGGTAGAATGGAGTAGGCCCACCTCTGAGAAACACTGGTTCTTTATGGGCCAGGTAGTGGCAGGAACCCAAATTTGGAAGGAACCCTGGTTACCTCCTAGACACAGGGTCTGGGGTCTCTACTCATCTCCGGTGACCAGGCCGACCTTCAAGGTAAGGGACGCTGTGGAGCTTCGAGCCGGACTGACCTCCTTCCCTTCTCCCATGACTCCCATATTAGCCATTCTTGACTTTCTGCCGGGTTTATAGAAAGAAGGATTTTGACTATGGCAGGAAGCAGGCTGCAAATGCATAGGATGCATGTTTGACACACATGGAGTAATCCCATTTGACCACATGAAGGAAGATTATGGCTTAGAGGAAACAGACCTCATCCAATACTTACAAATCCGGCACTGGGTGATGCACCAGTCTGTTAAACGACACGCGGAGCGCCCCCTTAAGCCCATCAAGGAATAGGTTTTCTTCAAACGGGATGACAGGCGTCTTATTACGGAGATTTATGCACCCCTAGGCCAGACTCCACTACTAGATAAAACAGTGGGACAGAAAAGGTGGAAGGTGGAATTCGGTAGAGCAGTCAACTCGAAAGAGTGGGAAGATATCGATTACCGAGCCAGACACACTGCGCACAACATGGCTAGCACAGAAACGGCATAAAAAATTGTCTCATATTGGTACTTCATGCCCACCAGACTCTAGAGTTGGTATCCCAAACGCACAAAAGAATGCTGGAGGGGCTGCGGAAGGACGGGCACCTTATTGCACTTCCTGTGGCAATGCCCGAAGCTGGTCTGTTTCTGGGAGAGAATTCTTGACGATATAGATAGGGCCTTTAACATTACACTCCTGAGGTTTCCTGCATAGACGATACTTGGTCTTTCCAACCCTGTGACATTTCCTCTGTGATCGCTGAGGGGAAGACAGATTGCTTTGGTGTTAGGGACAGCCCATCAGATCATACTTTTCTCTTGGGTCTTCAATAGGACCCCTGACTACCTAGCTTGGTTGCATAAATAATGGTGCATCTTGGGGATGGAAAAGCTGTCACTAACAGTGGTATCGAAACAGGACACATACCCTGAGCTGTGGGCTCCCTTCATTTCCATTCTATCTACTGAATTCAATGATCTGACGTGCCCGACTTACCTTAAGTTGTTGCGCCTGCTTCCACCCCACCAGAGGCAACTGTTGAGATATTCCCGGCTCCAAACGATTAGATACCGGACTTTGTGGACTCTGGTTCATAGCATAGACCGACACTTGAGGGATTTATGGTCACTTCTGTTATCCAGCATTGATCGAGTGATGGGAAGAGGGGGCGAGTATTGTGTGATACTTTTTGTGTTACGTTTTTGATTATGTTCAAAGACGCTGCCGGCCCTCGAGTTGTAGGCGAATAGCTGTGTGTGTACATTGAATTGCTTCCGCTTTTCAAAATAAACAGAATTGATCCATAAAATCTAGTGCGAAGAGCTCCGTTCATGGTGGAGGAGGCCGTGAGGAGTAGGGAAAGCGTCACGATATTCGTTGCTGTACCACAAAGTGCAGGCCAGGCACCGTGGGCGATTGTTTCTGTAGCATGAAGATGCTTTCGGGCGTGGCGAACAGTCGTTGCTGGAATTTCAAGTTGGAGGTCATCATGGGCTGTAGAGCGAAGTGCACTTCTCACATTGCTGGCATTCTCTGTAGCGTGAAGAATCGGGTTCACTGGAGCTTTGAGATGGCGATTGGTGAAGATGTCAAGAGCTTGGCGTGTACTGACCTGTCCACGGTTGCGAGGAGCCCACAACTTCGGGATTACTCCTTTTCTTCAAGGAGGAGCTCAACTGATGCTGTAGTGGGAAGAGCAGATCTTGCCACAGTCGATAGGAAAGAAACTAGGTTCGAGATGCAGGCATTGCCACCTTGACGAATGTGTGACTACAGGGGCATGCCTCCCTATGACTTGCATGATTCCTGAACCATTTCAAATCAGGGTTATTTCCTAGAAGGAATTGTCACTAGGTGAGAGCCTTAGGCCTCATTTTTTAAGCATGGCATGAATAAGTAGACAGGCAGGGATGCTAACAGCCCTGATGAGAGCCTCAGACCTGGATGGGCTTTAGATGAAGGCCGAAACATGTTGCCTTATTAAGGGTAATTGAGTCATTATTATTCAAGTATACATAACATAGCTTTGTAATCATATCTAAGGTACCCAAACAATAAAGGTAATTTCCTCAGGTATACCTTAATACATTTGCACTCTTTTGGATCCCTGCTTCACATGCCACAAAACGTAGTGGGTGAGGCGTCTATTCCAAAATCTTTGGATTTCCCATGGGACTGACCCCATAATCTAGACTTAGTTGCCTATATGTGAGAAGTGTATTACTTAGGGAGGAAGTAACTAGGTTTCACCTTCTTCTCACTCTCTCATTGTGTGTCGGTAGACCCCGTCTTAACAGAGGTATGACTAGGCACCCGACCAGTGTTCTCAGCATCATGGGCCAAGCAATTAGTGGAAGAAGTTACACCTACATGAGAGGAAGTGGGCAGGGAGAAGTTGGAAATCCGAGGCAACGGGGCTAAATTCAACTTGCAAAGTTCTTCCACAATAACCCCCAGCCATTTGTAAAATGGCTTTAGTTTAACCTCCATTACTGCACAGAACCCTCACAACCTCAGCAATGAATGCCTCACCCTGCCCATCAGAGTCAACCTTTGAGCTTGCAGTTATTAAGCTAGTGGTTTTATGGTTGGGGCATGATTGGACGCTCTTTCTTTTTGCTGGCTGGCCATTAGCTGAAGAACTAGATACATTAGGTCATAATTCTGAGTGCACCAGGGAGAAAAAAAGACCCCAACTCAGCAGTGGTAGTAGAACCCCCAGCTGCAGATGCCTCAGCTGTTTGGCTGACAGGATACACTGGTAGAGTAGACATGTGGGACAAACAGCACTCAGCAAGTTCGATCTCTTTGTTAATGACACATAGTGCACTCTGAAGAAACCCATCCAATGAAGAGCACATCTGGGGCTGGGGCAAGTTGACAGTCTTACACTTCCCCATTCTGCTAAAACAATCCACAAAGTTAGTACTTCACAAAATAATAGAAAAGCAAAACAGGCAATCAGTACTTTAAGAGGTTACTCGTGGTCAGAGCATGTTGTGGAGTCGAAAGGGGGATGACCTAGCCCAGACTCTTCAGGAAGGAGACAGACCCACTCTTGGCCTGGGCCACGGGGAAAGTCCAGCGCTTTTAAGCACCAGAGCGTTGGAGCCCCTCCTCCTCCTAGTGCTCAGCTGTATTGTGGGCAATATGGGCAATGGAGTCCCACTTAGCTCCTACAGCACCAAAGGCATCCTGCGCCATGTGTAAATTCCAACGCTTTTAAGCGTGAGAGCATTGGTGCCCCTCTTCCTCATAGGGCTCAGCTGTATTGTGGGCAATGGAGTCCCACTTAGCCATCACAACACCAAAGGCATCCCATGCCATGTGGAAAGTCCAGCGCTATTAAGCGCAAGAGCGTTGGAGCGCCTCCTCCTCCTAAGGCTCAGCTGTATTGTGGGAAGTGGAGTCCCACTTAACCCACACAAAACCAAAGGTATCAAACCCTTTCAGAGTGTGCTGATGCAAAGGCTTTGTTATGTGGGAGTATGGTAGGTGACAGGTCCTCTCCCGTATCAAGTTAGGGAAGGTCCAT
Organism: Calotriton arnoldi; assembly: GCA_963921515.1. Taxonomy (NCBI): domain Eukaryota; kingdom Metazoa; phylum Chordata; class Amphibia; order Caudata; family Salamandridae; genus Calotriton; species Calotriton arnoldi. Next base: position 311,700 of record CAWUFW010013914.1, read on the forward strand.
CCTGCCAACACCTATCCCCCCTTTTTTTCACTGTCTGGAATCAATACACAAAGACCAACTGTCATCTACACCAAATCATGTGACCCAGGATACAGGATGCAGGCACCAAATGTTTGGGACAAGGAAATGCCAAATATCTAAAAGTCATATCTCCGGGCACAAACCTGCGCACCCGACTGTCGCACTGCTAAACGGGAAATCATCCCTCACAGTTAATCATTCACTATAACATTATCCTCTTTTCATCATAAGTTATCAGTAATTATACTTGTCCTTATTCCATTTTCATCCATACTTTATTGAAATACTGCGGAAACAGCGTGGTTCCAACATACTCCTTTATTGCGTTTTTTCATATATCTCCTGAGTGCCAGGGGCATTTCACAGCGACACGTTACATTAAAGGTGATGATGAAACATGTATTAAAGTAGACACATGACTTCTACCCAATGCATTTCGAGCCTAAATGGCTCTTCATCAGGAGTCTCTGCAACATATAAAAAAACAACTCAGCTATCCATTCGCTGCTGACTTTCACTGTACAAAACAATATTAGCAAACCCAATAATACAACCCTCATTACACTATAGCTCTTGTGCGTGACTCGATAAAAACCCAAATACTCAAAACCGGACCAATCCCCATCTCTCCCATAACTCCACCCTACTCACCCATTCATCTAATCAACTCCGTGACTAACCGTTGCATTCAAAATGAAAAAAAACATGTGTGCTACGCTCGAACTAATAATTTAAAATAAACGGACAGCCCCTCTTTCTGCTACCAGTCTCCCAAGTTTAACTATAAATTCACCCTCTCATACACAGTTTCCTTATTGTCGAAAACGTAATAAATACCTCATACAAGTCAGCAGTCTGACCTCCTCATACTCGTCTCTCCTTTCTATTCAAGTTGGTAATTCTCACTACAGGTCAGCCCGTTGATTTAAAACAAACCTCCCCCTCGAGTGACCAATCAAAAAACGGTGTTTCTCAACTCAAACCCCGTGATTTGTTCCCTCTCAAGCTGTGCTAATTAATTCAAAAACCCATAGCGTGACTACAAAACCCATCATGCACTGCCCGTGTCATAACTAACAAAACAGATAAATGTCAAAAGAGAAATCCATAGTCATGTTGTATCTCCCTCCTACTGACCACTCAAATATAAAACAAAACAATAATCATTCTGTGAATAAACAAAAACAAATAACATTGCTTATAAAACCAAATGTGAGTAAGATCCATTACTATTAACTAAAGAGATGCTAAAAAAGAAACCCGTAAAAAATCCCAAAGTTCAACAGTCCAATAAATCAGATGTGTTGCACATTTAATATGTGGTATTCACTCCATGTAATCTGCTCCAATCTTATGTTGTTTCCGTAGAGGTGAAATTACTTTGTCTTAAGTTCCATATTAATCCAGCTTCATCAATGGGGTGCAAACTAATTTGGGGCGGTATTATTGCAAAGCAAGACACAAATGTGGTAAGAATGCACTCCTTCCCTTAGTTTACGCTTTTTAATGTGGAAAAGTTGTCTGTAAATGCGTGCGAACAGTTCCTGTGAACAGCCCCAGGTCACAGTATAATGCAAAAGCCATATCTCCGGGCACAAACCTGCGCACCCGACTGTCACACTGCTAAACGGGAAATCATCCCTCACAGTTAATCATTCACTATAACGTTATCCTCTTTTCATCATAAGTTATCAGTAATTATACTTGTCCTTATTCCATTTTCATCCATATTTTATTGAAATACTGCGGAAACAGCGTGGTTCCAACATACTCCTTTATTGCGTTTTTTCATATATCTCCTGAGTGCCAGGGGCATTTCACAGCGACACGTTACATTAAAGGTGATGATGAAACATGTATTAAAGTAGACACATGACTTCTGCCCAATGCATTTCGAGCCTAAATGGCTCTTCATCAGGGGTCTCTGCAACATATAAAAAAACAACTCAGCTATCCATTCGCTGCTGACTTTCACTGTACAAAACAATATTAGCAAACCCAATAATACAACCCTCATTACACCATAGCTCTTGTGCGTGACTCAATAAAAACCCAAATACTCAAAACCGGACCAATCCCCATCTCTCCCATAACTCCACCCTACTCACCCATTCATCTAATCAACTCCGTGACTAACCGTTGCATTCAAAATGGAAAAAAACATGTGTGCTACGCTCGAACTAATAATTTAAAATAAACGGACAGCCCCTCTTTCTGCTACCAGTCTCCCAAGTTTAACTATAAATTCACCCTCTCATAAACAGTTTCCTTATTGTCGAAAACGTAATAAATACCTCATACAAGTCAGCAGTCTGAGGAGGCTAATATTGTTTTGTACAGTGAAAGTCAGCAGCGAATGGATAGCTGAGTTTTTTTATATGTTGCAGAGACCCCTGATGAAGAGCCATTTAGGCTCGAAATGCATTGGGCAGAAGTCATGTGTCTACTTTAATACATGTTTCATCATCACCTTTAATGTAACGTGTCGCTGTGAAATGCCCCTGGCACTCAGGAGATATATGAAAAAACGCAATAAAGGAGTATGTTGGAACCACGCTGTTTCCGCAGTATTTCAATAAAATATGGATGAAAATGGAATAAAGACAAGTATAATTACTGATAACTTATGATGAAAAGAGGATAACGTTATAGTGAATGATTAACTGTGAGGGATGATTTCCCGTTTAGCAGTGTGACAGTCGGGTGCGCAGGTTTGTGCCCGGAGATATGGCTTTTGCATTATACTGTGACCTGGGGCTGTTCACAGGAACTGTTCGCACGCATTTACAGACAACTTTTCCACATTAAAAAGGGTAAACTAAGGGAAGGAGTGCATTCTTACCACATTTGTGTCTTGCTTTGCAAAATATCTAAAAGTGGCATTTTCAGAATTTTGATTTAATATCTGACTACCATAAAAGAGGATTAAGAATTTCAATTCCTCAGACACTAAACATGACTATTATACCTGCTCCCAATCAAATGTTATCACTTAAATAAACATACCACAGCGTTATCCTATGGGTAGACTTTCCTGTTTTCAGTTTCTATGTTTGGTAAATTCTGGTGGGGTTTTTTTCCAGTCTTTTCAAGTGATTTCGATACCTTTAAAAAACAATGGTTACACATTTTCACGCCATTAAAACCTACAGAGACAGTGTTTTTTTGGTGTTTATGGAATGTTTTGCTTTTATTATTGCTTCCTTTCTGCACTGATAGTGCATGGTATATAGACAGTGTATGTACAGTGTATATAAGGTCAAAATACATTTTTACAAATCAAACGTATTGCAGTACACCATATAATACTTCTTCAGTGAGTCTTTGGTCATGCAAGCTCGCTCTTTCCTTCCCATGTAAACTCTTATCTGTGAAAAGGCCCTCTCAACATTGGCACTTGTGACGGGCAACGCCAAAACAGCCAGTACACAATTTGCTAACTCTGGCTACTGACATAGCTTTTCATGCCAATACTCGTGCACCTGAAGATTGTGATTCTCTGGGACAGGTTCTGCAGCAAATGCGTTGAACTGGGTGCATATGCCCTCAGAGTTATTGAAGGGGTCAAAAAAGAAGCAGCACTTTTGAAAGTCCGGAGAAAATTCCCCTTTATGGAAGGGATCTAGAACTTGTGCAGAGTACCACAGTGAGACTTCATTGACTTCAAATGCCATGGTTGGTGAAGGGACATTTCTATGCATCATTGCAAGCTATTTCTCATACATTGTAAAATAAAATTTCCTGATCTGCCCCTCAACATTTCTGTGCTTACCAAGTTACAAGCACTCTAACTTGCAGTGCCAAAGTCACTAAAAGTTTCGGCCAGCCTACTTTCAAGGAGATGTTTCACATCTACACCAATTATGCTGAACACTTGGTAGACAAGGGTGTTTTCAGACTCTAGTTTTTTTTATTATGCTCACTACAGCAGTCATGTTTTCCTGTAAAAATCTAAGAATGCAGTAGAGTGTACTTTTTTCACATCACTTTCAATTTGCAACAGAAAATCCTCACATTTCTTGACTTTGGCATCATCATTCAGCAAAACTTCTGTAAATGGTTGCCACATGGATAGTATAGCATTCATGGCCTCTAGGACTGAGATCCACCAGCTAAATGACACAGTTGAGATGACTCTTTCTTTGATGTTACACAAAGCACAAAATGAGAAATATTTGCGTTTTAGTTCCCGCGCATAACAAAACAGTGCATGAGAATGGACTGAAAAGTCAATAGCATTCTTCATTAACCATGAAGATTGCAAAGATGTTTTCAGCATATCATCTAGCAAGTGGCAAGGATCTCTTACAGGAAAGCATTTCAGCTCAGGTATCGATTTTGACAGGTCATCACACTACTTTTTCATATGCGTAGCTGAATCACTGCATATACAAACAATATCACTCCAATCGCTGTTGAACTTGGTAAGAGCTTATTGCAGCAGCATTCCAAGTGACACTGCAGTCCATGTATTCCAAAAGTCTGGTATCATGTTTTCACCACTATCCCAGATGCTTGGGGACAGCACTCTTTTCACATATACCTGTCACCACACCTTGTGTTGAAAGATTAAAGCCTGGGGAGTTTGGCAATTCACCTGCTATCAATACTGACTCGCTAGAAAAGGGGGCTGATGTATCAAGGGGTTTTACCCATTCTCTGTGGGTAAATGTGATGGTACATATTGGGGAAGATTCTTATGAAACCAGTCATTTTATCTATCAGTGAAAGAATAAAACGTAGCCAAACTAACAAATATGATTTTGATTTTTCCTGATTCTCTGCAGTTTATAAAATAATTAAACAAGACCTAAAACATGCTTCTAAACCCTGCATCTTTAGACCAAAGACCACAAAACTGAAAAAATCAAAAGGAAGAAGAAACAATATTTTAGTGACATCCCCTAACAACAAAACTTAAGCAGAATAATGTTAGCCCAGTCTTTCTTGCTGCTACCTTGTATTACAAAGTTACATTGTATTGGCCCATTCAGGAAGAAATAAAATGACTCTTTCCCTCTCCTTTGCCTTTCTTTAAATGGCATTTAGTTTGTGGTTGTGGAGGTGTTTTTCAGTGTTTATATATTTACACTGGTGAGGGCTATTTCCCTTTCGGTGGGGTTTTGTCAGGTATTATAGGTTTAAAACTAAAACAGGATAGTCTACCTATGGGAGAGGTAGGCCTCACAGAAGTGAAAAACAAATGTGTGAGTTTTTCACTACCAGGATAGGTAAAACAAAGTACATGTCCCATCTTTTAGTTAAATTCAACCTGCCCTATGGGTTTTCAAGGGCCTACTTTAGTGGTGACATATATATTAAATAGGAAGTTTTATGCCTGGCAAAAGGGTTATTTTGCCAAGTCGTATTGGCAGTTTACAGTGGCCTGGGTCATGTTTTAAGGGGCTACTTAGTGAGTGACACAATAAGTGCTGCAGGCCCACTAGTTGCATTTAATTTACCTGCCCTGGGTATATGGTATATTTTTTTTTTTATTTTTTTTATTTATAAAGTTTAATATAGCATGCACTAGAACCTGGAAGGGTATCACATCGCTTTACAAATGCTACATCAATTAGATAGAGTGAAAAACTAGGAACATATATATGAGAAGATCACAGGAAAACATAAATGTTGTCAGTACTCGTTGTAGATCCAGAAGGTATTCAAGAGTGCGTTAGCAATTCACACTTAGGGCCCAATTACGATGCAGGCTGAAATGGCTCCGACCTTTGGTCGGAGCCCTTCAGACCGCATCATAATTGGCTGGTCAGATTCCTTTCCGACCGACCCATTATGATGGGGCCGGTCGGAAGGGAATCCGAATCGGATTTCTGAATGGCCTCCGACGGGCTCAGAGAGCCCGTCCGCCATTTGGAAAGCCTTCAGTAATCCCTTGGCCGGCTCGTGCCGGCTGAGGGATTACGATGGCAGATTCCCAAAGCCTTTCTGTGCCGACCTTTCCAACACAGAAAGGCTTTGGGAATCTGGATTTGGGGGCCCCCAGCAGAGCCCCCATGGGTACAAGGCGGCCGAATGGCAGCCCAGGGGGCACCAAATTGTGCCCCCCCTGTTGATCCCTGCACCCGGCGGCAGGCACCACTGGCAGTAGGGATAAACTGCACCTCTGCTCTTTACAATGAGAGCATGCATTCCGTTCGGAATGCATGCTCCCACTGTAAAGTATAGGAATGCGACCGAACAGTGTTCAGTCGCATCCTAATTGCTGTGTTGAGACCGACAACAAGAGGTCATTTGGTCCTACTTCCCAGACAATGTCAGACAGACTCAGGTCCATGCGACATCGTAATCACCCCTTTAGAGTCAAGCGCAGATCCTGGTAGGTGAACTGCACCTGGTTAGTACCCAACTAGCTCAAGAATTGGGAAGGGTAGAATTTTGTTCATTAAAAGTAGTTTGACTTTTTATTTTGAGGAAGTGATTAGAGGGTTCATTCTAATTTCCGGGGGCGTTCCAGATCCTAGGTGCTAGTCCAGAGAAGGTACAGTTGTATGTTTTCTTTTTTCAAAATTTTTGAGGTTTCAACAGCAAAGTGCTGGTGCTTCTCGAAGTTCTTCCACCGCCTGATAAATCCAGTTTATTGGCTAGATACTTTGGCGTGTTGAAGTGCAGGGCTTTATGTGTCATGCAAGCAATTTTTAGCTGTGTTCTTGCCTCATAAGGGAGCCAGTTCAGTGCCTTTAGATCAGGGGTGATGCGGTTGTTCTTTTTGGAGCCGATGATGAGTCTTGCAGCCGCGTTGGGGGAGGCTCTTAGTGGAGCCAGTCCGGATCTCGGCAAACCACATAAGGTTGTATTCCCTTAGTCTATTCAGGGTATCACGAGAGCTTGCATGGCTGATTTGAGGTCGTCGGCAGTGAGGAAGGGTTTTAGGTTTCTAAGAATGTTCATATGAAAGTTTGCTCCTCTGGTGGCTGTGTTGATGTGTTCCTGCATGGTGAATTTCTTGTCGAGTGTTATTCCCAGTGACTTTGTGGAATCTATGATGTGTGGTGCGCAGTTGAAGGCTGTTAAGTGTTACATCCAATTTTTAATGTCGCTGTGTCCTTGTGGTGGGGAAATTAGGAGAAAATCGGTTTTGAGCGTATTGAGTTTGAGGTGGTTTTTTGTTAGCCAGTCGTGGGTTTTTTGCAGAGTTTTGTTGAGTTAACGGATATCATCCGGATATGATATTTTTAGGTATAGTTGGGTATCATCCGCATACATGTGGTAATGAATATTGCAGTGTTTCAGATTTTTGGTTATGGGTTCCATGAATAGATAGAAGAGGGTAGGTGATAAGGAGGAACCTTGAGGGACTCCCAGGGTGACCGGCGTGGTCGTGGACAGCGATTGGTTAATCTTAATTCTTTGAGTTTGGTAGTCTTAGAAAGAGGCGAACCACTTTAGGACAGCCCCTGATAAACCCATTCTGTGTTCAAGTAAGTCCAAGAGACTGTTATGTTTGACCATATCGAAGGCTAAGAATAGGTCTAGGAGGATTAGGAGGCAAGATTCGTTTTGATCTAGAATTCTGAGTGCGTCATCTACAATGTGTGTCAAGGCTGTTTCCACGCTATGGTTCTACCGGAAGCCTGATTGATACTCGTCAATGAGGTGGAATTGAGCTATGTGGCTGCATAGTTGGGAATGGACGCATTTGTCCAGTAGTTTTGCTAGGGTAGGAAAAGTGGATATTGGACGATAGTTATCTGAGATTGTGTGGTCCGCTGTACGTTTTTTTTTAGAATGGGGGTTACCTGTCCTGCTTTTAGGCAGTTCGGAAGGGTTCCTTGCAGTAGTGAGGCATTCACTATATTTGTCCAGAGGGGTATTAGAGAAGTTTGGATCTCGCTGAAGATGTTGGCTGGAAGAGGGTCGAGGAAGTGGTTTGATGGTTTAAGTGTTGTTAAGATCTTGAGGATGCCTTTTTTTCAAAAGTTTTGAAAGTGTTCCAAGACGCTTTGTTTTTAGGGTAAGTCTGTGTTGGTTGGAGGTTTGTCCAGCCCACAGCAGTGGAGGTACAATGTGAGTTGTTCCTTTGCTGTTTGGCGTTCATTCTCTATCTTGTTAGATTTTTCCAGGAAGTAGGAGGCAAATGTGTTGCAGTTTGGTTGCGAGTTGGGACCTAATGAGAAGGCGTTGGGTTGCTGAGAGGATTGATGTTTGATAATTTCAAACAGTTTTCTTGGGTGATTTCTAGCATTATTTAGTTGATCTTTGAAGAAATTCACTTTTGAGATTCAAATGTGTTTGCTGTAGATGCTCCTCCTTGATTTTAGTTGCTTAAGGTGCTCTAGGAACGGTGAGGGTCTCCATGCCCATTCCACTAGTCTCAGGTTGCGTCTTTGATCATTTAGGCTCCCATTGTACCATGGTTTGGAGTCTTTACTTTACTAGGGACTTACAAGTAAATTAAAAATGCCAATCTAGTGTAAGCCAATTTTACCATGTTTAAAGGAGAGAGCACAAGCACTTTAGCACAGGTTAGCACGGGTAAAGTGCACAGAGTCCTAAAAGCCAACGCAAATGGGTTCAGAAAACAGGAAGGGTGACTGCAAAATGTTTGGGGTGACCCTGCAGGGATGGCCAAGTCCAACACATTCCATCATATACATTGATCTAGCCTGACAGCTATAGTGGCGCACCAGAATATACTGCCTTGAAGGTGACAACAGAATGAAGTGCAATGTACGTGGTTTATATAGAAGTACTTTGTCTTGGCTTTAAAGGTACCAGGTGGGTTCTGTGCCACTTGGAGTATGGTGTTGTCACTATTTGGAAGGGTAAGCAAACGGCTCATTCCTAACTTCAAATCTAGATTATGCCAGTCTAAGATTAGCCATCTTCTGTGAATTCGGGCCTAGATTTACTAAACTTTGCAAAGGAAATTGCTGTGCCATGTTGCATCGAAGGGAGAGAGCAGAAATAGGTTATCTTTGATAAAATATGGAGCAGTTCTGCTCTCTCAAAGCACTGATGCACATCTAGATGCCTAGAGCCAATGCAGGAACCCTTCTGCCACGACGCAATTGTGCCTGTGTTGTGGTCAGAATAGTTTTTGTGCAGGAAACTAATCTTAAAGGCTTATTCCTCTTTGTGAAGTAACGAGGAGAGATATTTCACCTTGTTACGCCAGCTTCGGGTAGGTGCCCATGTTTACTCACTTCAGTAAATATGGGAGTGTGTCAGAATACATGGGTAGATGAACAGGAGCACCAATGCTCCACCCATAAAACACCCCCCATGCAAGGTTGAGTTACATGTTTTTTTTCACAAAGCCATTTAAATGTTGATGTTCTAGTCTAAGCAAAGGGGTAGACTTACTGGAGTACAGACAAAGGCACTAGGGTACCAAGATACCAGTGTATAGGAAAGGGCAGTCTTAGAATGTAGGCAGATGTAGAGCAACTTTTATTTGTAACTTTATTTTCATTTTTACATCGCTTACAATGTTACATGGCTATTCACTGCGATAGTAAATCTATTAAAATAAACAGGCATCATTTGCAAGACAATCGTGCACAAGCAAACAACGCCCGATTCCTCAGGGTAGCTTCTACATCATACATTGGGACGTCAACCTCTGACTAGCCCGGGCAAGCAGGCCCACCCCAACTGTCAATCCGCTCTTTCAATGACATAACAAACTCTGCGGAAACGCAAATTGGATGGACCATGATTTACCCCACCCCCGTGGGGACAATCCCGGAAAGCTGTTGTGAATTGGGGGCAGCATTGGTCTCCAGTAAATAATTTTTAAGTGGCTCACAAATATCTTTTGGTCGAGATGCCGGGGGTTGTGTTGTGGCATAAAGTTCATAGTTAGTGTTGTAATACGTGAGGCTATGGAGCCAATCTTTCACTGTGGGTGAGACCCCGCTGCCCCATTTGAGAGCTATTTCCCTCGTTGCGAGTAACAGAACGATGGCCGTGAATTTGCGCAACTTCTTCGGGAGACCCCCCACATATCCCAGCAAGGCGACTTCAGGCATGGGGTCCATATCAATGTGTGTCATTTGTGTTATTGACCTAAAAATGGATCTCCAGAAGACCCCAATTTTGGCACAGTTCTACGTCAGGTGGGCAAAATCAGATTGCGGGCCCCCACACTTAAGACAGGAGTGCTGTCGATTAGAATCAATGGCGTGAATTCTAGCTGGGGTCATATAGACCATCCATAAATATTTAAAGTCGATGAGCTTATATCTGCTGTTTAAAGAGACCTCTTTAGTTTGTGCACAACAAAAGGACCAGTGTGAGTCTTGAATTGGGTGTCCAAGGTCCCGCTCCCATGCCTCCCGTATCCTGTTGTCCCTGCTAGGGACTAGGGACATACATGCTTTATAGAGCTTCGAGAATAGGTGTTCACCCCCGAGACTGGTGATTAGGAGAGTAAGCGGAGGGAAGGACTTGGCTCCAACAGGTACCCCAAGATCTTGGCTCTGAGCGCCCTCTGTATCCTACTAAATACAAATTGGTCCATAAATGTAGCCTCACTGTACTTCCCACCCTCCGACCTACAGAAAACATGTCCTCCCGGGAACAAATCCTCAACCTTATTCATTGAATACGCAGTGAGTGTACGCTGTACCAGCTTTTCCTCCGTAATGGGGAGCCAAGGGTTATTAATGACTGGGATCTCAGATGAGTATAAAGCGCCACCTCCCGTCACTCTCGTCAACTTACGCCAAGCCCAGCTAGTGGTGGATACTGTTTGAATATCCCAAGGATCTCTGGGGAACCTTCGCGGTAGCACAGTGCAAAGTGGCGCCGGGAGCACCAGGTCAGCCTCAGGTCTAGAGTAGGGAATGTGCGCTTCCGGGTGATACCAGGAATGTGCAAAACTGCACTGTGCAACCAAGTAGTAGACCTGAAAATTGGGGACTCTCTCATATGGTAATGACATGGCGTCCCAGCTAACCCTGGGTCTTCCTCCTCCCCAGGCCAATCTGATGAGATGGGAACGCAACGTATAAAAAAAGGTGTTGGGGAGAGGAATGGGAATGTTGTGAAATAGATACAAAAACTTTGGGAGGACAATCATCTTCACAAGTGCCACTCAACCAGCAAGGGAGAGCGGGAGTCTCAACCAGCGTTCGACCTGTTGTTCCAGATTATGCACCGCCGGGCCATAGTTTAGTGTGATTATTTGCTCAGTTTCTCTGTGGACCTGAATGCCCAAATATTTGGCCGACTCCTCACACCACACGAGTGGGAATTATTCCCACTGTGCAGTGCTCGGCGTCAGTGGGAAGATTTTGGGTTTTCCCCAATTTATTCCCAGCCCTGAAAAACGCCAAACCGAATAATCTCTCTGATGAGCGGTTCTAAATTCCCCTGGGGGTTACGGACATAAAGGATGATGTCATCCGCGTATAAGGAAATTAAAAGCGGACCCGTTTTGAACTGGAGACTTTTGTGCAAATGCCTTTCCTGGAAATGGCGGACTAGAGGATCCAGCGCCAATATAAAGAGCAGCGGGGATAGTAGACAACCCTGTCTGGTACCACGGGTGAGGGCGAACGACGAGGACAACGTGCCGTTCAGGCAGAGTCTAGCAGTGGGCGCAGAGTATAGCAGCGCAGTAAGGTCAATGAATTCCTTGGGGATACCCAACTTCCTCATCACTGCCAAGAAAAAAGGCCACTCCAAGGAGTCGAATGCCTTTTCAGTATCAAGTAGGACTGCAGCCGCCGGGACCTCAGGAGCGATCCTATGTATTACCGCAAATAATGTGCGCAGGTTTAAAGCAGTCGACCTGTGGGGGACTGAGCCCGACTGAGTCGGGGAAATAATGCGGTCCAGTAACAAGGCCAGTCTCAGCGCAATCATTTTAGCCAAGATTTTATAGTCAAGGTTTAAAAGTGATAACGGCCTGTAAGAACGGCATAAAAGTGGATCCTTCTCAGCTTTTGGAAGAAGAATTATTACAGCCTCGCGCAAAGTGGGGGGAAGTACCTTACGCTCAAGCGCCTCATTATAAACCTCTAATAGGTAGGGAGATAATAGGTCCTTATAAGTTTTACAAAAGATACCGGTAAATCTGTCTAAGCCAGGGGCCGTCGAGCCATTTATGGCATCTATGGCGCTACTAATTTTCTCGATTGAGAAGGGCTCAGCCAAAAACTGCTGCATGAACTTCTCAAGCCGCACCATAGCAATCTCTGCAAGATAGCCGTCACGGTCTCCCTCGCTGTGTGTCACCCGAGTGGCATATAAAGTAGTATGCTAAGAATTCATCACAAATTTCTGGGGTACCAGTCAGGGTTTGCCCGGTTGAGGAGCATAAGCAAGTGATGAAGGAAAGCCCAGCCGAGGGTTTCAGCAGCCACGCCAGCGTGCGGCCAGGTCTGTCACCCTCCCCATAATGCCTTGCAATGGCATACTTGCTTAAATAACGACTCTCACGCTCCACAGCCTCCCTAAACTCCGTCAAGAGCGTCAGTCGGCGGCCGAGTCGCCAGGGGTCGGGCCCCGGCAACCTGCTCACCATCTAGCGCCTCGTGTTGCTTCTTGATACGTGCAATCATACCCCACAAATCTTTAAGAACCCCAGAGTGCTTAGAGATGCATACTCCACGCATATAGGCTTTAAGTGCCTCCCAGAGTATGGCCCACGAGCTCACTGAGCCCTTGTTCAGTTCAAAGTATTTGACTATGGCCTCCCAAAGTTCAGAACTAAACACTGCATCCTTTAATGCCTGCCCGGGGAATCTCCACAACCTCTCACATCCCTCCGGCCTAGGAACGTGTACATGTAACACCACTGGAGAGTGGTCGGAATATGTGCTAGGGAGGTGCTGGGATGACCTGTACCATGTTGCCAAGTTGGGGGAGACCAGCCAAGAATATAATCTGGTCCAAGTGCCATAATGGGCTGCATAATGAGTGTACATGGCAGCGGCCGGATTGCGTTGGCGCCACACATCCACAAGCCCAACCGAATCACAGATATCCAGCAAAACGTGACGAGCGCGGGGTTTGGTGTCCGAGGCTTTGGACGTACTATCCCGCGCAGGGTCTAAAAGTAGATTAAAATCTCCACCCATGCATATGTAGTCAGTGTCTAGTTGTAGGAGCTACGTGTGGAGACTTTGGAAAAACTCTGGGCTATCAACATTAGGCGCATATACGCATATGAACGCAATGAGATGTCCCATCAAGAGACCCTCTACCATAGTGTACCGCCCCTCGCTGTCAATGTGTGCTTTTAAGAATTGGAAAGGCAGACGTTTGTGAATTATGAGAGCGGTGCCCCACGCATACGTGCTGTCTCCTGCAAAATAGCGGTGGGGACCCCAGCCTGAAGTGAAAGTGGTGGTGGCGACCCTGGGCAGGTGTGTTTCCTGTAAGAATGTGATGTCCACCCTGTGACACTGTAAATAATGCAAGACCTGCTTCCCTTTCCTGGCGTTGTTAAGCCCCCGGACATTCCAGGTGATCAGTGTAAGATCTGAAAATGGAGCCAATCTATCCCACCCGACATCCCAACAAATTACTAGTGACTTGACTTGTGCATTGCAATTAAAACATAGCATGCTGCAGTGAATAAGTAAGGTTAAAACTATTGACAAACCAACAAAGCTAATGTTCCCCCCTCCTCCCCCCACCCATCCCTGCACGCCCTTCCGCAGGGAACAACCCCGATGAGCCCTCGTAGACATGCATCATGTAAACACCCTCGTACGTAAAGCAGGAGCAATGTTAGATACATTTCCCAAATTTTTAACGTAACCACAAAGTGATCAACACTTGGGGTGTGGCAACGCCACGCCAGTTACCCAACATTGTAAAGATCAATAAAGATACATCATTCACCCAAAGAGAAAGGGACACTCAAAATTCAGTCGCAACTCCTCGGTGCAGGTTGTGCTGAATACTCATTGGAAAATAAGTCAACGCTGGCTGCCGAGCCACTGTTAGGGGGGATGCCCTGGACGAGTCCTTGTTCTTGTGGCTGCTGCTGTTACCTTTGTAGTCTCTGCAGAATTCTTGCACCGCATTGGGGTTATCAAATATGCGAGAACGGTCCTTAACGTCCACTTGGAGACGAGCTGGATATAACATGCTGTATCGCAGGCCCAAATTGCGCAATGTGGCCTCCACACCAGTGAACTTTCGTCTGGCCTCCTGTATCATCACGGTAAAATCCGGCAACAGTGCCAATGTCGAACCCTGCCAGGATATAGAACCCCGCTCTCTAGATAGCCTCAACACTGTATCTCTGTCCCGGAAATTTAAGAGGCGGGCAATAATGGGCCTAGGTGGGCAGTCAGGGTTGGGACGGGGGCCAAGCGATCGATGAGCTCTTTCTACAAGAAAAGTGGGGGGTGAAGGCTTCTTTACCAAAGATGTCAGTGAGCAGGGTTTCCACAAATTGGTCCATAAGCCCTGTGTTGGACGACTCAGGAACGCCCAGAATGCGGACATTATTGTGCCTACTGCGCGCCTCCCAATCCTCGTTCTTTATGGCAACTTCCTCTAGGATCTTTTCCATGCGATCTAGGCATCTGGTGGATTGCGCCGCGCCATCTTCCAGGTCCGACACCCTGCCCTCTACTAAATCTAGACGCTTCTCGTGTGTGTCCAATTTGGCGCCCATAACGTCTAAGCGTTTTTCCAGGGTATCGAATCGACCCTCGAGAGCCCTAAAGCCCGCCCGCATTTCAAGGAGTAGTGCTCCCGGCCCAGCAGAGGCGTCGTTCAGGCCGGTTTCCTCTGAACCCCCCTCGGCCATGTCGCCGCCAGACTCAACAGACTGCTCTGTAGGCTTTCCGAAGTGCAGTAGCCGTTGTTTGGGGTCTTTAGGCCCCATTTCTTCCCTGCAGGGCTCAATTTCTGCCAGCCTGCTCTCAGGGCCAGCCAGCGTCCTCAGCTGCCCCAAGAGGGTGCGTAAGCCTGGCCCTCTGCGGCTTAATCTCCTTCGCGTGGCCTAGCGACAGGCCACCAGGTGCTACAGGATGTCAGGCACCAGCTGATTAAACACAAGGCCCTGTAGCTCTGATTCAGCCTATCCGGCACCCATCCCACACAGTCTCAACGCAGTCTGGGCTCAGGATTATATGCAGCAGTTATAAAGGGATCTCAGAAGCCCCGGGACTCAATATCTGCAACTCCCTGCGTTATCAGGCCGGAGTTGCGTACTTCAGATTTTCTCGCCGGTTGTGCCAACGGCACACAGCAGGAACAACCTCAGCACGGTAAGCTCGACTCCCAACAGCCCCCCCGGCCGACCCGAACAGCCGGATGGCTGGCCCCCAGGCTCACCTGCGGTTCCTTCCTCCACGGGGCCTCCGGGAGCAATACGGGCCGGCCCACAGTCGTGAATGCGGGATGGGGCTAAATGCAAAAGGGGGGGGCGAAAAAGGAGCAAGCACACCCAATGGCTAGCTGGGCCCATCTGATCCCCTCTACATCAGGGCAAGGCCACCGGCGAGCCTCTCACTGTCGCTTCGCTCGTCGCGGCCCCACCTCAGGCTCCGTCCACCTCTCTGCTCCAGCGCCGTCCCAGTGTTCCCGGATGCTTCAGCTTGCGTTATTGTAGGCATCCAGCCACCCCGAACGGCTCTGATTCAAGCCGGCATTCTAGCGCTTTCCGACCAGTCGTCCCGAACTGAGTTCGGCCAGGATTGAAGGCAGGATGGGCGAAGTTGTTGGGATTGTTGGTGGAGCCTCAACCCTGCGCGGCCATTTGGTCGGCAGCTTGGCCACGCCCCCCATGTAGAGCGACTTTGGTAGAGGTAGGTGTAGAGGTTTTAGGAAATGGGCATAATTGGAGGAGAGGGTTCAAAGAATCATAATTGAGGGAGAAGCAAGGTAAATCAACTTATGTATGAAAGAATGGATGATCAAAAGAGGAGTGTGATAGGGATTCCCCTACAAACAAGAGAAAAAAAGATTCCAGATGGGGAATAGGAAAGAGGAGCTCTGAATGTGTCCCCCATAAAAGCACCAAAAGAGATCTATGCGATACAGGAAAAATTAACATTTCATGATTTTTTTCACCATTAAGGGCAATTTCCCATGATGGATTCGACATCCCTGAACTTCGATTTGTTGTGCATGTAGAAACTTTCTCCAGGAAAGGTTTGCATAAAAATGTTTTTCCAGAATCACCCACATTTTGAACAAGAGAAATCTTCATAGCACAAGGTAGCCCTGTCACCTGCACAGGTAAATGTTATTTTTTGGCTTAAGGGGTGGTTTAGGCTTGGTTTGGTGTGTTGGGTTTAAAGTGGGGTTTAGCATGCTGCAGCCAGGGATGGTAAATTATGGCTACAGTGGATAATAGGAGAGAGCTGCTTGACATGGGGGAGAGGGGCTACTGTGTTTAGGTTAGGTGGCAGGAGAGAGCCGATAGAGTTGGGGAACTTTTGTGAATTAAAGTTTTCAGGAAAGAATTTGTGTAATATACTATTTACCAGTAATGTGTTCTATTGTCTCTGATAGTTTAGAAGGGATTAGCAAAGATGTTCTTGCTGTTGCCAGCATTATTTGCTTCCAGTCAGTGTGGGACATGCCCCATTTCTGCCTCATTATCATCATCATCACTTGTGTTATGCATCTTCTCCTCACATCTGGCACACACGACAGCAATATTGTGCAGCGCACAGTAAATTAGTACTAGAGCTCACACATCACTGCTCCACACATACATTGCAGAAACCAGAAACATCCCTTCAGTAGCTAAAATGCCCTCTCAATTGTGGTATGTATTCTTATGTGTGACCTTTTGTATGCAGTAGATGGTTATTGCAGAAGGCCCCAAACCATGGAAAAGCATCAACATGATTGCGTATCTGTATTATATGTCATTCATCAACATATATTTTTAAACGTCACTGTCATAAGTGGAGGTGTGTTCTTATATACTCCTCAGGTAGCCATGTCATAAGAGTGCGCTGTGCCTCCATGGTCCTTGGTGTATGCAGCTCTTCTTCAGGATCATGGCTACAAGCTGGTAATTGACACGATAATGTGTGAAGCATTGGTCTAAATCAGGTACAATCTGCACTTAGATAGTGCGCTCTATCGTGCTATTGTGGAAAAGGTGCTCCTAGGTCACAGGTCTTCAAACTACCTGGTACTGATGAAGAAGAGCATCGTGCTGAAAACAGTGCTGTGTTTTGTATTTTTTTTAAAGTGTGCCAGTGACCCACTCTGTAATGGGCCATCCTTAACATCCTCCATCACTCATGTCCTGGCTTGGAGTGTATACCAAATCTCTGAGATCTCGCCCCTAATTTCTGATAAAGACTCACACTATGAATACTTACTTTCACATTTTGGGGAGACCAGGTTACCCATAGCATGTTGACATTCATCTATTTGGTTGCAATTTAAAAAGGGATAACTGAAGATAAATGTTTGAATTGTTAAATACGCTTTGAGCTGCAAATTGTATAGAATGTGAAAAATAAATTTGTCATTCTGTGGAGCAGAAGAAATTTGTTAACACAGGGGTGTAGCGGGGCATTAAAAACTTTGTAGACCAGTGCGTTAAGCTGACCTACTTCACATACATGAGCAGACCTGTTTTTACCCAAATGCATATCAGGTATGCCAATATGAAAACAATTTATCTGTAGCGTTTTAAACCCGAACCCGGAAGTAAACCTAAGTGTTGCCACAAAGTATAAATCACAGTGCATGCATTCCATAATCATATTGTTGCATTACATTGACCTAGCATCTGTGGCATATTCCGCTAGGGAGTCCTCCATGCGACAGAAAACTCTGTTGGCCTGAACCATGGACTTCTGTCCGACCCAGTTCCTGCCAGTGTCGGAGAGGAGCTGCAGTTCATCAGGCCTGCCTCCCACCCGGCCAAGGTCCTTCAAACAAGGGCTTCGCTGGCAGTACAACCAATTAAAAGCCTGCGCGCGCTAATATACTCCACTAAATGGTGCGCCGTGGAAGAGTCCCGGGCAAGCCTGTCACCGCAGCATCCCTCCAGGTAGTTATGGTGACGGAATCTCGTCGTAAATGAGGATCAATGACCAGCACCACTTTAGAATAGTAATTTCGTAATTCTTATTCAAATCCAGCAGGCAGGATAATATAACTTGATCTGAATTAGCCGTGTGATCCTGATGGCATCACGTTAATGGGCTGTTCACCTAATTTATGTAATTTTTAAAAATTAAAGAGTCATATTTTAAGTCCCCACACTACAGTCCTTCAGACTGAAAGTACATGTTGGAAAGTTATAGTGCCTTCATAAATCAGTTTGACTAAACTTTCTGTCTTGTTGACTGTTCTCTCCCAAAGTTTAGCTTCGCCTTGGCTCTGGCTACTTCCTGCCTTCAGGAAGCCATGCAGCATCAAAGCCTATCGAAGACTTGTACACATCACTGAGCATTCGCTGGGAAGGAGAGAGGCTGGATTTGTTAACTCCTGTTTCATCTGCTAAACAGAAGACTACGGTGCTTCCACCCACACACCTCACAAGCCAGTTTAAAAAACATGTACCAAGTATTTATACAAAAAAAAGGAACGAAACCAAACAAACAAGAATGCTCAAGTCACGCAATAACCGCGTGATCACACTGTTATCTGTCCCAATATTTGAATTAAAAAATATTATATATATTTATTTTTTTAAATAGGAGGATTTGAAAAAGAATGTATGGTTAGTTAAATTATGCAGAAGCTCTTCTTGGGACCTGCTGAAAAATGAGAAGGGAGGATGAAAGAAAGGGAAGTCGTAAGAAAGATAGGTAATACGAAAATAAAACATTATGAGAAGAAGGAGAGGAAGGACATTGGGCGGAAAAGAAAAGGAGAACACATGATTGAATACGAGAAGAATCCTAAAAAGAAAAAAGACAATTTAGGACACAAATAGTGCACATTGGTGAGGCATTAATTGGACAAAAATAAAGGAAAGAAGCAGGCCTGAGGGGTGGGGAAAAGAGGAAAGAAAAAAGTGTCTTGTGACAATGGATTCAGAAAGGGATGAATTAAAGGATTTCTATGGATAATGCATAAATAGTAGCATTGAAAGAAAGACAGAGGCGGCATAAGAAACAAGGAAGAAAACACGAAAAGAAGAGAGCTTGAGACAAAGTATGGCAGAACGGAAGATAGGAAAAAAGAAAGAAAGCATGAATGAATGGAAGGAAGGAATGAAGGAAAAACGAAGGTGAGAAAATGAGTGAAGAAAGGCAGTGGGAAGGACCGAGGGTAAGAAAGTAAGAGCAAAACAAGGAATAAGGGAAGTATGGACGAGAGAGAATCACAACAGTGAGTATGCAAAGGAAGGAAGCAAGGAATAGAGAAAGGAATGGATGAAGGAAGCAAGGAAGATAATGATAGGGAGAAAACAGAATGCCTGAAAGACAGGAAAGATAGAGGGGTGGAAGAAATGAAGTTTGTATTGGAGGGAAGTTGTTACTCAGAGATGTATACACCTAGAAATCATAGATGTATATTCAGGAGACACAAAGGTGTTTTGCTCATTCTACTACATGTTGCAAATATACAGGGACATGTTTCCTCACTGCACTACAGCAAGACAACTTGGAGTATGAAGAGCAGTGCAGGTATCAGGCATTTATCCCAGTCTTTGGCGTTGGTTGGTTGGACTATTTGCTGAGAGTTTTGAAAGTTCGCCTCTTTGGTTCTCTGGGTAGAGTGGATGAGTGATCAAGACCTACCTCAAATAAGATTACCCTTGGTTGAGTCTAACTACAGTACAACACTATTACCAGAGCTGCAATAATGATGTGCATGACTGCCACTCCTTAGACATATGTGTCTAATTTGTTTTGTTGGAGTAATGAAATATCTCGGCTAGGTATTTAGGTACCAGATCTTTTAGGTTTAATGTGTTTGTTAGGTAAGCAGAACACTGGACCCACACGGAATGCCTAAACACGCCATCAAAACAAGACAATTAATTTGTATAAAACTCTTTTCATTGGAGTAAACTTAAACATGTTCCTCAGGCCTAGAGGCAAGATAGGGTAGAGATAAGGGAGAGATAAGAGAGCAGAAATACAATAATAAACTCTTATGTGCACCAGTCATGCAAATTGCGATTCCTTAAATGCAATGTAAGAAGCACAAAAAAAGTGCAATTTGGTCTTAGGAATCGCAAATTACCACCAACTTCAAGTTGGTGGTAATTTGCATTTCTTTGAAAAATGCACTTTTTTGCATTTTTCAAAGTGCAATGTGGCGCACATTAGGGCATGTATGTGCGCCACATGTGCACCCATGCATATTTCAGGGTGCAACAGGGTGTCCTTTTGACACCCTTGCAACCTTGAAATTGCATTCTCAATTTGCGATTCTCTAATTGCTAATCGCAAATTGAGAATGTCTTCCCATTCATTCCTATGGGCCTCTAGGCCCATAGGAATGAATGGGAGGGTTTCCTTAATTGCGAATTGCAATTTGCGATTCGCAATTAAGGAATATGTAGGATTAGCAAAATGTTTTGCAAATCCTACATACATCTCGTTTTGCGATTCTCAAATAGCGATTCTCTAAAATTCGCTATTTGAGAATCGCAAAACCAAACTTTCATACATATGGCCCTTATAGAATAACAGAGAAGTGTACTCAGGCTCCTGAACCAACGCCTAAAGAAATTACTTGGTAGATTCAACCCGTGAAAAAACGAAACAATTCCCTTTATAATCCACTCTGAGTCTCGCCAAATAGGAGACATTTACAAGCCATGCCTCTTGTCTGTAGTTCCCCTCTTATCCCTCTGAGTTCTTTATCCCTCAATAAAGGCTCTAGATGTAGGTCAGGGAACAAAAGCCAGTGTTTAGCCATCTGGACTGTCTTCAATTGTATTGTCGACCTCAGGTTTTTTTCTTCCATAATACAGGAGATCACAGAACTATCATTGCATTCCACCAGATCCATTTGCCAACTTTTTGTTGTTTCTTGGGGCTCTCAGAGAGGGGTGGAAACTCCACTCAAATAATAAACATAATCCTTGTCAGGGTGAACCACAAAAGTTACTAAATTAACTTGTGCTAAACCCTCTGAAAGCTTGGAACAAAAGCAGGCTTAACTTAGAGGCAATGTGCAAAGTATTTATGCAGAACACACACAGTAATAAAGTTAAAACACAATACAAGAAAAATCTCAAACCAATTTAGAAAAATAGAGTACCTTTTAATAAATAAAATGATAGCAGAATGGTACAAATCTAATCAGTAGAACTGGAAATATCCATTTTTAAAGTACTAGGTGAACATAGAACCAAGAAGCAGAAAGTGCCACACGCAGTTATCTGGTCAAACTAGACCGGGTAAAGTCAGAAGTTCAGGCCAAATGCGATAGTGTACGGGCCAGATACAGAGACTATGCCAGCCCCACTGAAGAGTTACCTTCTCAAGTCTAATTGCTGTAGAACAAAGAGCCTGTCGTAGCTGGAACTTCACATTGGTTGATTATCACAGACGGTCACTGTCGTCGTGAAGTGCAGGGCTCATGTTGCCGGTCGTCACGGATTGTCACTGTTGGCATGTAGAGCAGGTCCCGCAGAAGCTTCGCATTGGCAGTCGATGCGGGTGGTTCATTTTTGATGCGATGAGGTCACTTTATGGTCTCGAGGGGCTCAAACATCAGGATTTTCACCTTTTCTTGAAGAGAAGTTCACAATGATGCTAGCTAAGGGTCCATGACCTGAGGGGCACCTCTTGCGGATCAAGACTGTCTCCAGCAGCAAGACTCAGGCATAACCAGGCAGGTGCAGTTGGTGCTGGTCAGCTGAGCAGTTGCAGTAAGGCCTCTGGAAGGTGGTTTTTGTGTCCCTGGAGCTCACTCGGGACATCATCCAACTTACCTTTGGGCTCACTCTGGGTTGCCCTGGATCGAGGCAAGGAGGTCCAATCTTCCTTCTTCAGACAGTAAGGCAGTCTTCCTAAAGCAGGACAGTTCTTCTGTCAGCAGTGAAGTCCTTCTTCTGAATCTTCCACAAGTTCAGGAGTCTTCTGATGAGAGGTTCTGGAGGTCCCATTTTTATACCTGTTGCCATACAACATGCGGGTGAAAATACTGTAACTAGTTGCTGATTCTTAGCTCCTCCATGATATCCCAGAATCAATGCACAAGCCTTACAAATTGATGACAAGCCTACCCGAGGGGTTCACCACACTCAGGTGGAATGTGGGATCAGGGCAGGCCACAGCTTCCGTGGTTTAACACTTTCTCAAGCCTCTGCCCATTCTCCAATATATTCCATTGCATCCACGCATGTCCCTGGCACAATAGGGGCCCTGTCACTCCAACTTGATCTCTGCTGCTCCTATTCATGGACAACTCAGAATGTCTTTGCTACATGGAGTTTGAACCCCTGGCTTCTCCGCTTTGCTCACTATTCCACGGCTATACCATCTCTCACTCCGGGGAAATGCGGTCCAGAAGCGATGTCCCTTCCTGCAGCCACATGCAAGCATCACACGCCTCCCGATGGTGGCAGGGAAAAACATCTTTGGGGCCTCAGCCATCAAGCCACTTTTGATGATCCGAAGACAGGCCATCTGTCGATGCTCGAGTGCCACACATCATGGGAGTGCCTCTTATGCGTAATCGGTTCCCACGGAGCACAAGTGCGGTGCAGCGAGAGTGTCAACTGAAAGTTCCATCTGGAGCTCTGGCCGGCTCTGCCTCCTACCAGATCTTTTAATTGGATAATAGAAATCTGTCCTGTGAAGGCAAACTCTCTGAGGTTGACATTGACAAGAGGAAGAGAACCATACCATACCTTTGACAACAGTAATGTTCAGCTATTTACTGCTAATAAGGATGTCAAAAATATTGCCATTGTTAAATCATGAGTTCCAGAATGACAGCCGTGGAATTTTTTTTACAAATTTGAAGACATGGTTCACATCAGTTCAGAAGTAAGTATCACAAAGTTCATACAAAAGATATTTAAAAAATAAGAAGAATTTACGATGCAAAATCAGATCTCATTTTTAGAGCAGTAAAAAGCAAATATTCCTGAAGTCCAGGATACATATTGTGAGATGGATGCAAGCTGAAAGCTAGATCAACAATTTTTTTTCTATTTGGATGTGCTGTAGAGTCACAACATGATGTTGATGAAAGGACTGTACAATAAATTTGCAATGTCCCGTGGCGGTTTCCTGAGATGCATCCAGTCAGTACTCTTGTAGATAACAACATTTAAACTCAGCCCTTCTTTCTGAGAGTAACAACGTCTTTGATTTGTCCAGAAATTAAGCCATATTTATGAAGCCTTTGCGTTGTCCATGTGTCACACAAGGTGACTCAAGGACAACGCAAAGGCTTTAGTAATATTTACAAAGCCACACAAGGCCTGTTTTGCCAGGCCCTGCATGACTTTGTAAAGAAATGAAAGGCAAAGCAGCTGCTTGCACTGCATTATGTTACATTTCAACTTGGGAGGCGCTCCAAGGGTGGCACATGGGCATTCCCGTGCATCCATCCATGGATTTTGGAGCATTCCCAGAGTATTCCCAGATTTACAAAGACTTGTAAACCTGGGAATGCATCAAAATGCTATGTCTTCCCAATGAAGGTGTAACAAGGAGAATTATTTTTATTTATCTCTTGTTATTTCCTCTTTCCACATGTGTTGCATTCTGAAGCAGACATAGAAAGAGGAAAATGCTTCTAAGGATTGCTTTTGTGCTAGTAGGTTACACTTAATGTTTGACAAAAACTATCCTGCCTGTAGCCTGTCAGGTATGCTTTATTGCCCCATACCGCAGGATGCATAATATTTTTAAACAAGGACATGTAGAAATGAATGGTGTACGTGTCCTTTTAGTGAAAAACCACCAAAGACGATTTTCACTGTGGGAAGGCTGACTCTCCCATAGGGAAACACTGGGTTGCATTATAGCAACTTATAATGCTTAGTTTCACTTTGCAAGCAGCTAGAAAAATGATTCAAGGACTCATTTTAATACTTGATAGTAAAGACGGATTTTGTATTACTATTAAGGAAAAGACACTTTCAGAATTTTGCCTGTTTCTTGACTAAAACCAAAAGGCCTTTCTGCCAGTATCACATGACTGCTGATGGCTCCCAGACAGTGGACAAATGGCATTGGGTGTGGGAAGGTGTTTGTGTCCTTGGGCAGGCTGGCCTGGGGGCTGTGCCCAGCTGCATCCTGAGCTTCAAAGGATGCCTACCGAGTCAGTGGCAGATGTAGCTCACACCTAGGCCTGCCTACCTATTGTTATCCTCGTCAGATTTGCTCCAAACCAAGTAGAGGAGGGGAGCTCCGGACAAAGGATTGCCGTCCACCCACAGGCTGGACCTGAGCATAAAAGTGGACCCCATAGACCTCTACTCAGAACACTCCTGTACATGTGAATAATTATAATAAGGAGTCTGAGTCCTGAAGTAAGACTGGATGTGTTTGCTTTGAGCCCCGGACCCCAGGAGTTACCCCAAGAGTCAGTTGACTGACCTCCTGTGTGAACTACAGGGACACAACAAGCTTCCTAAGGCCTGTTTCCTGCCACTGCCCAGCTGACCAGTTCCAACTAGACCAGTCCTGGACCCTGCTGCTGGCTTCTGTTGGAGTGAGTCCTAACCCCAAAATGTTGCCCCACTAGTCCTGGCCCCTCGGCTGGGGTTAGAGTGTACTCCTCCTGTCCAAACTGCAAGAGCTCGGACTTGGAATTTTTTTCCAACTATTCCTCTGAAGAAACTGAAGGAGACCGAGAGTGCTGTCGACGTCGAATTCACTGGTTAGATTGAAGTGGCCGGTTTGACCCGCTGAAGGGGATCTGACTTCCAGAAAAGTTTCTAAGGCTGAATGTAGAGGGTTTCACCGATACCGATGCCGAGCCTTGTCCAACCGACATTGAGGCTTTCCTGAGCAGGGACTCTAGACTTTGGCTGATTGGAGCTTTCCTCATCTTTATCGATGACCACACTGAGACCCCGCTCTCCAGCATCCCACTGTCTGCTAGCCCCGCTTCGGATCCAGTTTCCAGCCTGCCCCGCCAGTGGTTTGTCAATGACCACTTTTTCTCTGGACAATTTTCCAAGTCAGAAAGTAAACATTTAATTGGGATGAAACTGGTACTTGTGTCCGAAAGGGCAGTCAAACGCGGTTGGCTTTAACCTTTGATGTTGACCCGGTCTGGGAGAACCAGATACTCGCAGATGTTGCATAGAGCTTTTTGGCCCTATTTTTAATGTGAAAAAAACAATGGGAACAATGGCGGACTATACAAACCGCACCTCAATCAAAATTTGCATAAAATATATAGTCCTGTGCACTACTTATCTGGCACCTGCCGTTGTTCGGTACCCATGTCCTGCAGATCAAAGATAATAGTAAATGGATAGGTGCACCAGAAAAAAATCGAAGTCCAATGTATATCTAATGTGTATATTCCAAATATGCTATTTATTGTTTTTCTTCTTTGTTCAAATTAGACAAAATCCAGCCAACGCGTTTCGTTCCAACTACTTCTAGAACTTCGTCAGGGCTTGAAGTGATAACATGAAAGCACATTCGTAGATCATGTATCAAGGTCATAACATTCCATCCAAAATGTAATCAATTACGGTTCATTGTAGATAAAGCTGATTTGTCACGGCTTGCACTGATCAGAATAATATAAATCACTGTTCGATACCTTAATAAGTATCCCTTCTTCTCAAAAACAATAACGGAGCAAAGTGGAAGAAACTTTGCTCCGTTATTCTTTTTGACCATAACACATAATCTACAAATGCGCTAATTTGAACTAAGAAGAATAACAATAAATAGCATATTTGGAATATGCACATTGGATATTCATTGAACTTTGATTTTTTTGCTGGTGCACCTATCTATTTGTTATTATTTTTGATCTGCTGGACAGTGCTACTGAACAACGGCAGGTGTCGGATAAGTAGTGCACAGGACTATTTGTATTATGCAAATTTTGATTGAGGTGCGGTTTGTATAGTACGCCGTTGTTTCCATTGTTTTTTTCATGTTAAATATAGGCCAAAAAGCTCTATGCACCATCTGTGAGTACCTGGTTCTCCAAGACCAGGTCAACATCAAAGGTTAAAGCCAACCACGAATGACCGCCCTTTCGGACACAAGTACCAGTTTCATCCCAATGAAATGTTTACCTTCTGACTTGGTACGTTTTCCAGAGAAAAAGTGGTTGTTGACGAACAATTGGCATGGCAAGCTGGAAACTGGATCAGAAGCAGGGCTGGTCAACAGTAGGATGCTGGAGAGCAGGTTCTCAGTGCGGTCGTCGATAAAGATGGGAAAAGCTCCAATCGGCCAAAGTCTAGAGTCCGTGCCCAGGAAAGCCTCGATGTCGGTTGGATGCGGCTTGGCGTCGGTATTGGTGAAACCCTCTACATTCAGCATCAGAAACTTTTCTAATTTGAACAAAGAACAATAACAATAATAGCATATTAGTAATATACACATTGGATAGTCATTGGACTTCAATTTTTTTACTGGTGCACCTATCCATTTGCTATTATCCTATTTTTAACTCAAACGTTTATAAATCATATCTCTTGTTGAACCGATTGGATTTTTGTCATTTTTATGTCATTTCAAGTATTAAAATATTCTCTTTGTTTGTAAATTGATTGTGATTTTTCTTGCGTTATGTTTCACTTTATTTCTGTTTCAGTACTGCAGAAACATTTTACAAATTGCATCTAAAGTTAAGCCTGACTGTTGTGTGCCCTAGGTACCGGGGGGTTGAGCACAGGTTTATTTAGTTCCTTTTGTGGTTCACACTGACAAGGATTGTGATTATTATTTCTCACCCTCTTCAACTAATAGTCCATGTGGAATTACCATGGACTGAAGTGTGGCAACTCTGGTTTCCCATTTCATAGGGCACTTTCATTGACCGAATATCCCGCTATTACTGACAGATGATTTTGCTTCTCGCAGACTCTGGGACAAGATCAGTGGCTAAGCCTCTCAAAAAGTGCAATGCAGAGCAGTAGGTCATATTTGACCATGGCAGCCCATAGGGTGGGCAGTGCTTGGAAGCCATGTTTCTAAACTTTAGATGACATTATTAGACATGAAAATTCAGGTTATCCATAAGTATTTTTTATGACACAAATAAAATATTCTGATTTTAGAGACATCATTAGCTGCAAATACATCTCACATTCACTGAAATAATGTAGTTTCCATAAATTCACGCGTGACATCATTCACATGAGATAAGAATTTGAAAAGAATTGTTTGATAATATTTAATAGCTAAATAATTAATATTTGTTTTAATTCACACAGCAGCAAAACAACACAATTGATCTCTACTTAAATGAACTAGACGTGCCCTGGAGGGATCCCCTTATTTATATCATCACTTAAAATCCGATACCCCACAGATAGGGATTTAGGTGTCACAATGTAACACCTAATACAAGGTTTCCCCTATGAAATGGGGAATAACGTTGTGATCTTGGTGTTTTGCTACCCCAAATACACGTCCTAGCATTTATAGGAGCCCTGATGAGACCTCAGTCTATCTCAGAAAGTGCGGTAACGCCTTTCGCCTGTGTCCTTCCGGCATCCGTCCATTCGCACACATCGATTTGACACCCCCGGGTCGGGCTCGGGTTTTTTTTTTTTTTGCGGTTTTACATAGCGCAAACTCGACCCGAAGGTATTGGAGCGCTTTACATGAGCACCAGTTACGTTACAAAAGGACATATTCATTTTTGTTCGGCATGGGGAGATTACAGGGCAGATTTACAAGAAAGTGGCGCATCTGTAGAGATGTGTCACTTTCCCTGCGCCACCATGAGAAACCCTTGCGCCACCATGGATGCGTCGTATTTACAATACGGTGCACCATGGAGCAAGGATTGACAGATGCGTCAGAAATTCTGACGCATCTGTTTGGGCAAAAGTCACGCATTGCTGGAGTCATGTTGTAAGCACGACACAACTACAGCAATGCATTTTGAGGCCTATTCCCACTACACTGCGTCACTCCTTACGCCTGCTTCAAGCAGGTGTAAGGTTTTGACGCAGTGGCGTCCTAGAAGTGACGCAGTGAAATCTTGTAGATTTCACTGCGTCACTTTTACGAGGCTTTCCTGCGTGGGAACGCCCACCCTGCATACATTATACCTGACGCAGGTATAATGTGGCTCAGGGCTTTACAACGTGACGCATCTCCCTAGATGTGTCACGTTGTAAATTGGCTGCATTTTCTACGCCGCCGTTGCGACACAAAAGTGATGCAACAGCGGCGCAAAAGTGTCGCGAGGGGCTTGTAAATCTGCCCCTACGTGATTTGCCCAGAATCACAGGATGTTGAGTCGACGCCGGGGCTCGAATCTGGTTCTCTAGCTCCAAAGTCGGCAGGTCTGGCCGTTAGGCCACACCCTCTCTCTCTCTCGTTCTTTATAAAACAACTTAAATAAACAAATAAACTTGTATTTTGATTACGAAAATGCACGAAGCCCAGCTTGCTATTTCTGGCTGACGAGCAGAGTACATGTTTGCAGATTGCCGTCTCTCAAGAACGAGTTTGACAGATGGGGCCAAATCGGCCGCATATTCCGTGACACCCACACTCAGCCCAGCAGGACAACGACGCGCAGCGGCTGGCAAGAAAAAGAAGCTTTTTTGACACTAATCTGCTTTGAATATTTTCAAGCATTTAGAAGCCCCAGGACTGGACAATATACAAATTGCGCATTACATCACACGTTCATTACGTACGATACCCTATTTATAAGCGAGGAAGAATGAAAGTGGTCGCAAGTGATAACTGTTAGGTTCATGAGTGTCTCTCAGCGATCTCTGCTAATGGCTTGTGGGCGCCCCAGAGTCACCCCAAGGCAGGCTTTTAGCGAGCGCCTCTCGCAAGCATCCAGGCCTCTGTGAAGAGTATCGCACGTCCCTTCTCCGTCGGCGTAGATTCATTTACCTTATCAAATTAAAGTACATGCTAGGAATCGTGTTTAAGTAATAAAACCCCACAAGCAGCTTCGACAGAAATACAAAGTTAAACAAGCACTGGCTAAGTCAATAGGTTCAGCTATAATGTTGAGACGTTGAATCACGTTCAAACAAGGAATGCGCAAATGCATATTTGTCATGGTTTTGCTTGCGTGGATTTGCATGCCAAAGCCAGCCTTGGTGAAGTGCTCTTTAAATTTTCGTTTCACATATAAATTAGTGTAGGGCTATATTGTAGCCTCCATTGTCGTCATTGTAGTTCTTTTTTATTTCAATGTGATTTGAAGGTCGGATGGTAACTATTCGGTCGGTAACGGTCAGAGGTGAAGATTTTGGAACTGGAGATCAAGATTCGAGTCCCGGCATCGGCTCAACATCCTGTGATTCTGGGCAAACCACTTAATGTCCCCGTGCATACAAAAAAAATGAATGTGTCCGTGTGTAAGGTAACTGGTGCGCGTGTAAAGCGCTCCAATACCTTCGGGGCGAGTTCGCGCTATATAAAACTGCAGAAAAAAAATAGAAGGGAAATGCATTTAGAAACGAACATACGAAATGAATGTGTTTCTTTGCCATTCACTTAAAGAATATAAGAAAAGACACGCGGCCCTGAGACAGTGCTGAGCAGCTACTAGGAGTTGGGGAAAAAACTATACAAACTTCTCCATTATCATTCTTATCTTCCCCCTGACACCAAAAGTCGAGAAACAACGATAACATGTGCATTACGAAATTCATATTTAGTGATTTGAAAAAAACAAATAACAAAGCTTGACTAGTTTATGTATACAATGATTTTATGACTCAAAAAATTAAATGTGTAATGGTTGAGTGTGCTTTTAGGGTGGAAAATAGTCCCTCATGCTTTGCAAAGGAAGGCAGAAGAATACTTCCATACAGTCAATTACATGAGGTGAGCCAGTTATATTTTTGTGGGGCGCAGTCAAGGCACACTATGCCTTTGTTAAAGTGTTGGAGACAATAGGTCATTTAAAAATCTAGGCTTTCAAACCATACCTAAAATGAAAACTAGAGGCTTCTAGGATATATGAAATAAAAAATAAAATAGCAAGAGATAATCACCGTCAGTCTCAATTCATGTAAATAATATCAGATCACTGTACAATCAATACTGAGGGGCAGATCTACAAGGCAGTGCCGCAGCGCGGCAACGGAAGCTCTGTGGCTGCGCCACGCTGCGGCACTTCCGAAGCACAGGAATGCGACATATTTACAACGATATGTCGCATTCCTGTGCTCTCCCCTGCGCTGACGCACAAACTGCTGCCATGTGCCGGCGCAGGCACCCTTGCACCATGGTGCAAGGATGCCTGCGTCGTGGGGAGATTGTTTTTGTGCAGTAAGGGGCACCTTCCTGCACAAAAACAATCACTACAGGCATTTTCCTCTTTCAATGCGTGCTGTAGAATGCAGCACGCTTTGAAAGAGGAAAAAACAAGGAGAAATGAAAACATTTCTCCTCGTTGCGCCTCGGTACGCCTCCCCTGGGGAGGCGTAGCATTGACACGCATTTCCAGATTTACGATTCCTCGTAAATCTGGAAATGTGCCTCATTCCATGGGTGTTGCGTGGGAACACATATAGCAACACCCATGGAAGGCCCCTTCCTCGCAAAGTGCTGCGTGTGAAGGGGCCATATTTACAAGGAGAGGAAAAGTCACGCAGGGTGGCTTTTCCTCTCCTTGTAAATATGGAGAAGTGAAATGCGCCTCCAGTACGTCACAAAAAGTGACGTACTGGTGGCGCAGGGGGGTTGTAAATCTGCCCCTATATGTTTTGTATGGCTCTAACTGAGAGCCACTAGTGTGAACACCAATTCTAAATCTGATAACTCACTGCTATGATGTAGTATCAACGGGCAACAAAAGTTGTTTCCCACTGTTGCTTCATCTTAAAGGAAGGCCTAATTGCTCTGACAGGGCTCTCAAAGAGCTGGTGGAGAGCAGAGGGCACAGCTTCAAGAGCCCAGAGCCCGCAAGTGAGAGACATGAGGTGTTGTTCCAGGTATTCAGCGAGAAAAACTAGGAGCACTTAGTTTGGTTAGGTGACAAAATTGGGGCTATTGGACCTCAGGCCTGACCAGTTTCAAGAAACATGTAAGAAGCACAGAAGAGTATTTTTTTTCTTCTATACCTTCCTTCAGAAGAGACACTCACTTAGTGATTGGAGTTCAGAGCTGATAGATAGGGACTTGTCTCGAGGAATGTCTCTCACCCATGTAGGGCTTAATTGATGACAGAAACATGTAGACTCACACCAACAGGCTTGAATTTCATTACCCATGCTAGGGTTTGGTTTTTAACCATAGAATTGGGAGGTTTGATCATTGAAAGGGACAAACTAGTAACTATCCTCTCCTCTATGCATTTTTATAGTGTTGGTCCCACTGTTAGGGATGGAATAAATGCTCTCTCTGAAGTTGTATAAAGAAACTGAAAAAACATGTTTTCCAGCAGCCGGGTAATCACTACATACCGATAAATATGTTGTGTTGAGGAGTAACCGGTGATAAAGCAAGCCTCTGGTAGTAGGTGAGGGTTTCCATCCTTTTTAAGGAGCACCTCTTTTTTTTTCTTGCTGGATACCAGGCACTCTAACTACGGACTTTGCATACCCAATATTGTGATGTTATGCTATTGTATTGGAAGGATACATGGGGTGGCGTAACTCTTATGTCATACTCCTTTCTTTTTTGTTACTATTTTAAAGGCACAGGAACCTCCCCTACTAAAAGGATTTGTTATAAGACCTCCACTAACGTTATACCTTCTTGTAGCTATTTCAAGGATCCCCACAGAGCAATAAGGAGTGATACGTTTAATTGCAGTAGTGAGCTATAGGAATTTAGAGAAGGACACTTAAAAGCCTTAAAAAGTGACATCTTAACGCCAAAGCTCCTGCTCGCCCTCAGCCACTTACTGGACTGGCTTGCATATTTGGCAGTGATCAACTACATCTAAATGCTTGAGTAGACTGTAGGCGTAGTGCTATTTATGTTTTTGTTCAGCTTCAGCCAAATGTTCATGCTAAAAAGTTTGGTAGCTTCTGTGACTTACATCCTCCTATGTAGTTTGGGAGCAATGTCAAGAGCTGAATTAGTCAACACATCTTGTGGGAGGTTAATTTTTTCTGCTGAATAATACCAGGGATTTACTGATTCTGAGTGTGCACTTTCTGGATTTGATGGCAGTGCTGTTCCGCCGGCGGAGTACGCAGAGTTTTGCCCAGTCCGCACTGTGCTTGGAGCGCTGAGTTCCAGCAAAACTCCACCAACCGCTGCGTGGCAAGAGTTTTTCTTCACACACGGCTTGCTAACGTTAAGTTGGTGAGCAAGAATTTGCGACCCCTAGCACAATTTTCAAGCGCTAGAACTCCTCACAACGAGATTTCTCAATGCTGGCGGTCAACGCAGGCCGCTACTATTCACGTTGAGAAAGCTGCCAATCGAGTAGAAAATCCACTCGCACAGCAGAAAGGAGCAAAGGCCTCTGGCACACTACGTGATGCTGCACGTGTTGATTTTACAGCGCGAAACAAGGTCTTGGAGATAAAAATCAGAGCAATGTACCAGAAATCAGCCGCTCGCTGAGCTCTGCCGAATCATCTGAGTTTTCACTTAACTGCATGGAATTCCACAGAGTGAAACTCTGTGAGTTCCACCCACCTCCAGTAAAAATCCTGCCCTGTGGTGATGCTCTGTATTTTGTTTTTTCCGCAACTGTCTGTGCACATTGTCCTGTGAGATATTTTAAGACATTTGTGACTGACACAAGAATATGTGAACCCACGGATGTTCAATAGGGTGTAAGGCAGTTGAAACAAAGTTCATTTCCTTGTGCTGACTATAAGATTTATCCATTTTAATCACTGAAAATATAACTTTTCAGGAGCACAGTATTTCAAATCATGGTAAATTATGTTTGCAAAAGAACACAAGAGTTTTTTTTCAGGGACAGCTCATGAAACAACAAACTGTCGGCTTTAATACCTAATATGCAACAGCTCATTTTTTCTTGAAATATATGTAAAAATAGCATTGTAATCCAGGCAGAAGTAGGAGTCCAGGCATAGCCACGAACAACTCATAAGTCCAAAATTCACTGTATTTTAAAAGCGGTTTTGGAGATCGCTAGGTGTGTGTGTGCGTCGTAAAGCTGTTCACCTATGTGTCCTTAGAACAGTCAAATCACTTTCCATCTCAATCATGCCCTCTTTCTCTTCATGTCTCTTTCTCACACCCCTAGTCCGCTCTCTCACCCTATTCCTCTCGCCTCATCTTTCTTCTGCTGTTTCTCACCCTGCCTTCTTCCCCCTCTCTTACCCCATCCCTCTGCCACCCAATCTCTCTTTCGCTTTTTCTCCCTTCCTCCGCGCTGCATCAAAGGATAAATGCAAAGTATTCTGTGGAATGAATAGCAACGCCCAGTCGCGGCTCCTGGAGGGAGTGCTGCGGGGCGGTGGGGCGGGGAGGGTGAGGGGCAGGGTGGGGGGTAGTAAACTCCGGCATACGGCCGAACAGAGGTAAGTACAGAAATAAATAAATAAAACAAATTACATTGCGCGCGCTGCAACGCCAAATGGCGATGCGGCGCACGCAATGTAATTCGTTTTATTTATTTGTTTCTGTACTTACCTCTGTACGGCCGTATGCCGGAGTTTACTACCCCCCAACCTGCCCCTCACCTGCCCCGCCCCACCGCCCCGCCCCACCTCCCTGCAGCACTCCCTCCAGGAGCCGCGACTGGCAACGCCACACAATAAAAGGTCACCCTATGCTGTAAGTAAAGTTCCAAAGTATAAATTAATAATTGCCTCAAACTCAGCATCTACTTTTTCAGGTCTATGTTAATTAATGGTACAAAAAGAGTTTGATCTTGCTCCCTGTCTTTTTTAAACCAATGGTAACACTGCATGCCTGTATCTGGGCGAATTTTCATATTGCAAGATTAGAAACATTTCCCTTACATTCCTGCAATTCTGCTAACCTCACCTGATAGTACATTAATGCATTTTTGCCTCCTTAATCTCTTCTTCCATGTTAAATGAGTAACTCACTCTGCGCATGTAAGTGCTGAGCCTGTCCTTCTGATGGACAGTGACAGGGAGAGCTGACTCTTCAGATGTAATTGGGCTACAGAGTAAACACACGTCGCTCTATGGCTCATTTGCTGGAGTGTGCATATGAGGGCGTAATTTAGAAACATACTTTCGCACAGGCACAATCCATTATCCACAGCAGACCATACTGCGCATGCCCCACAGAAGCGCACAATGTCTGCTAAATAGCAATGTCAACGAGCGGGCGTAAAAAATGCCCCTGTCACCAATTTCGACCCGTGTAGAACAATAGGGGGCGGGATGACAAGACCTCTTCCAACTCGTTGTAGGTGTTAAACTTCCATCCATTCCAGACGTTGAGATGGTGTCTGAGGTATGCCTCTGCTGCTCTATCTTTTTTAGGTATCGCCTAGGCAGCACGCATGCGCTGCTCTAGGAGGGCCTTTAGCCATCGGTCTTCACTTTTCAAGCACTGTACTCGTGCTTGTGGCGGCATCCACCTTGTGGGAGCGAGCAGCGGCGCGCCACAAGCACGAGTGCAGTGCTTGAAAAGTGAAGACTGCTCTCCCAAGCGCACGTGCGCACACCACTCGCGGGCTCACCTCCTGCTCCCCCTCTCTCTCACAACAATTAACTTTCGCGGCCGCGGGGCCGCGCTTGTGTTTCAGCGCTTGTTAATTGAAGTAACAATAGGAGACACGCTCCTCCTCTCACCCTGCTGTCAGCCTTATTTCCTCCGGCTTGTTTACGATTGTAGGCGTCTTTGATGTTTCTTGTTCTTTCGTGTTCCCTCCTCCTCCCTTTAGCTACAGGGCTTTTTTATCACTATCAATCAGCTGCTTTCCGCCAGCGGCTATTGATCCCCGCCTGTCTCTCGCCCTGTTTCCAGCTTCCTGCTCTATTTAATCTGCATCCCTCTGTCCGCCGCAGCCGTGTGACTGTTTCTACAGACTCAGAGTGCAGCGGAAGCCCCGACTGCCTCCGTGCCCGAAGCCTGTTGTGTGAGAACCGCCGGGCAGAGAGCTGCCTGCAGAGCAGGAAGTGCTCAGTAAGCCAAGACGCGCCATGCCCACATTCACCAGTGCACGCTGCCTGTAGTGAACCCGTATTCACCTGTGCATGCTGCCTGTAGTGTCCCGCTTTTTCACCAGTGCCAGCTTTCCTACTCTCAGTTTCACCGGTACACCTCTATGCAGTTTGTCTGTGTGCACTAGTACCTGCTGCAGGCAGATAGCATGATTTGAAGCAGATCAGCCGCTTTCACTGGTGCACCTCTCTGTTCATGCAGATGCTGCACTCACCCGCTGAGGCTCCGGGCAGTGAGCTAGGCTACTTTCCTCTTCGCCAACTTCACATTTAGGAATCCGGTGCAGGGGTGTGTCGCGAACACAGCATGCTTTTTCTCCAGCATTAAATCTCGCTCAGACAGGTTCTTCTGAAGCCCAGCATCAGAGCAGGGCTTTCAGGTGAGGCGCTGCTTTATCAGCAAGTACTGTCAACGCTCTTCGACCGTTTAAGTGCAGAAAGATTATTTTATTTTTGTGCCACACAGTTTTCAACATTGGAGACGTGCACTCGATAGCGCCAAAAGGGCATGGCAATAAAGCACTGCGCAAGTCTTTTTTAACATAAATTACTTTAGTGTGGTCACATTAGGGCTACTGACTTCAGACATCTTAATTCCTAGGAGGACAGGTTTGTTCCTTTAGTCCGGTTACTTACCCCGAGTGGGTTGCTTTACTTCCAACACAAGGGATTTGGTGGATGCTTGTTTTCTTACTCTCCAGAGAGGGTAATCAACTTGCGCTTACTTTTGGTAGGCGTGAGTGCTCAATTTCTCATGTGTGTAGGTCATTAGACTCTTGCTTTCACTATTTCTTGGTTAACCCAAGGATCGGTAGTTTTGTCTGCTTGCTTTGCCATGGAATAGGTTGCTGAACTGTCTTATTTCCCCGTGCATAGGTTTATTGGACTGTTTTGTTTATCTGGGGATAGATTTCCACTAATGTTACTTCGTTTCATCATTTAAGTGCACGATAACACAACAGCTGCTAATTATAGAATGTAGAAACAGCAGGAGTGCGGTATGGAGTGCTGTAAAATAATTTGTATCATTAACAAAGCAGACCGTGCCTCTTTCGCTCAATTCTATGCACTGATAATGCACATGTATGCAGCGGGATTACAAATGGCCACGAAAGAGGTAAAATGCTGCTTTTAAAGTGCTGCTATTTCTCGTCTCCCACCCTCTTTCCGTGGATGCCCTCTCTCAGCCTCCCACTGCTGATCACTTCTCACTCCAGTTGCTGCCCCCTAGTCCCACCCATGCTCTTATTTTAAAATTATTATTTTTGGGATATGTGCTGCATGACTAAACTCTTATAAGGGCCCAAAGGCGAGACCTATTGGCTATGCCAATGCTTGTTTTCCTTGAGTTTGCTTTTACAAACATGTTCTAACAAGAGTGTGTTGTCATTCAGCATGATTGCTGGAAGGCTGCCCTTAAGCTTCCAGTATACCAAATGTAGGTCCTGGGTGGCACCTCAAAACATATGGTGGGGAAACACTCCTAAGCCTTTATGGGCAATCCTCTCCTTGTCCATACAATTTTCAGTATTACTGAAAAAATATTGCATGCACCATTCAATTTTAAGGATGAACACCCATTCTTAACACCATTTCAACTTTTTGCAAGTTTGTAGCATCACTGTTAAAATGGGGTTTCTGGTTGGCTAGGGTATACAGCTAAGCCAGGCAGAACCCACCACTCTAGTCAGGGTAAGGGAGTTACACACCCAAGATAAGCCCTGATCACCGCCTTGGTAGCTTGGCAGAGCAGTCAGGCTTATCCCAGAGGCAATGTGTAAAGTGTTTGCACAACACACACATACACCAGTGACACATAACATACACCACAATAAGAACCTCCACACAAGGTTGTATAAAAATATCTCATGTATTGCAGATAAAACACATAGACCACATAAGACCATAAATCGCTGTGCCACTAGGCACTTGTCATAAAAATGCATTTTAAACACCTAGATCATAAACCACTTCACCAACCAGGAAATTGTCATGGCAACACAAGTGGTGTACTGAAGGACACCCTCATAACTTGCACAGGTTATAACAACTTTGTGAAAATACCATACACCACATTTAGTGCAATGAGCAACCACTTATATGTTGCATGTCTCATGAAACATCATGAAAACAACATTACTGTGCATGTATCATATAGCCGTTAGGGTATACATCAGTTAGGGCACACCTAAATCACCAGATACTCGGGGTGCCCAAAATCAGCACTTTCTACTTAAATTCTGCAGCCACAGCGCTTCTGCGCTTACCGTATGGGCTGCGTGGAAATTGTGAGGGGGAGGGTCAGGAATTGGACCTCAGTCGAGGGTTGCCACCCCATTCTGCTCTCCTATGCGCTCTCTCATGTGCCCCCAAAGGTATGTGTACAGCAAGGGGGAGACAGGCACACTCTGCCACCGCAGGTGGGGAGATCTCGCTTGGTCCCCGCAGGTAAAATGGCCCCTCAATTGCAGCTGCCCGCGAGTGCAGTGCAGCTGCGACATAAAGAATGAGGCTGCTCAATCCGGCCCGTGCCTTACACCAACCAGGCACCTGGTGAGGGTTGCAGCTGCCATCTCTCATGCTGCTGACTCTGCCCTTCCTCCTTGCTGCCTTACGGCAGCCGCCCTGTTGACTCCGTCTTTCAGCTTCTGTGCCTCCCACCGGTCAGGCCACATGCAGAGTTCTCCCCACTGTCTCGGGGGCTGGAGGCGCTGCTCCTCTCTGCATGCACGGCCCGTCTACTTCCTGGCAGTGACGTCAGGAACTCCGGGAGGCCGCGTTGGTCGCCTGGCAATGGCGGAAACACTTCTGGCTTCCTGGACAGCGCAGACTCGCACTCCAGGAATTGGGCGGGGCCATGCACCACTTAGGCTGGTTGCTAGGCAGCACCTGGCATCCAGGGAGCCCTCACTTCATGTAGGAGCAGCCTCTCCCTGCTTTGTCCTGCTTTCTTGGGCACAGCCCAGAACCCGGTCCCGGCGGTGCAATCACTGAAATACCCACAGAGCTCCCACAAGCACACGGGCCTCTGAGCAAAAAATAGCCCATGGGTACAGCAGTCGAAAGCTCCCAGGGAGAACGTAAAGCCTAAGGGAGTTCCAACACACAAAAGGAAATTCCAGTAAATTAAAAGCCCAATAACGTAAAGCACCAGGAACCTTCAAGTAAGCACAGCACAAGGAAACTTTCCACACTTTTAAAGTTCCAGGAAGACTTTAATGTCCCTGAGTCTTCCAAAACAGGAGGCAGCACACACAAGCCCTTGGAGATTCTTCATAAGCAGGATACCACAGCAGGGCAAAAAGAGTCAGTCCTTTTCCTCCACCACAGACAGAAGCAGCAACTGCAGGCCAACCCACCCCTCATTCAGAAAAGGCAGCGCTCCTCACACAGTCCTCCCATTCTTCTTCTTGGCAGGGTCCTCTTGTTCCTTGAAGTATTCTAAAGTCCTGGGGTTTAAGGTGTAATACTTATACT
Organism: Calotriton arnoldi; assembly: GCA_963921515.1. NCBI lineage: Eukaryota > Metazoa > Chordata > Amphibia > Caudata > Salamandridae > Calotriton > Calotriton arnoldi. The sequence continues at coordinate 350,296 of CAWUFW010013914.1, forward strand.
GCAAATTGTCATTGTTCTCTTTGCTGTAAGTGTCTCTGAGCCCAGTCCAAACCAGTCCTGTCCTCCCTGGTGCAGCATGACCACAGGGGGCGGAGACAGCATTGTGAAAAAGGAGACACAGCCTATTCAGGTGCAAGCAAAACTCCTCCCACCACTCTAAATGCAGACCAGGTCTATTCGGGACAGCAATGAGTCACCCCGGCAAGGCAAGACACACCTCAACCCCTCCAGTGACTGTCTAGAGTGAATGCACATCCCAGCTCCTGTCATTCAACACCAGACGATGAATACACAAACAGCCGGAGGCACACAGAATGGTAAAGTAATAAAATGGCCACTTTCTAAAAGTGGCATTTTAAAACACAGAATTTAAAAACCACCTTTACCAAAAGGTGTGTTAATAAATTCTGAGTTCAGAGAGCCTAAACTCAATTTTTCAATCTTGTTCCCATGGAAAGTTACACATTCAAGAATGTTACAGTGCAACCCCAATGATAAACCTATGGGACAGATAGCCTTTCAATAGTGAAAAACGAAATACACAGTATTTCACCATCAGGACATGTCACACACACCAGTACATGTCCTACCTTTCACATACACTGCACCTTGCCCATGGGGGTACTTTGGGCCTACCATTAGGGTGCCTTACATGTAAGGAAAGGGAAGGTTTGGACCTGGCTAGTGGGTGCACTTGCAAAACACACAAGAACTGGGGTGGCGTGGTGAAGCAAAATAACGATGGATTAAACCCAGATCTGTGACTGGGGGTGAATGTTTGCCATTGTGCAGCATTCCGTCCATCATCTTGTGTGTTTTGCATTTCGCCCTATGTGGGAAGGGTATGCCCAGACGTGGGTCCCGTGCTCACTACGCCACTGGAGTCAAGCTATTCTGGCTGATGAAGGCTGATAGCCTGAAACCGGTCCTAGGATGCTTGATTCCGGTCCAGGGAAGACATGGCTTGGCAGTTCGGTCTGGACTGTTCCCATGAGGCACAGGGTCAAGACTGATTTGCATATGGCTATGTCTGAACTGGGGTGGCGTGGTGAAGCAAAATAATGATGGATTAAACCCAGATCTGTGACTGGGGGTGAATGTTTGCCATTGTGCAGCATTCCGTCCATCATCTTGTGTGTTTTGTAGTGGGTGCACTTGCCAGGACAGCATGGCAGTTTACAAATGCGCGCGCAGACACTACAGTGGTAGGTCTGAGACACATTTACAGGGCTACTCAGATGAGTGGCACAACCAGTGCTGCAAGCCCACTAGTAGCATTTGATTTACAGGCCCAGGCACACACCGTGCACTTTACTAGGGAGGTACGAGTAAATCAGATTTGCCAATCATGGATAACCAATCATATCATAAATATACAGAGAGCATATGCACTTTACCACTGATCAAAGTACGATTGACACAACATGGAGGTGATCCAGAGAAGAATGCATAGATTATGAACAGCACAGACAAACCACCACACTTAAGAATGTATCTGGACCTCTCATATAGTTCAATGCAACATAACAAGGACCCCCTGTAAATATTCTAGGCTCCTAGGACAGGGTAATAATACAATATAAGGCAAATTTCCTAGGCAGTTAAATGGCTTAAATTAGTTTAAACACTCATCAACAAAAACATGAATGATAAGAAGAACTCAGCGTGAATAGAAGGAAGCTACATTAAAATATATTTAAAAATTGCTTTATTCATGATTATAACAGTTAATTATATATATAAGAAAAAATAATAAGAACATTCATTCCAATAATGTGATAGACATAATATGATTCTAATGCAGATTTGATGTTGAATAGCCAAACAATTGGTCTCGAATAAACAAAACATTAATATATATACATGAACAAACTAAAAGACAAAATGACATGAACAACAACAAATAGTGTGAGGTGGCTAACAGATGATTCTTCTCAGAGAAGTGTTCTTTATTATTTTTTCTTATATATATAATTAACTGTTATAATCATGAATAAAGCAATTTTTAAATATATTTTAATGTAGCCTCCTTCTATTCACGCTGAGTTCTTCTTATCATTCATGTTTTTGTTGATGAGTGTTTAAACTAATTTAAGCCATTTAACTGCCTAGGAACTTTGCCTTATATTGTCGTATCATATAGTTCACCACCTATTAGAGCACCGAGTTGTATAGAATTAGATCACAAACCACAACAACAAAAATTGTCACAGAATCACTGAATCACACTGATTTTAAAGAGAGATTTACAGAGAAGATTGTTGTCATGGAGTGAATCACTAATTTAAAATATGTAAAAAACACTATAACACAGTCCAACATTAAGAATGTATGAGACACAATTAAGAAGTCAGGATGGGTGAGAGAAGTAATATTGGTCTCTCTATCTCTCTCCTTTCTTAGAAAATCCACTGAAGACAAAACCAAGACAGGTGAGAGCATTAGGCCTCACGTATGTGCATGGTGTGCGAGCACAATAAAGAAGCATGGATAAAACAATTAATATAGCCCTGACGAAGGCCCCAGACCCACGTGGGCTCCTTGAGAGGGCTGAAACATGTTGGCACAGTAACAGGGGTACAACTGAATGATTGAATTCAGTAAAACCCAATAAATTCACATTTTTATCTATACCCCAGGTACCCTCCGAATAAAGCATAGCATTTGGGTATACCTTGAGGTATTGTTAACATATCACTCATCTGGATCCCTGCTTATCCAGTTTTTGCTTTATCTAAGAACTCCCATTCCATCCATGGTTGAGTCCGCCCGGGTAGTATCATCTTACCCAGGTATGGATAGGCGCCAATGATGAAGCATGTCTCGATAAGTGAGTGAGGCTTCTACTCCAATATCTTTGGATACCCCCATCCTTCAGGATAGGGTAGAGGGAGAACACAACATCCTGACTGAAGTAAAAGGCCATCATTAAAATTCCCCTCAACAGTTTTAAAACAGAAAGCAGTTTTGGAAGACCACTTAGATAATATGCAGTCCTAAATATGAAATAGCTAATAATGAAGGGGCAAATTAAACTGCTGCAGTTTAGAGGAAGATGCCATAAATGGCAGGGAAATGGATGAAAACAATCCACTGGTGAATGAAGTTTAGGCTGACAAGATAACAACTGGCACTACTCTTGCTAAGACTGTTATCAAGTAAAGAGTTCGCCTTGATGGGAATAGACAAGAAAGCACTGCCTGCAAAGGTAGGACATTGGTAAAAATGCAGGCATTAGAATTAAATGCAATGCAGAGAATATGAGCAAGTGGTGCCTATGTTAGAAACTATTTTCAGCGCTGAGGGATGAAGGAGTTGGTTTTTATTACATCATACACTGATGTGGCAGAGACAGCTTTATATCTATCACTTAGATCGCTTACATTTAACCAATCAGCCAACTACGCTGAAACCGATCATGGGTTGCTTGTGTTCCGGTTGAGAGAGGTCCTGGCTAGCAGTTCGAGCTAGACTTTTGGAGCAGACCAAGTCTGATTTCCATGTGGCTGGGTCTAATCTAAGGTGGCATAGTGGGCAATAAAAGATGGACTAGGGTTTGAGGCAAGATAAATTACCAGTGTCAGAAATGAATTTGAGTATTCCATCTATCACTTTTTTGTATTCCTCAGTGCATTTAACCTCCGGCAGGAGGTGTTGCTGGACAGTGAAAAATGTGGGGGAGTAGCTCTTGACCCATGTTTCTAAATGATAACTGCTATACCTGTCAGCCTTAGGGTGGTCTTCCCTCAAAGTTTTTGCCTTATTCATCCATTTTTGCTGATCTCATTTTCGTTGGCCTTAGGATTCTGGGCACTTTACCACTTCTGTCCAGTGCTAAAGTGTGTGTGCTCACTTCCCAAAACATTGTAACATTGACTTACACCCAATTGGTCCATTTAATTTACTTTTAAGACCGTAGTAAAGTGGTACTACCTGTACCTGTAAATTATATACTACTAGTAGGCCTGCAGCACTTATTGTGCCACCAAGTTAAGTAGCCCTTCAAGCATGTCCTAGGCCTGCCATCACAGGCTATTTGTGGAGTTATAAAACTGCCATTCGACCTGGCAAAATAAACCTTTTGCCAGGCCTAAGCCTTCCTTTTTAATACATATAGGTCACCCTAGGGTAGGCCATAAACATCTCAAAGGAGAGGGTGTAGTGTATGTAAAAAGTTGGACATGTACTTTTAAATTTTCCATGTAATGGTAGTAGCAAACTCTTATCTTCGTTTTTCACTACTGCAAGGCTTACCTCTTCCATTTGATAGCATTGGGTTACCCTAGTACTTTTAGTAAGTGATAACTTTCAGTTGGGAGCAGGTAGAGATATTGAGTTTGGTGTCTAAAGAATTGTAATTTAAAACCCTCTTTGATGGCAAAGTCTGATTTTAAGTCACAATTCTGAAAATGCCACTGCTAGAAAGCTGGCATTTTCTTGTTGCAACCATTTGGTGCCTACAGCCTGTATCCTTGGTCACATGATTAAGTGCATCTGGCAATTGGCCTTTGAGTATAGCTCCCAGACAGTGAGACAAAGGGCGTTGGCAGGATGGGCCTTCTCTGACTTGATAGGGGATAGAGGATCTGTCACCTACCACACTTGCACATCACAATGCCTCTGCATCAGCACACTCACAAAGGGTTTGGCACTAGTCTTTTGAGCCCCCGACAAGCTGAGGCCAGCGCAAGGAGGCAGGAAATTCCAAACACCTCCTAGGGTGGAGGACCTCCAGAACCTTCTCCTACTTCAAAACTAGCAACAGGTATAAATAGTGTACCCCCACACTCAACTCCTCAGTGCACCTCTGTAAAAGACTCAGAAGGAGTGCTGTGCTGCTCCGCTGCAGAAAGACTGCTACTCTGCTGCCCTGCTGTGCTGCTGCCCGAGGGAAAAGGACTGGACCAGCATCTTGAACCCAAGACCACCAGAGTGACTCCAGGGATCTAGTTGGCTGTTCTCCTCATCAGAGCCCTAGGGACAGAAAAGGCACCAAATCACCTTTCACCCAGCTGCTGTGAATCTCACCCCTCAAGTGGTACCACCCTAGTCCTGAACCCTTGGAAGTAGGCCTGAAGGTACTCTGCCAGCCCACCTATGGTCTTATGGGCAGAACTGATGCAACGCAATGCATTGAAACCACCAGAATGATGCATCCCCAATGCAGGACCTTGCATCACGGCCAGCAGTTCCTCAGAACCACCACTGCATAATGCATCCTCGATGCAGGACTTCACATCTCAGGTCCTGGTAACGGCATCCTCGAAGACAATGCAGGACATCGCATCGCCTCCTACAGCTCCTTGAAACTTTGACACAGGATTTAACATCGTAAGCCCCCCTTGTCGACGGCATTCTCGACGATGACCTAGGACCTCACATCACAGCTCCTTCAGAACTGTTGCTGCATGACGCATCCTCAATGCGGGATCTTGAAATGGTCCTCAACCGGGATTTAAAGTACTTTGTTCAGTGGGTCTAATTTGGTCCCTGTATCCAGCCCATGCTCCATCACGGTCTGCTGAATTTTTTACTTGGTCCGGGCACGACCAGATAACCACAGTTGACTTTTTATGCTTCTAGGCACTATTTTCACATAAATCTTTAAAATTGCATATCTCCGGTTCTACTAATTGAATTTATGTTGTTTTGGTTTCAAATAATTCATTAAATTGTCTTCTATTTTTCTAAATTTGTGTGGGATTCTTCTTGTGTTGTGTTTTCACTTTGTCACTGCTTGAAGTGCTGCATAAATACTTTACACATTGCTTCTAAGTTAAGCCTGACTATTTTTGTGCCAAGCTACCAAGGTTTAACCTTTCAACCTGACAGGAGTTGTGGTTGCTGGCTAAGTAGGATTTCACCCACCTCAACCAGTAACCACATTTCCTACAAGAACCTACAAGGATAACATGGGTCTTACTTAGGTTTGCCTCAAGTTTATTACATATATATTGGTATAAATAGTTTTACCACTTGTTATTGTGGAACATGAACTCTTGCTTAAAAGTATGTCGATGGTTAATAGTATGTCGATGGTTCTGACAAGTGTAGTCTAGATAAACTCAAATAGACCATTAGCAAAATACAAGGCTAATCCAACTTTCTGCCATCAAAGAATTGATCCAAATAGCAATTGCAAGTATGTATGAGTCATGTGCAATACAAAAAACGTCCTCTTGTTATTTAATTTTTTCTGTCCTGAAGGAGTTCAAGGTGGATGCACCCAGCTTTGTGTAATAGCAGTTCCATAGACCAAAAATTTAAATAACGTCTTATCAATGTATAAATTCTCTAAGTGGTAAATTATTAATTTCCTTCTGAAAATCAGTTTTCCCAAAAGATTTCCTTAATTGATCCATGTCATTTACAGTAATCAAATAAGGTAAATTTGCATTCTTTGAAAAATGTATTATTATTTTACCAGAAATTATCATGAAGGAGACCAGGAGTATGGCAGTACAAACTAATAATTTCTATCAAAAAAGCTCATTCATTTTCCCCTACCCCTATCACAAAGGTCTTCAAACTGTGGCGCACGCCCCTCTGGGGGCCCGTGGGTGTATTTCCAGAGGGGCTCATATGCCTCATACAACTACTTGTAAAAGAAGATGGCCTGGAAGTGCAGACTTTATTTTGCACATTTTAAGGCTGTCTTCATTTACATACAGCCCTTGAAGTGCTTAAATAAAACTATTAGAACTGTGATCCTGAGTGCGATGGTGGCAGGGTCAAAAAAATGCATAAAAAGAGCAAACTATTTTGTAAGTGTCTTGTCTTTTCACTTTTAGTTACCTGAATACAAAATAATGAGGAAACCTTAATTGAAAAATAAATGCAAGTTAAACTAATCGGCTGAAAATGCACTCTTTTATGTTAGGACATTTTAATTGGTTAATGTGATTACTGAGGATGTGGGGAACAATGACTTTAGTATATATAGTGTTACGAGGTCCCAGCCTGGAACAGAAAGCATTGTGAGTATGCAAGTCATTATTTGAAAATTGCATTAATTTATCTGCAATATGAGGTAGGCTGCTTCAAAATGACTGTGTTTAAGATAAAAACAAGTAATTTCAATAATAGCTAAAATCTACCTAGTGCAAACATTTCTATAAGGGTTCTATTAAAAGCACACTTTCTAGTGATCTAGAGATCAGTTTATAACACCCTGACTTTACCTATCAAAAAGAATAACTTTTTGCTATCATGAAGCTTTAAGTGACTGCATCAATTAAAGTCTATACTGGCTGGCAAGGCGCCTTTACATTAGGTGACCTTCTCTTCAAATAATATAAAATCTAGGTCAGTGTTATTCCTGTAGTGGCCCAGAACAAATATATAGTCATTGGTGTCCACCACCCCTGACAGATTCAGCAGGTCCTGGACTGCTGGCCTGATTTGTCACCTAGCTCCAAAACCTGTTCTTTCAAATACATCACCATCAATTTGGTGATTCCCTGAGGAAAATAGCTGGCAGCCGTCAAACTCTCCCAAAAAACATTATATATTTGTGAATCTTTGTGAAAAGCTAATGCAAATTGGAGAGGTTAATGGGCATTTTGGTGTATGCCGCTGTAGAAATATTTGTGAATTTGGCCCCTTTGGGATAATTCATAAAGATACAGAATTAGAATTGCAAAGCATACAGCAATTCCTTGGGACTCCAGTTCAATAGACAAAGCTATGGAGATAGCACAGTTTTTTTTTGCAACAACCATACATAAGGAATTAGACAAAAGACTCCAGCATCCCTCATATTGAAAAGACATGCAACCAATTGGGATTCCTGCAAACGTCTAAATGTAAATGAACTTCTAAAAATCATCATGGCTACCAATCCATCCTTGCATTCGGAAGAAGCTTTTCCAGAAATGCAGATTAGAGCATGAACTGAAGTTATTCCGCTTTTACTCATTAATTTAAATACTTCACTAATGGAAGGCATCTTCTCAGAAGCGCTTTGGGACCAGTGGCAATTTTACCAATAGCTGGACACATCATTGTGAAAAAAACAACAAAACAAAATCCACCCACTACACACATTACCAATACTAACCTCTATAACAAAATTCACCCTGGATTCAGGGCAAAACACTGCATCACTTCAGTCATGCATCACATTATTGATGACATCCTCATATAACAAGAAGAAGGAGATTGCTGTCCACTAGTGTTCCAAGACATAACAGCAGCTTTTGACACTGTAAATCATGCAACCTTACAAAGCATCCCCTGAACCAGAATAGGCATTGAAGGCACTGTAATTAAATGGTTCCATTCCTACCTGAACACAATTCATTAAACTGAATGTATTCAAATCATGTAATTAGCTAAAACTGGTGTATTACTCCTTTCCCACCACCTCTTTACCCTCTGCAGGGAGACCCTGTCATAATTGCAGGCATGGCCAGCACAAGTAAGCGCAGTGCGGCGTGGTTGGGGTGGGTCGGAGTGTGGGGGGAAGTTGACAGATGACGGGATGGTTAAAATTAAATTAAAAAATAAATAAAACCACTTACCTTGCGCTACGAGTTTTTATAATGTACGGTATAGCAATTCCTACTGATTAATTTAACTTGCATTTCATTTAAGCTGTGCCTCATTTTATATGTAGTTACCTGAGGCTGTAAGACCGAAAAATGTTTACAAATATTTTGCTTATTTTAGCCACGTCTTTGACCACGCCCCCACGCTCACTCACCCCGCCCCCGTTGCACGCAACATCACAGTTCCCATCCTTTTTTTAAAGCACTTCGACCACTGAGAAGGGTCACATGACAATGGCCTCGCCTGTGATAGGTTGCTCATTCCTTTCTAGACATGGGGACAAAGTGGCTTAGGTGTGGACAGGATGGGTAATCTTTGCAGGATGGTTGGAGGAGGAGATGTAACCAGCTGTGAATACATTTCAAAGGGCCATACCTGCAGCACACAAAAATAAACCTCACACCAGACCTGCCCTTGTTTTGGGCACCCCAGGCAGTTGGAGGCCAAAACCAAGTAGGCCAGGGGAACTGGACTGAACTCATTTGGGAGGGGGCTGCACGTTGCTCCCCGCAGAAAGGCCAGCACTGAGGATAAGAGGTGACCCTCTAGGACCCCAAATCAGATCACTCCTGGACCTGTGAAAGATTCAGAAGAAGGACTGCCCTGCTACCCAGCTGTTAAATGGACTGCCTTACTGACCTCTTGTCTGAGAAAGGAAGAAAGAATGGACCTGCTCCCTTGAACCCAGGATCACCAGTGTGACTGCAAGGGCTATCCTGATAGCCTCCTGTGTGAGTGACAGGGAGACACCAAGCTTCCACAGGCCTCCCTGCAACTGCCCAGCTGCAACTGGACCTGCCTGGGCTGGCTTGCGCCATGCTGCTGGCCTCTGCTTGTATAGAGTCCTGATCCACAAGAAGTGACTCCCAGGTCCTGGACCCTTGGTTGGCAGCAGAGTGTACTCCTCCTGAAGAAAAGGTAAAAATACAGAAATGTAGGCTATTCACAACCACGAACGGGCCAGTTCGTGCCCACAGTGACTGTCCACGACGACCATCAACACGAGGCCTGCACTTCACGCTAAAATGGCGACATTGCCCAGTGACCGCCAATGCAAACCTCCGGTGCCATCCTGCTCTTCACACTACAGCGACAACCGTCCGTAACCCTCGACCTGTTCTTCATTCCAAAAGCCTCCTTCTTGCAGCCTCCTCCAACATGAATGGAACTCTTTGCCCCAGACTTGAGAAGGTAACTTTTCAGCTGGCCTAATCTAGTCCCTGTATCCGACCCGCACTCCATCACAGCAGGCCTGAACTTGTAACTTACCCAGGGCTAGTACAATCAGATAACCACAAGTGACACTTTCTGCAGCTTGGTGGTTTTTTTTTACTGGAAACTTTAAAACTGATGGATTTTGTCTGTTTAGGTATCATTTTATTTATTAAAATGTACTCTATTTTTCTACATTGGTTAGGAGTTAATTGATGTTGTGTTTTCACTTTATTACTGTTTGTGTGCTGCATTAATAATTTACACATTGCTTCTAAGTTAAGTCTGACTGCTTTTGTGCCAAGCTAACAGAGGGTTAACCACGGGTTAATTCAGTGACTGTTTGTGGTTCACCCTGACGAGGATTGTGGTTGTTCCCTGTTTAGGACTTCCATCCCTTTCAAGCAATAACCCAATTTCTTACAAGGATCGCATGAATGTAAATTAGGGACAAGATGAGCTGACAAGGTGGATATTAATTGTGAAGGCATTGTGTCATGGCATAGCTCTTTTCTCTTTGTAATGCTTGTAATTATTTATGCACAATTATGTTAGAAACATACCACACATAATATGAGAACATTGCCTGTTTGCTCAGTTTTATGAAACTGGTATTATCTGTAGCTATGGAACTAATTTATAACAGATTAAGGGCCCGATTTAGAGTTTGGCAGATGGGGGTTTACTCTGTCAATGGTGATGTAGTTAAGTACTCTGTTGCCCCGACGGAGTCCCCGCCTACCACATTTTGAGATGTTACACAGCCCACTAGACATCTCAGGCATTGGTAGGATCTGCCGTGACACCTGTTCCTGTCACTGCATTGCAAGTTTGACAGACAGATCCGTCAACATGACGGAGCTGCACAGCAAACTCACTACAAAAAAACAAAAAAACAATGCCCCCCCCTCACCATGGGAGCTTTCTCCCATAGCGAGGGGGGCATTTTTCAGTTTTCACTACCCCTTACTGCCAGGCTTTACCTGGCGATCACAGACAGTGAAAGCTGGCCATATGTTTATTCACTCTAAATCAGGTGGGCGGACACATTGCCATACCTTTGACAACCGGTGCTTAATTTGCAAACAAATAAGTGCCAGGGCTCTCGTGAGGAGGCCACTGCACCTTGTACCACACATTGCCCCTATCAGCTCCGCCAATGATAGTAACAACACAAGTACTAACAGTCACACTCCCTCAAGTGTGACAATTCAGACTATTTCAAGCCCCCAAAAGGTATAAAAATGGTTGGGTGGCAGGTAATATTCATTTTTAATGTATAGTGAGTTATTTATTAAGTGTTGTTGTGGTCATCTCTAAATTAGCCAGACAGCTCCACCTTGACCTTGTGGCAGACTGTCTCAGGCCCCGGTGCTGACAACTAAGTGCCGGAACCGAGCACCGGAAACCACTGGCTCAAATTAAGCACTACTGACAACTCTTATTCTGTCGGGTCGTCAGAGGTTATGTTTGCGGCGGCAACATAGTAGTCTCCGCTGTTGATATAGTGAAGGTCTACCCGACTCTAAATGAGACATTTGCGATGGAGTACCCTCCCCACCACACTCTAAATCGGTCCCTAGGACCACTTATATTTTAGGGTCACTGCTTTTAAACTTCAGTTGTAACTGGGTGTTTTTACTCATGGTTACAATGGATACAATTCATGTCCATCTGAAATGTTAATTCTGTGTCTCAATAAAACAAATAGGATCTGATTACAGGTACCCCTGCTTTGGATGCCATAATTGATGCACCCTATATAAACCGACACAAAGGTGAAATTTATCAGCAGCAATAATAGTTGCCTGAATATCATGGAAAGTGGAGCATAAGATGCAGGTTTTGGTTCCAATGCTCCAAAATCTGCATGCCAGTTTTTTAACAGGGCATTTTTCTCACCTTAAGTTCCAACAGGTTTGAGCTGCCAGAATTTCACAGGATGTGGAGGCTTTATCGAACTCTGGGATTACTGGGTGGAAAAAAAAAGTTTGCAAGACTTAGAATTGCAATCCCTGAGCAAACAGGTATTTCCACAAGGATCGCAATTTACAGAGACACTTGTAATAAGGCCCTATAGTGTACCTTTAGCCCGGATACCAAGGTATCCTAACTCCACATTTCCGGAAAGTGCATATGCAGAGAGATTGAACTCAACTCAGTTGAACTAGAGGATGATCGGTGTCCTGCAGAGCTGCGCGGTCATCTTTTCACAACATTCAGACCAACACATTATGAAAACACTAAAATAAATTGCACAAAGTCATGAAAATAATAAAATGCAGAAAATGCAAATAGCCTGCTTACTCACTCACGAATAAGGCTACAATAAAAGTACATGTTTTTACTACAGACTACATTAAGTATGCCAATAGTCAAGAACATTGCCATCTAACATTAATGGATCCTAACTATTTCTTCAGCAGGACCATAATTCTGCAAGTGCATTTTACGTACACAGAGGATTTACCACCTGTCATCACATCTAAGTCAGTCAAAAGCACCACATACTCAAAGCCTGATTTAGTTTTTCGCGGCTGGGTCACTCCATCACAAACTTAGAGGATATCCCGTCTGCCTTTTTACAAGTGCGGTAGGATATAATACACTTGTAATAAGGCAGACGAGATAACCGTCAGGTTTGTGAGGAAGTAACCCGCCCACCAAAGTCTAAATCAGGCCCTCAGTCTATAATTAATGATGATGTAATTCTAAGCTACAGAAACCAAGAAAGAAAACAAACACACCTTCATATGATGTATAACTGTACTGGGGCACTAGCGCAGGCACATACATGTGGACAGGTGGGCTACTGTAGGGCTGAACTTAAATGACGACTTCTATCTTTAGAGCTTACAAAAAAGTTCCCTATCTGATTGCGCGAACCCAAGTTAACTCTTCCAAGTGAAAGAATATCCAGGCCCCCAAAGAGCGGGTGAGTGAATGGAAAGCCAGAAATAGAGTGCGTAGATCAATAGGTTTGACTGAGAAAGCGTTTGCATTCTCAAGGGAGAAGATCATTGTGTTTCTAAGTGGCTCGGAGATATGATCCCTGGCCACTGTGAATGGAATGGAAACTGGATGCCATCAGAGGGAGATGCAAGCGCTAATGTGGTGAGGTAATGTGGTAGAGAATAGCCCTGCCGGAGGAATGCGATGCCGCCCCGAAGGATCTCAAACAAATGTTCAATCATGCATCGCGAGGAATGGAGACTGTAAAAAACACTCCATTTTCTGTGCACAATCTACACTATGCAGTGAGAAAATTTGCATATAAAAAGAAAACTTACAAAATATTGACTTTTGATAGCTGAATAGTTCCAGTGACTTGAAGTATGCGGTCAATCATAGATGGTTAAAGGAAAGGAGCAGAAAGAGGCTTGATATCCAATTGCATAAGCAATATCCCAGAAATAACAAAGGTAACACAAGATGCATGTTGGAAATCAGGAGATGGTTCAGATACACTCCTGACATTCTTTCAACCGTGTTAAGGAATGGATGGGAGAAGTGATCAATTTTATAATATAAAAGCGGATCAGCAGTTAAATTAGCATAAAAATCTTCAAACTTGATCCAAAAACTCTGGAGCTGAGTGGATACGAAATTCCTGATCGAAATGCATTCGCCTTTTTAAGAAAAATTTCAGATTTCCTGAAGGGTTATAAGCTTTGTCTTCTGATGGACATACACATGTGTGACCTGTTATTCACTCTGAAATAACTGCTAAACACGGCTATCCGATACAGTGATCCTTTATTTCGGTCTAACTAAGTTGAACATCTGCAACTCTTTATTAATTTGATTGTGCTGAGTTTAGCCAGCACTTTAGAAAATACATGATTTGGAAAGGCAAGGTTGTTTTAGTTACTTTCTGCGAATTTTAAACTTCGGAATTAAAAACACTGCAATGTATAATTAATTGCCCTACCGTACTCTATTTTAAATGGGTGTCAAGTTTATTTGCCTTTTTTTAATTGTTCCTGAATGTTCACTTATGCAATAGTAAAATAGTTAAACAAAAAATAATTCTTCATGATCATTTATGAAAAAGTCCTGTTTTTCTAAAATTAATTTGAAATTTGATTCTTCTTGAACCTAATATGCAAACTACACGAAACCAATTAGCTAAAGGAACGGTTTTATTGCTTAGATAATTTAGCTATTTATATGTGTACAATTCACTTAACGTTTCTGTTTTGTCTTATGCCTTCATTCTGATCCAAGCAGTAAAAACGTTAACGCAGGCATCGGCAAGCACGAAATACTGTATGCAAATTTAAGGTGTGCGGTAAAACTACATTTAAAGTTAGCACACATGTGCTAAACCTTCATGCGGTAAAACTAAACCCATCAATATGAAGCTGGCTGAGCCTCACACAAACAAGTAGAATTGGCCCTGAAAAACTCCCATAGCCAAAAACAGATGACAATTAAGGAAAACAAATACTATTTTGCAAAGTGCAAACAGACATAAGAACTCAACAAATAGAAAACAAATCAAATAGAACATCAGCAACACAAAATATAAAAAAAATTAAGGAAGTGCATGAATGTGCAACAGTGATCTTGTGGCTTCAGTGAGGAACACTGGCAAACAACCGACCAACAGAAGGGCAAATCTGAAAAGCCCTGGCCTATCAATGAAGTCCTCACAAAAATTCACTCCCACTAACGCCGATGCATTTCTTTTCAGCTATTTCACTGCTCTTCGGTAGATCCCAATGATGATCCAGTGTGGCATACTGCTGTCAGAAGAGAAACAGGCTGCATAATGCCAAATGGCACTTCCAACCCTTAGATGGAGGGACAGGCCCAGGATGCACAGAATAAAGAGCAGTCCCTTTACCAAATCAGAATCTGACAACATATCACCTTAATATAGAAATCATAGACAACATCCTGTCTGAGATGGCCTGCAGTCAAAAATGAGGGGGGGGAGGGTTCAGGGGGGGGCACCAAAGTGCCTGGCTCAAAGATGCTTGCACTGCTGTGAGGCTCTTCCAGCCAGGGAAATCATCCAGCATGAACCTCGTTTTACAGGCATCAACTAGCATCAAAGAGCAAAGATGGTATTGCTTAAAGGGCATAGAACACATTGGTGGGGAGTCGGGAGGGCCAGATGATGAGAAGTGTGTCATCTGCAGCTTGTCCTTGCCTCATCGAATGCCTACAGACTACTTGTAGATCATCTTGTGCCTCTTCCTGGTTACGATACAAAAGGGGATGATGGACGGAACGTTTGAGCCAATCAAACACTCACCCCCAGTCAACTGATCTGGGTTAAATCCATCATCATTCTTTAGCTCACTCCACCACCCCAGTTCAGACATGGCCATATGCAAATCAGTCTGACCCTGTGCCTCATGGGAACAGTCCAGCCCGAACTGCCAAGCCATGTCTTCCCTGGACCGGAAACAAGCATCCTAGGACCGGTTTCTGGCATTCCAGCCGTCATCAGCCAGGCTTGCTTGAATCCAGTGGCAAAGTGAGCAAGGGACCCACGTCTGGGCATACCCCCGCCAACTTGGGGCGAACAAAGCGATACAAAAGGGGATGATGGACGGAACGTTTGAGCCAATCAAACACTCACCCCCAGTCAACTGATCTGGGTTAAATCCATCATCATTCTTTAGCTCACTCCACCACCCCAGTTCAGACATGGCCATATGCAAATCAGTCTGACCCTGTGCCTCATGGGAACAGTCCAGCCCGAACTGCCAAGCCATGTCTTCCCTGGACCGGAAACAAGCATCCTAGGACCGGTTGCTGGCATTCCAGCCGTCATCAGCCAGGCTTGCTTGAATCCAGTGGCAAAGTGAGCAAGGGACCCACGTCTGGACATACCCCCGCCAACTTGGGGCGAACAAAGCGATACAAAAGGGGATGATGGACGGAACGTTTGAGCCAATCAAACACTCACCCCCAGTCAACTGATCTGGGTTAAATCCATCATCATTCTTTAGCTCACTCCACCACCCCAGTTCAGACATGGCCATATGCAAATCAGTCTGACCCTGTGCCTCATGGGAACAGTCCAGCCCGAACTGCCAAGCCAAAGACGTGGGTCCCTTGCTCACTTTGCCACTGGATTCAAGCAAGCCTGGCTGATGACGGCTGAAATGCCAGAAACCGGTCCAAGGATGCTTGTTTCCGGTCCAGGGAAGACATGGCTTGGCAGTTCGGGCTGGACTGTTCCCATGAGGCACAGGGTCAGACTGATTTGCATATGGCCATGTCTGAACTGGGGTGGTGGAGTGAGCTAAAGAATGATGATGGATTAAACCCAGATCAGTTGACTGGGGGTGAGTGTTTGATTGGCTCAAACGTTCCGTCCATCATCCCCTTTTGTATCGCTTTGGTCGCCCTAAGTTAGCGGGGGTATGCCCAGACGTGGGTCCCTTGCTCACTTTGCCACTGGATTCAAGCAAGCCTGGCTGATGACGGCTGAAATGCCAGAAACCGGTCCTAGGATGCTTGTTTCCGGTCCAGGGAAGACATGGCTTGGCAGTTCGGGCTGGACTGTTCCCATGAGGCACAGGGTCAGACTGATTTGCATATGGCCATGTCTGAACTGGGGTGGTGGAGTGAGCTAAAGAATGATGATGGATTAAACCCAGATCAGTTGACTGGGGGTGAGTGTTTGATTGGCTCAAATGTTCCGTCCATCATCCCCTTTTGTATCTTCCTGGTTACAGCAGTGGCCTAGGGTGGAAACAGTGTCTCCCAGCACTGACCCTAGGGCTCTGCTGTTATACTATAAAAGGGTGTAGGGAAGATAATTTACTCTAACACACCCGGTACTGTATGTTTTTAAACATATGTAGGAAACCAATAAGGGAAAACAGGTGTTGCTAAGGTATTTTTTGTATAAAGAGACCCCCATCAGGTGCTATCCAAAAGTTCTCCCTGGAACATTGGTTGAGCCCACCATGGTTTATAGGGACCAGGATGACACCCAATGAGGAAGCATGCTACTAATAGAGCGGGTGATAGTGCTAATAAAAAAGAATAATGATTCCTGACAAAGAGTTATCTTCCACTCATGCTCTTTCTGTAGAGTATTTGGGCTATAAGGTACCTGTTTTTTTATTATCCTCCTATCAAGTGCCAGAGGCCTTGGAGAGTACATGCTGGTGGGATTGGGTTCCTGCTAACAGAGGCCACAACTTAATCCATAGAGGCCTGAGTCAATCCTGCTGAGGGCATTTTCTGTGGACCGGGCCTTGCAGCAGGAGATGCCCTGCTGGTGATCTGTTTGGCTGGATAAGGGTGGATACACCCCACACACATAGCCCAGATGTGAGTGGAGGCCAGGGGAAGGAGACAATAAACTTTCACCGATTCTCCCCACACTGCTGCTCTGCGATGTCCCCTCCGCCCATGATATTTTACAACAGTGTGCCTGGCAGCTTGATGGGTGTGCTTGTGCCCCCCACTGTTCGCACTTGTATGGAGCATACGAGGCTCATTTGTTGCAGTCAAAGGCCACTTCAGGGTCTCATAAGAGGCAAGATTAAGTGACTTTGGCTCCCATCCAAATGAGTTCATCCAGGTTAAGCAGAAGGATGAGGGGGAAGGATTAGGACTGAAATTGCAGGTAAGTAACCCTGACTCTTTGAGGTGGGTCATAACATGTTACAAAGCCTGCACCAGTACTCAAATCCAGAAGATGTGTTTGGGAACTTTCCCAAAACCTTCTTTCCATGAGCAAACTAATTGCACAGGCATCAACGTGAACTGGAATATGAAGGCCCCCATTTCCCCACTGAGTGCTGTAGTTCAAAACACTTTCAAAAGCAGGACTAAGTAGCTAATCCATCCTTAAGACACCTGGTGGTGCATCAAATAATGCACTTAAGGCCTCCACTCTCACCACCATCACAGTTGGGAGGCAAAATAAGGGGGAAATGATCACAAACAAATACATTTGTCTTTTTATCCTAGGAGCACTGCTGGTGAATGAAAACAAGATAAATGGGCTGAACCTGCCTAGATCTTTCTGGCCCCACTGGAAGATCCTCCCTCGTTGGAAATGCAGAACAGTCCAATAATTATAGATGACAAAAATACTCCCTCACAAAGAAGATGAGATCAGTGAAAGAGAGACTTGACAAACAGGGAAAACGTATTGAAGCAGCAGAGCAAGGTATTTCTAACATCGAAAATGACCAAAAGAGAAAAATGAGAAACTCAGACATGGAACAGAAAAAAGTGCTTCAAATTATCAAAGCTAAAAGTGAGGACCTTGAGTCAACATTGTTCAAAAAATAACCTACGCATTTTGGGTCTACCAGAGTCAACTAAACAAAAATAATAGAATAGCACTTTGAAACTATGCTAACAGTTCTATCAAACAGTTTCTCCAAAATCTCGACATGCACACAGCTCACTTGCCCCCTGCGCTACGCGCTCCCTGCATGTCCCATTATCGCCAGGCTACTAAGATTTAAAGACCTTGCTTCACTTGGTAAGCAAAAAAAAAGAGACATCAAATACAGGCAATTCAAACTCATGTATCCTGATTTCACTATCATTGTGTAAGTGGAACGCTAACAGTCTCTGTCTGAAATTACAACAAGCGGGTCCACCATAAACGATGCTAGTCCACCATACACTATCCCAAAATCATTTAAAGATTACCTGTGAGAAAGTTGATTATTAATTGAGGTGGATGGCAATCCACCACAAGTAATAATTGTATTATTCCTGTTCAGTCCAGTAAAGCTTTCAGTGATTTAAACCTGAGCTCAACCCTGGGTAGCTTTGACACCAAAATGACAAAAGCCAAATAATGGGAACGGAAGATGAGAATGTTTTCAAGTTCTAAAAATAGAGTTGTTAAGTGCAGACCGCGGTTATCTGGTTGTGCTTGACTGGTACCTATGCACAATTTCAGGCTGACCATGATGAAGCACAGGTCGGATGCAGAAACCAAGTTCAACCTAGTCGGAAGTTTTACCTTCTGACTTAGTCTCTGTAATGGATGTCAAAAATCCTCAGCGGGGCAATGCAGTAGGCTGAGGCCAGGAAGGGCTCCATGAGGCCTAATAGCTGTCAGACAAGGTGCTAGTGGAGCCATTGACTTTTGGCAGAAAAGCTTTGAGCAGGTGAAATTCAAAATTCACGCCCAAGGAAGGTCCCTCACCAGTGGGATACTTTTGATGCCTACACCCATGAAGATTTCTCTTTTCAGACTTAGTCGCTTTTTTGTATCTTGGATTCCTCCAGCGGGGCAAGTCTCCATGAGGCAGGATATGTTCTCCACAACGCCTCACTGAAACAGATTTGCTGCTGTGGAACAGCTCAGCGCAGGAGCAACCTGAATCTGTGACCCAGCTGTAATGCATCTTTTTCAGATTGACTTGGTCTGAAGTCAGGTTAGCTCTCTCACCATAGTAGGTGGTGCAGTGGGTCCTCTAGTGACAATTAACTTATAGGCCCTGGGTCAATTTGTAAAATAATGAATGATACTAGAGACTTATAGGTAAGTATGTCAATTTGGAGAAAAGCCAATTTTGACATGTTTTAGAGGTAAGAGCACATGCAGAGAGTTCCAGTGCACAGAGTCAAAAAACCAGCCGTATCAGTCCAGATAAAAGGGGGTGATCATGCAAAAAGAGGCATTTTCCTACTTTACCATTCACAACAAACCCTGTGTTTTCACTGACCCCTAGATGCTGTCACCCTTTTATAAAAAGAATCTGCTACACCGTTCTCCCCAGAGAAACTCTGAGAAGGCATCCCTGGACAAGAAGCCACCCTTAGTGATACTAAATAACTTCCAACTGACATGCAAACTGCGACTCCCTTTTCTGTTTAGGTCTTTCAGCACACACATTTACTACCAGTAAACCTATTCTAATCTTGATTAATATTATCTATAAACATCAAGGTCTGATCTGGCATCTCACTATCTGTAGTTCTCATTGACAACAGACCACACTCTGTGCCTTGCCACTCAGCCAAATAGTACTACACAGCTAAGTAGTAAGGTGATGAGAACACTGTGTAATAATGCCTTGAAATACTCCACTCCCCGGTTGGCCCCGGCAGAATGAGATTGTTTGCAATTCTCACCACCCCCAGAGGACATCCACTTTTTTTTTAGTTAGTATCATGTTATTTGTAACACAGACTTGTTTTTACTGGATTGCTTTAATGCGCATAATTGGATGTTTGTTGAAGTTGAGTTAGGAGGGTATTGGGTAAGCACTGAGAGTCGGGATTGTCAATGCGAGTGGGTCAAACTTGCCGGTAAATGGAATTCTGAAACTATATTTTACAGGCAAGGTAGCTTTATAAGCCTACATCAGAACTGGTTTACCAAATGTAAGCAACACATGCAAACATTTGCCAAGATGCTTCCTCTCCAATAAAATATAGTGCACTGCTTGCTACAACGTGACAGCAAGACCAATAGACTTCTGACCAGGAACACCAAAGGACTAAATAATCCACATAAAATGAGATAGGAATTGATTTACCCAAATAGCCCTCCTATAAGATCTTACCAAAAAAACAGAAACTTGCTATTCAACTAAATGGGGTGCATATTGATAAATGGTCTCCCCCGCCCACCCTTCTCCACACAGAAAATACGTGTTACGATTTTCTTCAGAAAAGGGGTTCCAGTTCAAACCGTTAACTGTCCTTCTGGATACTGAGGGATGATATATTACAATGCAGGGAATACTAAGAGGCAATGTCACAATTATAAACATGTACAACACCGAGAGCCCATCTTTTTTTCAGGAGTCTTGGACCACATGGGTTAGACTCTCGCCACACACAGTCATCTGGGGTGGAGATTTTACTGGTGTCCTAACTTATCGTTGGACAGGGACAATGCTGTATGCCCCCAGCATTTTGGAGCAGCCAAGCGGCTCCTAGAACTAGACTGATTACTGATTTGTCACCAAAGATATCTACTTTGGGATAAGATCTGTCAAACACATTGCAAGAACACTGACCATTCGGTCTGCTCAAATAAATAGCGGCTCGATAAATTGGCAGCCAGGTTTTCCCTCTTCTTTTGTTGCATTCTGTGCTGCACAGCATCCCAGGTAAGCAACACAGTACGCATCCCTGGAGACTACCCATGTGGGGTCTCTGCAACACAGTTTGCAAACATTATGTTAAAATTGCAATACAAGCAAACTTTACACTTAATAGAGATTCAGTAAAGAGTGCAGGTACACTCTTGGAGATGTTTGAAGTTGTTGTTAGAAGTGTATGTATATCAATTCTATTCTGTTCTACTCATGGAAATTTGTAGAGTGCATGGCTACCCATAAGGGCCTCCCATCACTGATATAGCTAACAGATAACAATTCTGACTGGCCAGTTGTGGAAAAAGGGTCGTTTTAGCAATTTTCTAAATTGTGAATCTGATTCTGTTTTCCTTAATTGAGAAGGAAGAGAGTTCCATAGTTTTGGTGCCAAAAATGCAAAGGAGTGACCACCACTCCTGGCTCCCTTTATTCTAGGTACTTTAAAGAGTTGCTGGCTGGTGGAGCGCAGAGCGTTTGTGGGATCTTAGGCCATTAGTAAGTAAACTTTGGGTTAGCTTAGAACCCTTCTTATGTATGACTCGGTGTCCAATGCATAGAACATTAAAGCAAATTCTCTTGACAATTGGGAGCCAGTGCAGGTTTGCCAAAGGCGTTGATACTGACTGACATCTGGGACTTTTCAGTAATGTGCATGATGCAGCATTCTGATTGACTTGAAGTATTTCTATAACTACCTTGGGACTACGCAAATATAAAGGAGTTCCCATAATCAAGTCGTGAAAGGGCTAAACTTTGCACAACCACTCTGCGAGAAGTGTCAGGTAGCCATCTCAAAAGTTTTCTCAAAGATCTAAGTAGACCGAAATACGTTCCTGCTAGTTTTTAAAGCTATGTTTCCATTGTGAGCTTGTTATCTAGCCAAAAGCCTAACCTCTTGACCTCCATTATGTATGGGTTGTTCCCCCATAAAATATGTCCAATTGAGCTCCATCCACCTGGCAGGGTTGTTTCCTTCTGCTATGACCTCTGTTTTCTCCCCATTAAGTTTAAGACAACTGGATGCCATCCAGTCAACAACATTTTTAGACAGTTATTGAGCTGGTTGAAAGAGTCTTTGGTGGGAAAGGGACATAATAATCTGAGTGTCACCCGTGTACCACATTGCAGAAATGTCATGAGACTTTATGATCTCTGCTAGTGGATGGGCATACAGGTTGAACAAGGTGGGGATCAAGGAAGACCCCTGAAGTACCCACAGGAGGAAGGAGGTGAGCTAGTTTAGGGCTCTCCCTAGTATACCCGCCGCTTCCAGTCTTTTTATTAGCATTGGATGAGAGACAATATCAAAAGCACCACTCAGGTCCAATATGATCAGGGCCGATGTCTTACCTTCATCCAAAATGGCTCTCAGTTCTCCCTTGGCAGCCAGCAGAGCTGTGTCCGTGCTGCTGCCAGATCTAAAACCAGTTTGCGATGGATGTAAAATGTCATTAGTTTCCAGATATATTCTAAAATTTTACTGGGACCTTGAAGGAGGGAGATCAGGCGGTAGTTCACACACTTCATGGGGTCTGCTTAGGTTTTTTTAGCAACAGCTTCACAATAGCATGTTTCCATGCTGGAGGAACTGTTCCAGATTCAAGAGAAAAGTTGAACATATCTGTTAGCAGAGCTTTCACTGCCTTCCCACATTTGAACATATTGTCTGGAAGGACTGGGTCTAACAGAGAGCCTGATTTTAAGGATTTGAGGATCTCAAAGTTATTTTCTTGTGTGATTTCTGGGAATGTACTTAATTGATCCTGTCCTTGTTGGGGGGCCATAGCTGTCTCTTCCACTCTACCAAGGGTGTGGCGGATATTATTGACCTTTTCCAAAAAGAAATTGTCTAGCATGTTACAGCTTGAATTTGTGGGAAGGGGACTGGGTGTGCTTTTTACAGGATTCATTAGGGTGCTCACAAGATTGAATAACTCTTTTGATGAGTTTGCAGCATTATCAATCTTAGCGGCAAAAAAATTAACTCTTGGTTCCCTGATGGCGTAGTGATATTTTTTACAATTTTCTTATAGATGTCCTAACTAATTTCATTATAACTTTTTCTCCAGACCTTTTCAAGTTTTTTTGTCTCCTTTTTCAGTAGTACAAGCTCTGGTGAGAATCAAGGTGCCACTTTCTTCAGGGTGTTTTAGTATGTGTTGCCCAAGAGGAGCCAAGGTATTAGAGGCATTATCCATCCAAGTTTCTAGTTTACTATATCTGCTGGCCACATCTTCCACCATGGAAACAGTGAGCATATTTTCCCATTCTCCAGTGTCCATTGTTGACCAGTTCCATCCACGTTTGGACTAGTGAGGTTCCAGGCTTGTAGTATTTGGGATGCAGATCTTGAAGGGGATTATTTGTGGTGAGACCATAGAATCTCTCTAGGGCCACTTGACGATAACTCAGTTATGCTGAAAAAAATGGTGTCAAGTGAATGGCCATGCTTGTGGGTAGGGGCAAAGGCTCGAGGTGGTAGTTGGACTGCTGCAAGGCCCATTAAGAAATTCTGTGTGGTTTCACAGTTGACCTTTTCTTGATGCATATTTAGATCCCCTAAAATGGTGAAATTCGTGGATAGTAAGCTGTGTTCTGCCACAATGTCAGGCAAGACCAGTATAAACTGAGTAACTGGACCAGGTGGGCAGTATATGAGCAGACCCGAAAAAGTGAAGATCAAGGACAATTCTAAAGCAAACAGCAGCTTTTCGCACAGAGGTAGAGATATGGGGTTGGCTTTTATTTTTAACTACTCTTTATGGATAATATTAGCTACACCCCCTCCCCATTTTTTCCCTTCTCTATCACCTCTGGCCATTGTTTATCCCTGAGATAATGTCATTGCGATAACTGGTGAGGAGTCCTCCTGAAGCCATATTTCCGTGAGGAGCATAGCGAGTGGTTTGTTATCCTCTAGGAAAGATAATAATTCACTATGATGTTTGGGCAGTGATCTACAGTTTGGTAAGTAGAGCTGGCCCTCCTGACTCTTTTCCCCTTATCTCTCTAGACTCGTGTAGTCAGCATTGTAGTTGACTATAATCTTGTTGCTTTTCCCTCATGTTGTGTCCCACTTGCAAACATTAATAGAATTCTTACATACCTCCTGTTTCTCGAGATTAAGTAAGTGCAGTTCTTCTGCAGAGAAGCTGACCCATTAGATGTTTTCACTGGCAGCGGTCTGGCCCTTGGTCCCGGCTGGGCGATAATGGGCGCAGACTTCGGCGTGCCAGCGGTGCGCCCACTGTGGGCGTCCGCGCCCCGGTGCACATTTTAAGACCTTGTGGCCTAAATAGCTAGAGCGCTGACCAAGATGGCGCCCGCTTTAGGTGGATCTCCTGTGTGGTACTGCACATGGCCAACACTGGGATATCCTTATCTTATAGAGTCCTTTTCCTCCCGTAAGCTCAGGGATGGCGTCTGGTTTACCCCCGAAGCACCAACAACAATTAAACAACAAGTGGTAAGTTAAAATCGGTGCAGTGAAAAGTAAAACATTGCAGACCGAATTACCCTAATGAAGATGATGATCCTTCGCAAACTTGTACATCTCTAAACAGACAATTCAGTAGGCTGCCATTTTACTGACTAATGACTAACATTCAGACAGCTGTTAAACAGGCACGCATTTATTTGCACATTAACTGAAGCACAGGAAAAGAAGCAAAGGTGTCCTGCACAGCATATCTTTAAGAACACCTTCATTTTTAAAGAGATTGTGCAAAAACATGGAATAATTATGATAAAGCTGCTTCATAATTAAAAAACAAGTGTATTTTATTAACATGTAGAAGCGTTTCAGGCTAGTACATGGGATTATATCACTGCGTTGAGAAACATTTATTAAAATCAATTCATGAACATGAACTTAGAACCATTCATACCTCTCCCAGCCCTGACAACAATGCCATTAGTGAAGGAAGAAGCAGGTCTTGGGTTGGGTTAGCATCACAAAAGTGACGCAAGCCAGCACAAAATATTTATTTTGGAATTTTTAGATTTATTTTCCCACGTGGAACTTGTTTTGCACTGGAAAGTTGCCTGAAAGTAATGCAAACAGTGCTATCAACTGACAGTAGCAGGCAGCACTTTGCACCAATAAATAATGCCTCTTTAAAGCAAGAGTAAAAAAAGGAGAAATGTTTTTATTTCTCCTAACGTTCCCCACTTTGCACGTGTCCTGCATTGCACAGCACACAAGTTAGTCTAAGCATAGTATTTTTTACTGGAAGTTTACAACTTCCAGTACGAAACCTATGCTAGACATGACACGTATATATTATGTAAAAAAGTTTGAACTCTCGTACTGATAATGATACAGCACACCACCTATCGGTGCAATTGTGAAATTTTATTGGAACATTAGTGTTTGGTATGAGAAAGTGTCCTCCTACCCATGTATGTAATAGTGCCAATCAGTGAAGTCATAAACACCTTGGACAGCACTTTTTAATCATGAATTCCAGTGATTCTCATTCCATGGCAGTTTTTTTTTATATCATATGTCCTATTAGGTAGCTATTGCATTAGGTAGGTAGCTGTTGATGGAGCAAATTAACAGCACAACCGATCACACATAGAATGAATGGATAGGGGAGATTGGGGAAAGGTGAGAGATAGACACACATAACATTCATCAGGTCTATGAGCAGCATGTGATGTCACATCTGTCATGGTACCAGTTCAGTTACCAAGAACAAACACTGTTTTTCTTTAAAAGCCCCCATACTTCCAAATTAGCTATTCTCTACCTAGGGTGAAAAAATGCAAAATAAGGAAGGCCCACACAGTTAATAAATTAAAAACTATACTGTATACATATGGATTGTGTATCTACATTTTGCTGGTATTGTCCGTGAGCCGTAATCAGTGCATGTTGAGTGCTGTTATCAACCCGGGCAGCTGGAGCCTTACTTTGAGCGCGGGCCCCTTCAGTGAAGAAAAGGTGACGTACGGCTGTTCTGAAGGCGGTGTCCTGCAGAGGCCCCTGACTCCTTGGAGTCTGGAGCGCTGTGGGCCTGCTGAAATACCCTTGCAGCCCCCATGGCTGGAGGCCCGCAGCATCGACCATAGGCATGCCGGAGAAGTCAGGCCGCACTCGTGTTGCCCAGACGTGCTCCCTGTCGAGGGGAGCGCTTTCTACAAGGCCGTCGCTGCACTGCTGGTTCCGCTGAAGAGTCCCACCCCACTACAAAGGTACTCGTTCCCGCCAAGAGTGGCATCCCAGCAGCTCCAGCTTGAGGGTATTTTGTGAGCTTACATTGTGGCCTTACCTGGGGCTTCTGGCTCCTCACAAGTTGCGAGTCTGAGCAGCCACGTAGGGCTCCTGGCTCGCCCTAACTTGGAGAGCCTTGTTCTTTCCGGCATTGCGGGGTGAGCCCTCGATGACGGCCCCCTATTAGGAACTTGCCACATTTAGGGAAAACTGCCTGAAATTACTGTAGGCAGTCTAATAGGAGCACAGGTGAGCCATGCCCTATAGTTTCCTGATGATGCATGGGTTTTGCCCCTAAGTCACGTAGTAGGAGGGCAGGAGCATCGCACCCTCGGCTTATGATGTTATTTAGAGACCCAAGTAATTATGACGACCTCTGCTAATTTATTGATCTTTTTCCTAAGCAACCTGCTGCATTTCTTGCCCTGATGTTATGATATATGTCATTTTTGCCTTGCCTTGTCAGAATAATGAGTATTAGTTCAGAAGTAGCATTTGTATGCGCAGTGATGGTGTTTTCATGAAGTGTGCAACATGTAAGTCTTTATCTTATTGCACTGTGATGTTTTGATAATTGCCTAGTTGGCAAAGTGATTATTGGTTTATCTGATTTTGGTCTATGTTGATATGCAATACAGAAACGTAGTTTTATATACTACTGTGTGGAGTCTCTTATGTGGTGTATTAATTGTGTCACTAGTGTGAGTGTGTTGCACAAACGCTTTACACTTTGCTTCTGGGACAAGACTGACTGCTTTGCCAAGCTACCAAGGGGGTGAGCAGGGGTTATCTTGATGTGTAACTCCCTTACCCTGACTAGAGTGGTGGGCTCTGCCTCGCCTAGGTGCATACCCTAGCCAACCAGAAACCCCATTTCTAACAGTAGTCTTTTAAATCTTCACTTGCAGCCCAGCATGGGAATGAAACAAAGGCTTGGGGTGGGAGGCATCTTCTTGTTCTATTATGAAATGGAGTTTTCTATTGCAGACTAATACATTTTCTCACTTCAGTGTCTAGAGTTGAACTAAAATTTGACTTAGTCTTTCTCACTTCTCACTGCTCAGTCAGCCTTGGCAGAAAAATTGCTACGTCCTCCTTGATTAACAATCTATGCCATGCATACTGATCCTTTACGTTGATTTGCAATATCTGGCATAAGCTGCACACCTAACGTAAATAAATGTATTTTTAAAGCAGTCATATCCGTTGTTGCTGTGTTATTTATGAGGAAAGCAGTGTTTGTTCTCAAACTCAGGGGGTGGGTGAGTAATCCAGATAATAATCACTTGCCACACTTGTGCTGTCATAGTGACTGTCCTCATCCACAGTTTCTTTGGGAGCATATACATTTTTTTGTATGAAGTGTTTTTTCATTTTAGTCATTGTCAGTCTCTCCATATTGTGAGGAGAAGGACTGGTTCTTCTAAGTGTGGGACAGTCTGCTCTGGACACATTCTCTGAAGAAACACTGACTGCTGGACATGCTAAATACTTTATTGCCAGGCTGCTTAGTTCTGCCCACTGTTCCTTCTTCTGCATCACTAGGTCAGCATCTCTGTTGGGTCATCCAGATAGCCTTGGACCAGCTTCTCAATTGTCATTGGTGCTGCCACTTGCTGTGCCTGAGTTGCCTGTGCACTTGAGTTTAGTCCTTCCTTATAAAACCAACCTATTGCAGAGGTTGGCAGTGGCCTTAAAGCTGTTGTTGCTGTGGGTTTAGTAACCAGCAATTGTGCTGGATTATGGTGCAAACGAGGAGCCAGCAACACCGCCCTCTCTGGATGATAAATCCTACATATCAATTTTCCTCGGCCTCAAATTGTTATTCATTCTTCTTCTAGATCACCTGATTTCCTTATGATCCACGTCTTGTAAATTTACACATGCAATTCTTATAAAGGAATGAAAGTAGCCAGTGCTTGTTTGTTCCATGGAGCCAGTATTGTGGCACAGATGTGTTCCTGGTAGCACAAACTCTCTTTTTGCAGCATTTGATTGGTGTGAAAGCAAAGGATTAAGTTGCTCATCAACGCAGCTGCTTTTTCATTGACATTACTGAATGTTTTTTCCACCTTTTGCAAATTTTCTCATAGCAGGTAGAACAATGGGAATGCTTGGCTCCTTGCACCCTCCTCTTTGCTGAGTTCCTGTGTCATTATCTCAAAAGGCAGGACCATTGAGATAAGGCACTCCACTAGCCCCTTATTGTCCACCTCCTTTGTCATGGCTTTGGCAGTTGCAATCTCTCTGCTTTGAATTGCATACTCATTGATAGGGCTGTACTGCCCAAGCAGGCATTGCAACATGTAGCAGGGGGAGTTCCAATGTACTGGCACATCATGTATTAGCGCTTTTCCAGGTACTTCATTAGCATGCTGAATGATACTCAACTGCTTCTGGGCTTCGACCAAATGAGTAAAATGAGTGTAAATTCTTCACCAAGTGACCAGAATGTTATTGACTACTGTAGAAAAAGGCTTCTTTTTGCATGATCACCCCCATTTTTTGGACTGATGTTGCTGTTGTTTTTACTCTGTGCACCGGGCCTCTGCTAACCAGGCCCCAGTGCATGTGCTCTGACCCCTAAAACATGTTGAATTGGTTATACTCCTAATTGGCATATTTAGTGTATGGTACAAAGTGTACCCAGGGAGTGTAAGTTAAATGTCACTAATGGACGAGAGCACACATTCTGCCACTACTAAAGTAACAGTGCAAAACATGACTGTAGGCCTACTATTGTAGCCTGTCTATGCAGTTTTAAAAATGTAAATTCGACCTCTCAAAATAACCCCTGTTGACAGGCCTAAACCCTCCTTTCATATATTAACAAATCACCCCTGAGTAGGCGTTAATGCCCATAAGGCACAGTGCATGGAATTTAAACTAGGGCATGTAAAAGTGTAATAGAAACATGTCCTTACAGGGATTATGCCCCAAAAGCTCTTTTCTCCGTAGCAGGGTTAGCTGGGATACATACTTGGTTTATGAATGCTCTAAACACAGTACACTGAAGTATACATCTTCAGCCATCGGTGGCAATGAATCCAAAGCTGAGACCTACAGGTTGAAGCCATTCATAGGCTTTGCATTACATTTGTCCAAGATGTCGGCACCTATCTGTGATTTTTCCATAGGGAACATCGCAACTGTTGAATGCCACTGAATGCTCCAAAAAGCATCTTCAGTGGTGAGACCAGCAGTTACCCATCTTTTCACTCCATTGAACGAGATCCAGTGTGCAATGATGCACATGAATGAATAATGAATAAAGGCATTTATATAGCGCACACCTACTCAAAAGAGTGTCCCGGCGCATCAAAGGCCCAGAGAGCAACTAACTACACCAACTTTGAATTACAGAAGAGGAAGAGAGAAAAGAAGGATAAAAGAAGATGCTAAGGGAAGCTCAATTATTGATTAAAAAGCAGAGTTTTGAGGAGCTTCCTAAAAGTAGCTAATGTAATGTAATCTGTTGCTTGACAACTGGTCTATGTGTCCCTCATGAGGTGGATGGACTGAGCAGCGCTCTCCTTCATAATGTTGCAAGCAAATTGCAGCACTTGATGGTTCAGCTCAGGTACAACAACTGCGCACAAATAGGTCCAGCTTGGAACCTTCAATTTTAGGCCGAGGAGATACACAAATTCAAGAAATCTCTCTCCTTCAACAAAAGAAGAAGGGAAGGAGTCAAGCGCTGACATTATTGCCAGCTTCCTATTGAATAAATTTACTTTTTCATGGGATTTTCTTTGTGGTACATCTGCTAATAGTGACCTATTGACACTATTTAGACTGCTTGGGCACTTTAGGGTGACTACATCCCTCTGTCCATTGTGCCAATTTAGAGGTTGCTGTGGGTGATGAATGCACACTATGTGTGACAGTCACAAGGCTGCTTCGGATGGGGCTGATATCCTCTTCTTCTTCCTTACCCCCACCTCCTTCTATCAATTGAATTTCCTCTTCTCTCTCACTACCAGCAGCTATGTTTTAGAGGTTCTCTACCCACATGATTGCGTGTTGATTTTTCAGATGGGCCAGTTGGCCCACCGGTACCAAAGTGTCCACCTGGTTTAGCATGACAAACTTGTTTTTTTTCTTCTTCTTTGCAAATCAAGCATTCTGGCATGTGCTCTTCATGTGGTCTGAGTGTAAAGAAATCCAAAACTGGATAGCAAAACTGTCTTATGGTGCCAGCGCCTAAATAACTTGTTGAGAGGGAGCTAGGCAGTTGTGTTGGCCTTTCACTTGGGCAGGCTGTGACTGCAGTAGGGGAGGTGGTTGCTACAGGTTTTGGAGTCTTGAAAAGATGGAAGCAGGTGGTGTTGGTGGGACTACATGACTAAGAGCAAGTTGAATGAAGTGAATCTGTACTTCCTCTGTGCTATTCTCCACACTAACCATAACTGGCTCATCATCACCTTCCTCACTTATAAGGCTTTTGGGAACCTTTTTTTTCCCCTCGTCTCTCAATGCAGGTCTTGGTTGGGTTTTTGTAGTCACAGCACCATTGAGAGACAAGGGCTTTGGTTTTGGTGGTGGTGCCATTGAGCCAGAGGTGATGTTCCTTTCAGCCTCTTACTGCCAAGAGGAGTGGGCATCTGGTATGTTGCATTTCTGGAAAAATGAGAAGGGCTAGATGCCAGTGGTGGCACTGGAAAGAGACTTCTTTTTTCCTCACTAGGCACTTTCTTGGTAGAAACTTACTTCTTTTGGGCCATCTCCTTTACTTTTTACATAGGTTAGCACTTAGCACAAGCACAAACACTTAGTTGAAGACTCTAGTGTCTCTGTCAGCTAATTTGCAGACTTCTCTCCTTCTCAGTACTGTGCATGACATTACTTAGCATGTACCTGTAAGCAATTAAAGTGAAGTAGGAAGTCAGTGAGACTTGGGCAGTCTAGCAAATGTAATACAAGTCATCATCATCACAGATGCTTAACAGTAGTGCATCCATACTTAAACTATTTTTGATAGACATTGTACAGGAAAATCTAACTTGGTGCCCCTCCAGGACCATGGGAAGCCTATGGTAGCCAGGAGGGGATACAAATTGAATGAGGTAATTAAATAATTGCAGGTACTCTTCCAGGATCCTGTGGGAGGTGGGGGGGGCAGGCAAAAATCAAATAAATTAGATAAATAATTGCTGGTGCCTCTCAGGGCTCAGCAGGAACCTATGGGAGGTTAGAGGGGCAGGCAAATACAAATATATTAATTATAAAATTTCTGGTGTTTGACAAATAGATTAAATAATTGCTGGTGTTCCTCGAGAGCCCATGGTAACTATATGGTAAGTAGGGAGGGAAGTCAAAAATGTATTTAATAAATTAAATAATTGCTGGTGCCCCTTTAGGGCCCATGGGGACCCTATGGATGAGAGGCAGGGGGGAGACAAAAATCCAGAGGGGGTGCATAGAATCCATCTGGCACAATCTCAGCGTTTATGTTGTCCAACAAACAAACAGTTTCTACTGAGAAAGTGCAAACCGTACGACACTGGCTGCACAAATTGGTGCATAAGACAGCTGATGACTTGATGTAGGTTGCAGTTCCAGATTTGGTAAAGCTGATGATATTATTGTGTTACATTTATGGTTGCTGCTGACTGGGTAAGCAGTACCAATGTTGATATGATGACTGAGGGTTGAGGATATGCTTACACTGGGCTACTGCTGTGGACGTCTAACTACCCTCATTTGTAAAATACCACTGGTATAGATTGTTACAGAACTTTGTTCGTATCACATTACAGTGCTAATGGCTGGTCGCCCGTTGGTGTACTGGCCTGGGATCAGTCGTTGAGTGTTTCCTTCATATTTTATTTTTATTCCTTACACAGGTCTTCATTTTGTTTTAGTAGACGATGTGACATGCGGTGGGACTTGGGGAGGGGGAATGAGAGGGGTTCGGAGTGGGGTGGTGGCCCTAGGGTTGACAATAGACACACATCACAATGGCCGCTACCATTGTAACGGCTGAGAAACCATTTCTGTTAATGACCTGGAATGTGTGTGGGCTGGCAGGTTACACAAAATTATACTGTGTTTATCAATATCTACGTAAACGCAGGATTCAGGTAGCACTCCTTCAGGGGATGCATCTGACTGCCCCAGACCTAGCAGCTATGCTCAAGCATTGAAGGGGCACACAGGTAGGGACCGCTTACTCTAGATATGCTAAGGGAGTTCTAATCTGGGTGGTACCAAGTGTACCACTCGAGGTGTTGCTTACCAGAATTGACATATACGGAAGGTATGTGGTGCTGGAGGCACTATTGGACAGTCTCCCCTTGTCCCTTATATCGTTATATGCGCCCAATACTAACCAGGCTCCTTTTCTACACTGCTTGACGCCGGCACTCTTACGCAACACTTTGGCACCTAGTTACTGGGGAGGAGACTTTAACTGCACCCTGGACCTAGACTATGACTGCTCCCACCCCCCAATACATGGGGTGCAATCAATCTCCCTTACACAACATTTACAGAGGTGAGCCACCAATACTCAGGTGTGGGATGCCTGGCGCAGCCTGAAACGTGTGTCCAGGGAGTATTCATATTACTCATGTCATCATGACCTGCATACCAGGATTGACCTCTTTTACTGTAGTCATGATGCTCTTTCTAAAGTAATATGTGTTGAATACCTCATACGCACTCTTTTAGACCATTGTCCCCTCCATCTATAGATGCATTGGGGTAGAGGTTGACCGAAAATACCCATGTGGTACCTTCCCTCGGAGGCGCTCTGCAATGCCGCATTACTCTCTACTATCTCTTACAGGATAATGAGGGCTCAGCCTTGGGAGCCGGTATAGAATGGGAAGCTTTCAAGGCTGTACTTCACAGTTACACAATCAAGGCTTTGTACGCAACCAAACTAACCCTCCGTAGGGAACTCAGCACTCTGGAAACAGACATAGGGGGCTATGCACAATTATCTCCCATGGACCAGACGGCTGCTGCCCCACTAGCACAGGCTCAACTCATGCATAGAGCCACTCTAGAGAAGCTGGGTGCTCTAGATATAGGGAGCACTAGGCAAGGAAGCACGCAGAGGGAGATAAGGTGGGTAGACTTTTGGCATGGCTTCTACGCTCTGACTCATCAATGGGCCTGATCACTGCCATAAGAGACGAAACTGGCCTTATTTTAAATTCTCAAAACAGAATTATTGCAGCTTTTCATACATACTACGCTAAGTTATACAGAGCTCCACAAGGGGAGGACCCAGCATCAATACAATCCTTTCTAGATGGAGTGGCTCTTTCCTGTATACATGCTTCTCAGCAAGCAGGTTTAGAAGCTCCACTTAGTGAGTGAATTCGAAATCTCTGATGCGATCAAATAAATGGCACCGGGTAGGACATCTGGGGCAGACGGCTGGCAATTGGAGTTTACTACACTTTCAAATCACAACTCATTCCACATCTGCTTAAAGTCTACACTGCGGCTTACACCAAGGTTGTGCTCCTCCCAACCCTCAGGGAGACAGTGCGGGTAGTACTACCCAAACCAGATAGAGACCCATTGCTATTAGGGTCATACCATCCACTCTCCATCCTGAACTCCGACTACAAGATTCTTGGGAGGGTGCTAGCCAAACGATTGATCCCAATAGTGCAATAGGTAGTAAGTACATCAAGACCAAAATGGGTTCATCCCTGGCAGGAATACGTTCTTGTACCTGCATCAACTTTTCATGCTCGCGAAATGGGTGTGCACCCTTGAGTCGCATCCCTTGACATTGAGAAGGCATTTGATACCCTGGGTTGGGGTTACCTACTGGAGGTTCTTGGTTGATTCAGAATCGGGTCTAAATTCCTCAAGTGGGTCTCTCTGTTATATAACTCACCCATGGTTTGTGTGAAAACTGTTTCCACATTCTCTGACTCCTTTAGCACCAGGCACAGCACCCACCAGGGTTGCCCCCTATCCCCAATTATTTTCACGCTAACAATGCTTGCGCACTCCAACAACATGTCACGAGTTGCGGGATAAAGTCAGGCATTCATTGGCATATAATATCTATGTATGGGAACAACGCACTGGTGTATCTTTGTGAGGATCCTATGGTACTTGCAAGTCTCATGGAGCTACTGAGGCAGTTTAGGGATGCCTCCGGATTAGAGGTAAATTGGGATAAATCCCAAATATTCCCAATGACA
This sequence comes from Calotriton arnoldi, assembly GCA_963921515.1. Taxonomy (NCBI): domain Eukaryota; kingdom Metazoa; phylum Chordata; class Amphibia; order Caudata; family Salamandridae; genus Calotriton; species Calotriton arnoldi. The sequence continues at coordinate 384,504 of CAWUFW010013914.1, forward strand.
CCCCTTTCCCCAGATCAACGACGGGCACTCCTGAACACCATCCTCCCTTGGGCCTGTGACATGTTTAAATATTTGGGGATCTGGGTCTATCATTCTGAAAGGGATCTGCTGGACGGTAACATAGGTAAGGCCATCACTAGTGCAAGATCTTCTCTTCCATTCTGGACCACATTGCCACTCTCCCCTATGGGTCAAGTAGCTATCTCAAAAATGCTGCTTCCCCCCACATTGTTATATTTATTTTCAGCCCTTCCCATCCTATTGCACCCAAAGTTTTTTAAAGACTTGCAAACACTCCTGATCACTTTAATACGGGGTAATGATAGGGAGCGAGTGATTATTTTAAACTGTTTGCCCCTCTATCAGAGGGTGGCGTGGGAGCCCCACACTACGAATATTACTATGCGACCGCTCAGTTACAAGGGCATACTCATTGGTTGGCTGGCCAACATATGTCAGAACTGGGATGCTGACAGTAATGAAGCAATGGGGTTTGCCCTAATACCCCTCCACCATCTGGGCAAGGAAGCATCAAACTATACAAAACAATGATGTGGAGGAATAGATACATTCATACTAGCAATAGGACACATTAAATTAACCCTATTCAATGGTGCATAGTCCCATTATATTTGTTTGTATTTTAGTAAAGCACATACCAACATTTATTCCCGATTGGAACAATTAGTAAATTCTTTTAATTGTTCTCAAATTAATACAAATCCCAAAAAATACATAAAAGTTGCACAAACAATTACATGCAATCACTTAATCATTCTACTGTACATAATCCTATATTGTTTCCTACCCCCCAATTTTCAGTATTGTGTTTGCTCTCTAACTAACAGCAATCCACTGCGAGGTAATCCTATACACACATAAGATACAAGCTACACCTCTAAAACCATTTTACAGTGTGTATGTCCAATTTCAACACAACATTTTTTATTCAATGGATTCCTCTATGTTCCAGCAGTAGACGCGTTTCGGCCCTTTCATCTGGGCCTCATCAGGACAAGGGTATAAGGAACAACAATGCCCACCACGGGTAGTGAAAGACATCAAAGGCGTGGTCCACGTACTCAAAACAGTCTTCGTGAGTATACGGTACTTAATATAGCAGATAAAAGGCACACTGTGTCTTCGTCAGTACAACGGGTCCTCTTCTGTGCACTTCACGTCAGTAGTCTGCACCCTCCATAAATTGGGTAAAATGACCACGTTGCCCTCTCAGTGTGCTGCACTCCGTCACAGACGAGAGCCAGTACCCGCTGCCTTCTCTTCTGTACTTCGCTTTGGGATGCTGGTCAGACAGGATACGCCCACCTACAGTACTGGAATGGCTGCTGGAACACCTATCTACTTAAGAAGTGCCCTCATGCCCCTGTATCCCCTGAACTATATCTCTGGGCTATCCCATGGATTAATTCAGGTCTCATAACATGGGGAGGCCTCTTTATTGACAAAATCCTTTGCAAGTTTGAGAGTCTGGTGGATGACTATGGTATACTGCCGGGTTCTTTCCTCCTCGCTAACTCATCACATACATACGGTTTGACATAGAATGCATGATGAACCAGACACATCCAAACTCCTCCAGGTGGTGCTTACTCACAGGCTGGCTGCCACGCTTTTACACTACTATATAATTTCCTAGCAGCGGAGAGAGGAAAACCCCTTACTGCTCTCCGTGCCTAATGGGACGAGGCGCTATCCACTACACTAACAAACAAGCAATGGACACAATGTTTAAGGGTCCCTAAGTGAATTTCCAAGAACGCCAGACTCAAATATACACAGTTTAATTATTCTCACCAGACGTTCTTTACTCCCCATAGACTGGTGGGTATGTACTGAGGGGCTTTGGACACCTATCCACGCTGCCATGGCACTGCGGCCAATTTTATCCACATGGTATGGACATGTCCCCACCTGATTCCCTACTAGGATAAGATAAGAGAAGTACTCTCCGAGGCCCTCGACACTACACTCCACACAGACGGTCTTCATTATCTCCTTGGGGTATCCTCCCGATCGGCCGCGAATAAAGCAACTAACACATTTTTGCCCTCGCACTAGTCTTGGCCATGCAAAGAATAGCAATGTGCTGGAAATCAGCAGTGCCCCTCCCCTTCATCTGACTGTGGCTCTCTGATCTGCACTCTGGCATTATGGCAGAACAGGAAGCTCTAGTTACTGTAGGGACAGGCGAGCCGACCTCATCTCACCCCCCAGTCTGACAAAGACATCTAAAGGTAGTGGAGTCTGGGTCTGTGGGCACTCTGCCCTGAGAGTTTTGGGGATACTGGTCTGTCCTGGGGACCAGCGGCATGGCCGGCAGGGACTCCCTCCCACAAGCCAGGTAAACCCCCCCCTACATACAGTGATAAAATACACTAATCAATGACCCTGAGAAATCGGCCTCCTCCCCTCCTTCTCATCTCATCTGACACATCACGCCCCCGCTACTAGCTGTCACACAATTATTTACTCACATTTTGCACTGTTTGTAGAATGTTTAGTGATATGTTTTCATAATCACCAATTGTTCTTGTTGTTGCTATGGTCTGAGCACATACATATTGCAGAATTATATGCGATCTATGTACAATGCACGCATTGCAACCCCATCAACGACTGCACTGATATCTTTTTAGTAGCATTGTTAAACTACATGAGTGTACTTCTTGTTGTCAAATATGTTTAGCTCAAAATACCAATGAAGAAATATTCTAAAAAGAAAATAGTAATTGGCAAAACCAATAGGCTTCACGGTCACGGCCTGATTACTAGTTGCTCGATATATTCCGACTCATGTGTAAACAAACGTTTATGCTTGGGTTTAAAGGTATTTAATGCAACCAATAATTATCATCCACCTGCTTCCACACCCTTCGCATGCTCCGCCAGATCTTCAGGTGGCGAAGTGAGCTAAAGAACGATGATGGATTCAACCCAGATCTGTGACTGGGGGTGAGTGTCTGAAAAGTTTCAGCGCTCCGTCCATCATCTCCTTGTATTTGCTTTGTTCGCCCTAAGTTGGCAGGGTATGCCCAGACGTGGGTCCCTTGCTCACTTTGCCACTGGATTCAAGCTAGCCTGGCTGAAGAGGGCTGTTAGCCCGAAACCGGTTACAGGATGCTTGTTTCCGGTCCAGGGAAGACATGGCTTGGCAGTTCGGTCTGGACTGTTCCCATGAGGCACAGGGCCAAGACTGATTTGCATATAGCTGTGTCTGAACTGGGATGGCGAAGTGAGCTAAAGAACGATGATGGATTCAACCCAGATCTGTGACTGGGGGTGAGTGTCTGAAAAGTTTCAGCGCTCTGTCCATCATCTCCTTGTGTTTGCTTGGCTCCCAGTCACAACCAGAAGGACCATCACCCAGGCCCTAGTCACCAGCAGACTGGACTACGGGAACACACTCTACCTAGGAATCACTGTACACCTCCTTAAGAGACTATAGGCAATACAAAACTCAGCAGCAAGACTCATCCTCAACCTCCCCAGGAGAACCCTCATCACACCCCACCTCAAGAAGCTACACTGGCTCCCGATCCAGAAGAGATGCCAGTTCAAAATGCTGACTCACGCATACAAAGCCCTTCACATCAAACGTCTGATCTTCCATTAACCTAACAGACACCTACTATCTGCCTCCCTCTTCCTCGCAGACACCCCCGGATCCTCCGAACCAACAGCGGAGGATGATTCTTCTCACACCTGGCCAAGGCTTGGAACAGCCTCCCCTACACCTCAGGACCACCCCATCAATCAAGCAGTTCAAGAAAGATCTCAAGACCTGGATGTTCGAATGAAAATACCACTGCACAACAGTCAGCTTCTTCAGTGCCTGGAGACCCTCACGGGTTATACGCCATGCTATATAGATGTCTGATTGATCAGATATGTTAAATACCTCAATGTGAGGCCAGGCCTTTGTTAGCATGGCCTCCCCTAACCTTTTTGCCTGCCGACCTCATGTTTTGACCTTGCTTTGCTAGCCTTAGGACTTGAGCGCATTTGGTAGTGCTGTGCAGTTTTGAAGCTCAGTGCTCGTCATATACATACTGTGGATCGGTGTATATATGATGGGCTGATTTGAGTTAGCTGTTAGTCCCTTGCCATGGGGTAAGACCTATATCAGGGGCATGTATCTCGAAGGTGCCTCTGTGGGCCTGCCACACTGGTTGTGCCAACCACAGAGGTAGCTCATCGATTGTGACACAGGTTTGCCCTGGAGGGGCCTGTGTGCACAGGTTACTGTTACTCAATTTGGCATTTATCAAGCTACGTGCCAAGGTTCTGCATGTCTCCTGATATATCGGAGTTCTCCCTGGCGACAGGGTGTGGTGTTGGGAAGAGGTTGGCCAGGTGTGTGTACATGTTACCTGCAAGAGTTCTGAATGACACCGGATGGTGTGTTCCGTACAATGGAGCCTGCTTCTCGCATTGGATTAGCATGTGAGGGTGTAGGGAAAGGCTGTCGAGCATTATTTCATATGGGCAGAATAGTAACAGTATAGTGTTTGGTATCGATGAGTTCGTAATGGCAAATCCTCTCCAGTAGTGGGAGGGCGGTCAACATTACGATGCTGGAAATGTCACTTTGGAAAAGTGAGCATTTCGATGCTAGGGGCTCTGTGTGCCTTATAGCCTGTCTCCTAATTCACAACTGGGTGCTAAGGGGGCATTCACGTCTGTGCATTCCTGATAGAGGGCCACAAACGAGGGGTTCATGGGAAACTATGGACCTCTGACTCTAAGGGGCCTTTCTGGGATGGTTACATGGGGGTGGAATTGGCACCTGCATTCCAAGGGGCAGGGTCTTGGCCCCACTAAAGATTGTGATCAAACCTTCCGGTTAGGATATCAGACAGGACAAAATTTTGAGAGGGTCTGTGCATTTCAAAGGTGGCCTTTTGAACTGATTGTATCTTCAAAGGCCATAGTGGGTATAACTACTGGGGCTTCGGCCTCCGAAAGTAGAGAAACCTTTGGATTTGGAACCATACTACACTGGTTCGATACTGGGACATTGATACAAGGACTCATTAGGGCCGGAGGGACTGCAACCAGACTGTCCGCAGACTTGTGGAGGTTTGGAGCTGGTCATTCTCCAAGAAGGGGACTTTCACTTGGTGGATTTTGCCTGGACGTTACTGGCCTGCAGCTAAGTGTCAGTTGGCATGGCCTGGTTCTCAAAGTACTCTCCAAGGGCCGGTGAGCTGGCCTCCTGTCCACGAGATCCCAGGGACACAAAGGATCTCACTGTTTCCACAAGATCGTAAAGACCACACTGGGTGCAGCTGAGACAGGTGGAAGTGATCATGGTTGGGACAAGGACCGTCCTGACATACACCATCATCTCGCTGTGCACAAGGAGTGTGTGCACAAGATCAGCAGCCATCTGAGGTGCCAGGACGTGAGCAGTTCGAGGAGTGCGGTGGAAGCTTGCTGAGTCCGAGGGACCTCTGTTTTCAACCAGGGGACCTGTGTTCTCTTTCTCTCCAGAGTGCGTGGTGTCCGTGGGGTTTTGGGGGAACCTGAGCCAGGAGCTGAGACTGTCTTAGACCTCCAGATTGGGAGGACGACAGTGCCTGACATCGCGGCCTCTGTCCGAGGTCGTTGACTTCCTCTCCCTGGACCCACACCACAGGATGCTTTGTCTTGGAAAACACTGTGACGAGACCTGAGGGGTTCTGTGAGCCTTATGGGCATCTGCAGCTGACTGCAAAAGAAACAATTGATGGACGGAATGCTGGACAATGCAAACATTCACCCCCAGTCACAATGATCTGGGTTAAATCCATCATTCTTTTGCTCACCACACCACCCCAGTTTAGACCCAGCCATATGCAAATCAGTCTTGACCCTGTTCCTTGTGGGAACAGTCCACACCGAACTGCCAAGCCAGGTCCTCCCTGGACCGGAAACAAGCATCCTGGGACCGGTTTCAGGGCATCACCCTTCATCAGCCAGGCTACCTTGAATCCAGTGGTGTAGTGAGCATGGGACCCACGTCTGGGCATACCTCTGCAGCTGACTGTCAGAGGTCTACGGCAGGTCAAACCCCACTTGAGGGAAAAACATTTCTCCAGACTGGGAAGCGCACCAGCTTCCTGGGTCACACCCTTTTGTCTACGGGGGGATTGATCCCACACTCCAGATAGACGAAACTAAGTACCTGTTTCTTTCCGTGTTAGGTGGTTCCAACTGTCTAGTCAACAGAGCCAGCCGGGGCAACGTGTATTCTTGGCTGGTGTAGTTGAAGACTGAGGGTTGGGGTCACGAGTCATAGTTAAAGAACTATGTTAATGTTTCTGCTAATGGGAAAGTCCGACAATTCCATATAACTGTAAAGTGTATATACAATGTGTGTTTTGTTTAGATTTCAATAGAGAACTTTGACAATTGCGCATAACTGTAGAGTGCACATACAATATTCTCACCCCTCATCTGCATTAACCATTGGGTGGTCTGTGGTCTGTCTGAGCCTGGAAGTGAGTCCCAAACAAATAGGGCCTCAACTTCTTCTGTGCCCAGACCACAGCAAAGTCTTCTCTTTCAATGGCACTCCACCTCTGTTCCCTGGGGAGTAGTTTCCCACTAAGGAAGGCTACCAGTTGATCAAGGCCCTCCTCATTAAGCTGTGACAGTACAGCCCCCACACCATGCTCAGAGGCATCAGTTTGTACCACTGGGAAAAGTCGTGTGCCTTGAGCATAGGGGCTGTGCACATGGCTCACTTCAGGGTGTCGAACGGCACCTGGCATACCTCCATCCAGATCATCCATCGCAGCTCCTTCTTTGAAGTGAGCTCCGTCAATGGGGTGACAAATCATCAGCGGTATCCGGGGAGACCTACGTCTGGGTCTTGGGAGGTGCCCATACCAGAATAGTCTCAATCTTTGGTTGTAGCTGCGTCATTTTGTCGCTCCCTACTGGGAGTCCCAAGTAAACCACAGACCCCTGCCTTATCTGGCACTTACTGGCTTAATAGTGAGTCAGGCATGCTGCAGTGCCCTCAATACCTCCTGGATGTGGTCCAAGTGATCTTCCCAACTGGAGTTGAAAACCGCAATGTCATCAAGATAGGCGTCACTGAAGTTCTCCAACCCCGCAAGGACCTGGTTGACCAACCTCTCAATGGTGGCAGGTGCGTTCTTCAATCCAAAGGGCATAACACAAAACTGGAAATGCCCTTCCGGTGTCAAGAAGGCAGACCTCTCTTGCGCCCCATCAGTTAAGGCAATCTGCCAGTACCCAGACATAAGATCAAAGGTACTGAGGAACTTTGCAATCCCTAGCCAATCAATAAGTTCATCCGCTCGGGGAATGGGGTGCGCGTCACTCCGAGTGACGGCGTTGAGCCCACGATAGTCCATACAGAACTGGAGTTCAGGTGCCACACCGGTGGGAGCAACCTTGGGCACCAATACCACAGGACTAGACAAAGGGCTGTTGGAGTGCTTAATCACCCAAAGAGCAAGCACCTTGGAAACCTCTTCCCTGATGCTAAGCCTTACCTTATCTGAAAACCTGTAAGCATTATGCTTTGCAACCGTGGGCACCAATACCACAGGACCAGACAAAGGGCTGTTGGAGTGCTCAATCACCCCAAGAGCAAGCATCTTGGAAACCTCTTCCCTGATGCTAAGCCTTACCTTATCTGAAAACCTGTAAGCATTATGCTTAACAGGTAGACTATCCCCTGTATCAATATCATGAATGCACCAATGGGTGACCCCAGGGGGGGAGCGAGAACAAAGGAGCAAACTGCCTCAGTAATCGGTGGCAATCTCCCTGTTGCTCCTGTGTCAGACTAGAGGAGCGATGCACTCCCTCTACTGACCTATCCTGCTCCAAGGAATACAGGAGGCCCGGGAGAGGTTCGGTCTCCATTTCCACCCCATCATCCGTGACCAAAAACATGGTCAACTCAGTCCTCTCAAAATGTGGCTTGAGGCGATTCACATGCAGGACCCGCAAATGATTCCTAAAACGTTTGCATATCCACCAAATAGGTGACGTCACTCTTGCACTCTTCACCTCAAATGGCCCAGACCACTTGTCCTGTAGAGCATGAGGCTGTACGGGGGCCCTAACTCACACTTTCTGACCAGGCTGAAACTCGACCAGGGCGGCGTTCTGGTTATACTGTCATTTCATATCCTCCTGGTTAGCTTCCAGGTTCGCCTGGGCAAGCTCCTGAAGTGCGTTGTTTGGTTACGGAAGGCCCGGACATAACTGAATATATCCTGGGGTGGCTTTCTAGGAGCTTGCTCCCAGCCCTCCCTCACCAAACTGGTTGGACCCCTCACAGAGTGCCCATACAGAAGCTCAAATGGACTGAAGCCAACCCCCTTCTGCGGAACCTCCCTGTAGGCAAACAAAAGACATGTCAAAAGGATGTCCCACTTACACCTCATAGGATCTGAAAGACCCATATTCATGTCCTTCAGGGTTCAGTTGTACCTCTCAACCAACCCATTGACTTGGTGGTGGTAGGGGTGGAGAACTTGTAGGTCACCCCACACTCTTTCCACATGGCCTTCATGTACGATGACATGAAGTTAGTCTCCCGGTCAGAGATCACCTCCTACGGGAATAACTTGTAATAGTTCCAATTTATCGCATCAGATTAAAAAACAAACCCTGTAGAATCATTATTTCCCTTGTGCGATAAATAGCACCTAAACTTGTATTCAGGCCCGTAGTGTCTTTGTCAATGCTTGCTTGATTTTAATTGGTATTTCTAACCATCTTTCTCCAGTCTTCTTTCAATAAGGCTTCCTCTATCACTCCCAGCTCCCTATTCCACCTGTGGATGTCCTTCTTTTATCTAATTACTTGACTCATTTGTCCTTTTGATCTGCATTTTGCATTTCCTTCTTTATTTCATTATAACTCTTATTTCCAAATATATCTCCTATCTCTCCTCTGTTGCAGTTCTTGGCAATTTTGAAATTTTTCTTTCGCCATCTGCATCTTCAATTTTTTCTGTAGTTATTAATATGGAATGATCAGTAACATTCCAATATTTTCCTGTTGTGCGAAATAGACATTTGGAATTAAAGGCTTCTTCGAAAGTGAAGAGCAATGTGCTGTTAACTTGTCACTCAAGCAAATGACAATGAGTTGTGGTGGATGGGAGTAAAATTGTTTTTGTGTTCCACAGATCATACCACTTGTTCGGTTAGGCATGGTTACCTAAGATTTTAGCTAATTAAGTTGATGCTTTACAGGTATTTGAATAGCAGAAAGATGAAATGAAATGAATGAATGAAATGAAATTTGTACTTGTAAAGCGCACTGTTACCCTAGGGTGTCCTGGCGCTGTGGAACCCTTCCTGTCTTTTCCCTGTGAAATGTCCACTCCTGGGCACCCCCAAGGTGAAGCCAGGCATCCCAGCGCTGGTGGGGCCGTTGTGGAGATTAAGCAAGCTATTGCCCAGAGTTGCAGAGTGGGACCCATGATTAGAATAAGCACCGAGGCGAGAATTATCAGGTTCGAGGAAATTGAGCCCAAGACCCGCCGAGGCGGGAATTGAACCCTGGTCCCGGGCCAGATCTCTGCATCAGGGTCTGCCGCTCTAACCATTGAGCCACACTTCTCCACACAAAGATGCATCTTTCATCCAAAATTCATCAATCGCCTGGTGGTGTTACTGATAGGAATACGTGTGTTGCCTGCAGGGCAAAGGGCACAACTATCTCCTCTTCAGCGCATGATTGTTCTCCATTGTTTTATGCAATCTGTAACGCTATTATCTCCTGCACGACCATGTGTCGTGTTGACTAATCACCCCTTAGATATATCTTGCAGTAATAATAATGCCAGCGTCTCATGTTCCATTTGCATGACTCCCAGTAGAGGACTATTTGCATCCTGTTTCAAACCCTCTTTGTGTTTTGAAATGAAGCAGGCAAATAGAAACGCTGGTGCATGCAGAATATGTATGGGAGGATCAGAAGATTAACACCACCAGAGCACACAAAAGAAGGCATGTGCTGTGGAGTTGAATACAACAAGGTGGCAGCTTTGGTTACACAATATGGCATGCTGCTGTATTTTCCATGAGGCTGGGAGAGCAATGGATGAAAACAAGTCTTTCTATTTAGTGAATTTATCATTATAACACAAGAACGACTTTGATAGCATAGCACCGAATACTAACCTATTCAGATATATCAACAAGGCATAACCTCCTGTTATGTACCTCTCTCATGGAAGCCTCCTGTTCTGTGTCTCTCCCAAATGAACAAATGTCTAGAGTTGTTTAGAATAGACTTATAAAAAAATTATCCTGATGTGAGTCTGTTTAAGTGGGTACGATAAGGTAAGAAAACTTTATTCTGCTACAGTGAGCCATAAAAGTGCAAAACAAATACAGTACATTTTGAAAACAATCAATCAATCATAAGATTCTATAGTAAAATGTCTAAAATAACATGTACAAAAACAGCTGTTTGTCCAAATCAGTATGTCTTTCTAATTACTAGAGAACATTTAATTAAACTGATCATGGCGTAACGTACCTCAGGGCTCGCTAATTTCAGTAAAAAAGAGAGAGCTACCTTATGAAATCGAATATTGGATTTACGTAAAATTTGAGTGAGAAAACATTTTCTTTGTGTGGTTAAAGAAAGCAGAATTAAATAAAGTGCATAGGGGCTTATTTATGAAAAGTGACGCATCGCTGCGTGAAAACAGCGATGCGTAACTTTTCACTGCGCTCTCCCTGCGACACCAATGATGCGTCATATTTACAGTATGACGCATCATGTCGCAAGGAGTTACAGATACGTCAGTATTTCTGACGTATCTGTAGGCGCAAAAATGATGCCTTGCTGGAGTGTGTCACAAAAGTGACGCAACTCCAGCAATGTGTCCTTTCACATGGGGCAAGCCCCATGTGAAAGGGCCTGCGTCAGTCTTACGCCTGCCATGAGGCAGGCGTAAGATATTGACGCATTAGGGTCAAAGAAATGGCGCAGTGAAATCTTATAGATTTCACTGCGTCACTTCTACGACCCTTTCTTGCGTCGGAACGCCCCCCCTGCATACATTATACCTGGCGCAGGTATAATGTGGCGCAGGGGTTTACAAAGTGACGCATCTACCTAGATGCGTCACTTTGTAAATATGACGTACCATGGCGCATTTTTTTACACTGCTGGTGCGTCACAAAAAGTGACGCACCGGCAGCGTAAAAGTGAAGCAAGGGCTCATAAATAAGCCCCATAGTGCTTTGTGTAGAGCTACCCTCACAAGGGCATGAGGGAAGGGATGCAAACCACGCCCCTTGGATGGTAAAGTCAGACAGAAAATGGACTAAATTAAAACGTAGAAATCTATTACATTCGTTCGAAATGAGTTGGAAACAGACACTGGAGTAGGCCTCACAATATTGTTCCATACGGATTTACCCGATTCCCTGGCGTGCAATTCCCCCATACGCACATTAAGACGCCATTTAAAACACAAACCTTTTACCGAAGCTGGGGCTATGTTCGAGTAGTTCTCTTGGTTTAAAAACAGTTCAGGAGCCTCCATACTCACTAAAGTTTTTCTTGACATAAGTCAGCCACTGTATTTTCGCCGCGTTGTCTAGTGCAAGGCAATCCAGTATAATGGCTCCAGTAAAATGCACTTCTGGTTTCCTCCAAATTCTTGACCAAAGTTGCTGAGAGTGGAGTTTAACATAATCCTCCACAAAGCCAATACCCACCTCAGCATAGCAAAAAATAGTAGGTGAAGAGCCAAAAGCCTAGGAATAAATTTGTTTTCTACCTTTTGGTTGGAGCGAGAATTAACATAACCCCAACCTCCACCTCCAAAAGTGCCAAATGATAGGCACTTACTTTTAAGTGTGTGGACTAGTTATTTTACTGGCTTATGCCCTAACCATTTGGCAACACTGAACAAGGAGTCAACTGACCTCTGAAAATGCAGAGCTCTAATTTTTAGCAGAAATATCCATTAAAACTTGCTTCAAGGGGGATTCCTACATATATAACATTTTGGACTCTAAGCACCTCAGAACAAGAGAGGCTGAATTTCGGACATTTAGAAAACCTGGATCCACATTACATTATAAAAGATTTGGAGAGATTTGTCTGGAGCCCGAGATCGTTCATAAATGCGTTAAAGTCATCCAGAAGAATCTGTAGCCCATTGGTGGTTCTAGCTATTAACCCCACATTGTCTGCATACAATAATACGGGTACGAAACAAGAGCTAATCTTTGGCAAATCTTTACCTCTAGATCTCAAAAATTCATCAAGGCCTTTAATGTAGAGCAAATAAAAGAAAAGAGGCCAAGACCCTGGCGTACCCCTACGGAGGAGTTAAATTTGAGTAATAGATCACCCTCTCTGCAATAGCGTATCTTGGAAGAGGTTTGTCAGTGTATCTGGTGAGGTAAATCAACTAAGGCTCTATCTATTTCCATACATTCCATAATGTCCCAGAGTTTAGGGCGTTGGACAGTATTGAAGGCACCTGTAAGGTCCATAAATGCCAGGTGCATGGATCCCTTCTTAGCCCTAACATATTTTTGGGCAATGAGGTATAATTGAGACTCTGATCCATTGTGCCCAGGCCGGGATGAAACCCTAACTGTACATCTAAAAATATCTCATTCTCAAGTGCCTAGTCTTCAAGTTTGGACTAAATTACCCATCCCAAGATTTTAACAGTGCAATCCAGCAACGAGATAGGGCGGTAAAGCAAGGCCGGCTTTAATCCGCCTTTTTAAATGTAGGTACAATTACTTCCTCATGCCAAGATGAAACCAGTGGACCTGTAACAGCTGCTCTTAAAACATTTGTAATTAAAGGGGCCCAGAATGAGGTGTTCTCTTTCAGTAGGTCCACAGGAATTCCATCGGGACAGGTGCCTTCTCTAGAGGACTTCTTTCTATGGCTGAGATGACATCTGTCAGTTTGATTGATTGACTCAGGTCAACAGCGGTCTTATCATCTTAAACAATTTCTTCCAACGAAGAAGGTGTCTAGGTCTGATTATTAGGATCAAACATCTTGGAAAAGTGCTCAACCCAAGCATCAGCTGAAATGGCAGTATCTTTCTCTGCGCTGTCATAACTAGAAAAAAAGGGGCGATTTACTACTTTCCACAATTAAAGGAAATCCTTTGTCTTACTTGCGATTTCCAATTCTTCCCATGCTTTGATCCTTATCTCTGTCTTACTCGCTAAAATAGCAGCCTTGTAAGCTTTTCTAGCTAGTGCTACTTTAGACTCATCCTGCGGACGTTCCTCTAGATCTGCCTTTAGGCTTTTATAGGCATGAGAACACATTTGGTTAAACCAACTAGAATTTCTCAGGTCAGGGGATTTGCTCATGGTTATTGCTGATGAAATATAGGTGCTTAAATAAGAGAAAGCCTGGATGATATATTTAGGGGCGCCCTTCTTCAGTAGACAATGCTCTACTGATGCCTGATTATTCATCACTAAATCCAGCATAAATTGATCCCTGTCCATCTGATTCCATTTAATACGGACCCCCCTGTTCTTGCTAAATTCGATAGCCCTACTGAGAGCCTGTGTGTCTTTATTGGTGAAATTGACTAACTCTGTAGAGTAAGGGGTTGTGATTATTAATACACCTTGACACTACATCATAGTTCAAAGAAAAAAGAAACTAAGTCTGATAAAAACAATATATGATCAATTGTACTATGAGAACTGGCACCATTAAAAGTCAGGATTAATTTGGTGATGGAAGATTTAAAATCCTGTGCAAAAACCAAATTCTTTAATAAAATTATTCTATTCAGGGTGTCCCTATAAGGGGTATCTTCCAACAAAGGAAGGTCAAGATCTGCAATTATGCAGATGACATGCAATTGATTTTCTCAATTGACGAGACGGAGGACTCCAAGGCATTTTTTCAAAACACCATGTTATTCATCAAAGACTGGATGAACCACAACTACCTTAAATTGAACTCTGATAAAACAGAGATAGTCATTTCCAACAACAGTCTACACCATTGGACTCCTACACACTGGCCGGATGCATTGGGAACTCCACCTATCCCTAAGAATTCTGTAAAGAGCCTCGGCATTCAAATTGACGCTAACCTCTCTATGCAATCCCAGATAAACATGGTTACGTCATCCTGCTTTTATCAGCTGAGGAACTTCAAAAAGATCAGGAGATTTTTCACTAGGGAAGCAAGCATGGAAATCATGATGGCTATGATTTTGTCTTGGTTAGACTATGCCAATGCTATCTACCTAGGTCTCCCCGCCAACCAAATCTACAAGCTCCAGCTGATACAGAATCAAGCTGCCAGAATCATTTACCAACAACTGAGACACTGCCATACTAAGCCACTGATGAAGCAGCTTCATTGGCTTCCCATGGCACAGCGGTCCATGTTTAAGAAAGGCTGTATTATCTTTAAAGCAATCTACGACAGGGGCCCCAAATTTATCTCTATGAAGATCCATCCGTACATCCCTAAACCGAACCATGAACTTGCTGACGATTCCAAGATTTAAGCGCAAAAGAATGGGTGGCTCACGACTCTCTATGCTGGGCCCCCAATTCTGGAACTCCTTGCCCATTGAGATTAGGCATACGACAGTTTACATGTGCTTCAGAAAAAAACTGAAAACTTGGCTTTTAACTCAGGCCTATTGCTAGATACAACTTCAGGGGTGGCTCATAACTCAGCGCCAAGAGACCTTTAGTGTACGTGCGCTCAATATATTCCCTATAACATAACATAACATGTCTATAGTGGATAAGTGGTACTTCTAGATCATCCTGTAGCCCACATTCCATCATAATTTTAGGATTGCAGGTGCAAATGTTAAAATCTCCCACCCACATAATCAAAGTTACCTTTTCTGTGTACTCTCTACTTTCAGCAAGTGTTCCTCCAAATCATAAATGTCCTTTGTCACAGAAGAGTCAAAACTGTTATGATAGACATTCATCAACATAAGCTTAAACAACATTTGAGACTTAAGTAGCAATATTTGGTAGAGGAGAGTACAATACAGTTTCTGAGCAGTAATACTGGTATGTGTGATGGAAACAAATATTGACATGCCACCCTTAGCCCTGCCTGCTGGTGATGAAACAGCAGGGGTGCAAAATGCAATATACCCATTTATATGCCGAGGTTCACATCCCCAAGTCTCCTGATATCATACTAATGGACTAAATGTAACCAGTCAGGATTGTGCAATTTGGTTCGCAGGCCCACCACATTCCATGAAATTACTTTGAAGTCTGAAAAGGCAAAAGGGGCCCCAATTCCAACAGGTAAGTCAACTACATGGGGGGACAACCTCCTGGGTCTTCAGAAACATTCCTAGTAGGCTGTGATGGGCAGTCCATCTGGTCCAAAGATGAGAGGGCTTCTATTGGTAACTTGCAATTTGGACAATAAGCTCACGTTAGGGGCACAATGTCCAGTAGTAAGAGCCTGTGGACTCACCGGCCTTATAGAACCACACGAAGGACCATACAAGTAGCTTAAGGGATGTGCTTTGATGTTCCCATTCAACTTAATTAAAGGGTAGTGACAATGTAGCATCGCTTTAGTGAAAGAAGGATTTTTCAAATTGATTTCTTTGCAATCCCCCGGTGAAGTCTTGACTTGAGGAACTACGCTGGGGACTCTTCTTACAGATTGTATCTCTGCATACAAATTACAGGTCTAGCCAGAGTGTTTCCTGAGTCAATGGACCACTTTATTTAATAAGGAAGTGTGAGCTTCAGAGTGGGATTTCACAAGTTTGGGAACATTTTCCAGAATGATTATAATAGGGGGGGCATTCTGGTGGAACTTGAGGCCGAATATCAGTATCCACATTGTGGATATTATGGTGAGTAGTCTGTGAGTGCCGCACCTCCCTCTGAGCTCCATGACATTTCGAGCTAACCCCTGATATGACTTCGTGTCCGAGGTCTCTCAATCGAGAGTGGTTCATTTAAGTCCCCAGTATGGCGTTACCCCCCATGCAGGTCAGTATCAGCATGTAGACTACTGGTAGCTGCATGAGCAGAGATCTGGGGCTGCAAATGATCACAGGGAATCCTAGATTGACCACTACTGTCAAGGTTCTGATTATTTGGTACTAGGTGCTGAAAACTGCTGGAATGTTTACATAGAATCACAAGTTTCTCATCAAGATCTTTTTGCTTGGCCAGAATTGATGAAACAAAAGTTATTAAATAAATTCTCCAACTTTCCCAGTTTACCAAGGCATTCAGCACTAAAATCTTTAAAGTTATTTTCTTAATTAATCAGGTCTGGTTATACTTTTCTGCCAGTGGGACAAGCTTGTGTTTTCGCTCGAGCACAGGGAAGAGATTGCAAGGTTACAGCAACCGGAGACCATGGTACACCTGCCCCATCAAACCTTGCAGTCTCCTTCCTTGTCCTTTTCGATGGAGGACTGTTAGACAAGTTGAAAGACCCCAAGACTGTTAAAGTTTGCTTATAGTGGGAACACATGAGTTAGAAGTGTGAGAGACTGTTGATTCCATTGCTCATGTTACAGTGCCGTTAGGGATTATGATGGGCAAATGAGAAAATGAAGGGTCATCACCACTGGTACTGTGACAGAGAGCTAAGTCCCCCTCATTGGGCATTGGCAGCATCACCATGGGCTCTTTCAGAGTGGTGCTCAGTCTGGCCTCTACTCAGTCAATTTATGTGTCGATAACAGTCATAACTATCAATCAGTAATTGGTGATGGACTTAGATGCTGTATTTTTTTTTCCTGGTGCAGTCTGTAGGTTGGTTACTGTTGCGTTTCCCCCGTTAAATATGCCTACAAATAACAGATTCCTAAAATAAGTTAGCACCTTAAATTCCTGATTGGGTCCAGTGAGCCAAGAGACAGGGCCCAGCCCGCCCCATCCGGCCACGGATGGGTGCATAAGGGACCACTCTTGGCCCGGTCTTCGCCCGCACATGCTCCTGGATGCATCACACACACATCCTACACCGCGGGGAGCAACCGGTGCTTATGTAGTGCTCACCAGCACTAACAGGCTCCTCCCTGACTCTTGCTTCACTGGGCCTTTTAGTCCCTGTCCCTCTCTCCTTCAGCAAAGGTGTGCCCTGAGCCTCGGGCAGCAACAGGTGCTTATGAAGCTCTCGCCGGTGCTAACGGGCTCCTCCTCGCCTCAGGCTACACTGGGCCTTGAAGTCCCTGGCCCAGCTCTCCTTCAGCAAAGGTGTGTCTGTTTCAGTGACGATTTATTAGATATAGTTTGAGATAGAGTAAAGACCAGAAACTGATTTTTTTAATGAAATGGAGGCAAACGTAATGGCATGGGTGTTACTTAAAAAAATGCAAAACAAATGAAGCAGTACTTTCAACATAAAGGTTTGTTACCATTAACATATTGTCATACATTTGAGAAGTTGGCCTGGCATATGCTGTCCACTAATTATAGTGGGCACCTTGCACCAGTCCAAACAACCCCTTATTGGAGATAGGTTAAAGACAACCTTTATTGAAAGCTATCCTAGTGGTAGCTATGGAGAGCAGCCTTCAGGCTAAGTCTTGAAGGAATGTAAAGCAGCTTGTTTTACCAGTCTATAATCTCTTGAGTGACCAAATGAAAGAGGACCACACCAGGTATATATTCAAAATATATGTATTTATTGCTAAACACACCCCTCTAGTCTCTTTATGAGGCTAGAGTTCGAAGTACATAAGTTATAAGTTAGTTATCTACAGTAATAGCACAAATACACGTTTGAGCCCTAGGGGCGTACCAAACCATATACCAATAAAGTGGTATAAGAACCACGACTGAGCTAGACACAGGTCCTAGAGCCTGTAGAAGTGCTTGGACCACAAGGAACCACCCAAGGTAGTGACAAAGGGGACCCACGGGGGACGCGTGCAGTGTATGAACACAGCCGCGAATCGCCGTTGACTTCTATGGGGAAAGTCGCGGTTGGAATTTAAAAGAAAAGGGACACTTAGAGGAGGACTTGGAGCGAACCCTTTGAGAACTAGGCTGTTCTAGTGTCAATACTCACGGGAGCACCGGAGTACTCGAGTTACCTCACCCAGGGGAGCCGGGTGCATAGGTGTCTTTCGGGGTCGGGTTTCGTCGTCGCTTTCAATGGCGATCTGCTGCAAAGTGCTGCTGGCGGCCAAGTCGAAAGTGTTCGGGTAGATCCAAAGGTGGATCGAAGATTTGAAGAACCTGAAAGCAGAGGGGACAGAGTCTGGGTCACTAGCCAGTGACCAGGAAGGCGATGAGCAGATGCCCACCGATGTCGAGTGCTTCAGGTAGGTTGATGGTCGTCTTGACTCTTCAGCCACGAGGTCCAAGAGGTGTCGACGACGACCAGGAGCTGGATTCGAGCTGTCCCACAACGTCTGTCAATTGCAGGGGTGTCGGCGACCGGATTGGACCCAACAAGTCTTGGCAACGGCAAGTCTCGTGGAAATGGAAGAAGGACGATGTTTCAAACCAGGAAGGTCTGTGGGACTCACCCAGCGAGGGTAAGTCAGGGCACGCCTGGAGCAACCAGGGAGCCCAAGCAGAAGAAGATTGACCTTCGGGAGGGCCTACTAGCCAACGGACTAGCGACCGCAAAGGAGCCTCGAGTCAACGCACGTGGAGCTGGCTCACAGGATACTCGTGGAGTGGAGGCCAGTGATCTTCGGTGCAGTCGGTGCTGGAGGCTGGGGCTACTCGGAGTCCAAAGCACAACTTCGTGGGAGACCCAGAAGAGGATGCACTTGCAAATGCGATTGGTGTCCAGGGGTCACGGTTCCACATTACCCACGACAGCTACGGGCCTCAGCTTTGCTGGGGACTCAGGGCAGCCTCGGGGAAGTCTGGAAATTTACCTCTGGTGATGCAAAGACTTCGGCGTCCGGCGGGAGCTTCAGCGATGCAGACCGGACAATTGCTTCTTTGGTGCCTGCCAAGCAGGGGAGTCACTCCTTGACCCCAAGGGAGATTCTTCAGTCCTCTAATCTTGAAGTAGAGCGTCGAAGGTCCAGGATTCTGTGTCAGAGTTTTGTCCAGGTTAATCTAAAGTCCTAAGGACTGGGGTCCCATACTTATACTAAGGTAGGGGGTTGGACATACTCTGTGGACCCACCTATGGGAGGGTCAGGGCAGAGGGGTGGTTACACCCCTTTCCCTTTGTCCAGTTTGGCGCCAGAGCAGGGGCTGGAAGCCCCTGAGCCGGTTTGAACTGGGGTATGCACAGGGACACCAAATGTGCCCCCAGTGCAGGACTTCAAAGCACCAGAGAGTGCTCCCGCCCAGCCCCAATACACACTATCCTGTCTGGGGAGGTGGTTACACCTCCCTGGGACAGGAAACCTATTGTCCAGGCCTCTCCTGCCGGAGTTTCGGTCAGCAGCAGGAGGCCAGACTCGTGTCTGTGGCAGCGGCATCCATTATGTGATGCCAGGGCTCTGGAAAGTCAGTACCGGGTATACCGGTGTGTACATGTCTCTCTCTCTAGAAGGGTGGAATGCTACCCCCGCCGCCAGAACTGGCGGGGGGGTAGTATTCCAAGATGTTTGACACCAAACACGACATGTTTCCGTGCAGCCATCCCAAAGTTAGCATTTAACGCGAGGTTATAATGCGCTTAAGAGTATATGGTCGGGCTGCACTACAAACAGCATCAGAGAAGGGTCTCCGAACGCTGCAGAGGGGCCCAGCTCATGCAGGGGCACCCTCTCACTTAGGAACCACGCACTCTGCCTCCAGGATTGATAAGGCCTGCCATAGGAGTGACTTATAGGTTTATATGTGTGTATGTATGTAGTGATATAGGTAGCCTATATCACAGTAAGGGGTGCAGGCACCACCTTACCCAGGCTGCAGTAGCAGACCTGTGGTGTCCTTTTGGCTGGCCTTCCAGGGGTGGCACAATACATGCTTCAGCCCCTGGCAGGCCTCTGAGGTACCTATGCCCTGGGTACATAGTATACCATATACTAGGGACTTATAAGGGCACTCCAGATTCCAATCAGAGATGTGCCTAAGGCACATGGAAACCATTTTAGAGAGGAAGCAGCTAGGCTGGGGTTCTGATTAGCAGGGCCCCAGCCAGACTAAAGTGGAAAAACAGTGAAGCATCAGCAAAAAGTGGGGGTACCCATGTGAAGCAGATCCTACTCTCCTACACAATCCCCCCCCCCCCAAACGTAGGGACATTAAACTAACCTTGCCCAGTTAAGTCTTCATGTTCTAAGTGGAAGTACCTAGAGAGTCCATCTGCATTGGCATGGTTACTCCCAGGTCTATGTTCCACTGTGAAGTCCATCCCCTGTAGGGAAATGGACCACCTAAGCAGTTTGGGGTTTTCACCCTTCATTTGTTTTAGCCATAAGAGGGGCTTATGGTCTGTTTGAACAAGGAAGTGAGTACCAAACAAGTATGGCCTCAACTTCTTCAGAGCCCAGACCACAGCAAAGGCCTCCCTCTCAATGGCTGACCAACGTTTCTCTCTAGGGGTCAGCCTTCAGCTAATAAAAGCTACTGGCTGATCCTGACCTTCATCATTCAATTGTGACAGTACAGCCCCTACCCCCAATTCAGATGCATCTGTTTGGACAATGAACTTCTTGGAGTAATCAGGACTCTGTAGAATGGGAGCAGTGCACATGGCCTGCTTTAGGTCATCAAATGCCTTTTGACAGCTAACTGTCCACTGAACCTTTTGGGCATTTTCTTGGAAGTTAAGTCATTCAGGGGTGTCACTATTGATCCATACCCGTTGACAAATCTCCTATAGTACCCAGTCAGGCCTAAAAAGGCTCTCACCTGAGTCTGGGTAGTTGGAGCAGTCCAGTCCATGATGGTCTGGATCTTGCTCTGCAGTGGTTGAACCTGGCCTCCACCCACAAGGTGGCCAAGGTACACAACCTGACTCTGCCCTATCTGGCACTTTGTGGCCTTGATAGTCAGGCCTGCTTTCTGCAGGGCCTGCAAGACATTTCTGAGGTGGACCAGGTGATCCTCCCAGGTGGAGCTAAAGACAGCAATATCATCTAGATATGCTGCACTATAGGCTTCCAGACCTGTAAGGACTGTATTCACCAACCTCTGAAAAGTGGCAGGTGCATTCTTCAGACCAAAGGGCATCACCACAAATTGATAATGCCCACTAGGGGTTGAGAATGCTGTCTTTGGCTTTGCATCATCAGCTAGTCTGATCTGCCAGTAGCCAGCTGTCAGGTCAAATGTGTTTAGATACTTGGCTGAGGCCAAAGTGTCTATTAGCTCATCTGCCCTAGGTATTGGATGGGCATCAGTCCTAGTGACTGCATTGAGACCCCTGTAGTCCACACAAAACCTCATCTCTCTTTTCCCACCATTGGTGTGAGGTTTTGGCACAAGGACCACTGGACTAGCCCAAGGGCTATCTGAGGGTTCAATAACTCCCAAATCCAACATCTTCAGGACTTCTGTCCTGATACAGTCCCTGACATGGTCAGGTTGCCTATAAATCTTATTTTTAATAGGCAGACTGTCCCCAGTGTCCACTTCATGAGTGCACCAGGTAGTCTGACTGGTTGTCAGTGAGAATATGTGCCTGAACTGATTAAACACCTGTCTGCAATCAGTTTGCTGCTGGGCAGTGAGGCTGCCTGCCAAGGCTACACCATCCACTGACACATCATCAGGGTTCTGTGAAAGCAGGTCAGGGAGTGGGTCACTCTCTTCCTCCTGTCCCTCATCAGTAGCCATGAGCAAGCCCATGTCCGCCCTGTCCACATATGGTTTTAACCTGTTGACATGGAGAACCCTGTGGGGACTCCTGGGTGTTCCTAGGTCTACTAAATAGGTAACCTCACCCTTCTGTTCAACAATGGTATGGGGTCCACTCCATTTGTCTTGGAGAGCTGCTGGGGCCACTGGCTCCAACACCCACACCTTCTGTCCTGGCTGGTAAACAGTCAGTACAGCCTTTTGGTCATGCCAGCCTTTTTGCAGTTCCTGGCTAGCCTCAAGGTTTTTAGTTGCCTTTTTCATGTACTCAGCCATCCGGGAGAGGAGACCAAGTACATAGTCCACTATGTCTTGCTTTGGGGGCTTGAGAGGTAACTCCCATCCTTCCTTCACCAAGCACAATGGACCCCTGACAGGGTGACCAAACAAAAGTTCAAAAGGGCTGTAGCCAACCCCCTTTTGAGGCACCTCCCTGTAT
This sequence comes from Calotriton arnoldi, assembly GCA_963921515.1. Classification (NCBI taxonomy): domain Eukaryota; kingdom Metazoa; phylum Chordata; class Amphibia; order Caudata; family Salamandridae; genus Calotriton; species Calotriton arnoldi. Next base: position 406,704 of record CAWUFW010013914.1, read on the forward strand.
GCAAATAAAAGGCAGGGCAAGAGTATGTCCCATCTTCGCCTAAGCTTTTCTGGGAGCCCTTTAATCATGCCCTTCAAGGTTTTGTTGAATCTCTCAACTAAACCATTGCATTGTGGGTGATAGGGTGTGGTGAACTTGTAAGTCACTCCACACTCCTTCCACATTGCTTTTAAGTATCCAGACATAAAGTTAGCACCCCTGTCTGATACAACCTCCTTAGGAAAGCCCACTCTTGAGAAAATTCCCAGGAGGGCTCTTGCCACCACAGGCGCTGTAGTGGTCCTAAGGAGAATAGCCTCTGGGTACCTGGTGGCATGATCCACTACCACCAGGATAAACCTGTGCCCAGATGCTGTTTGGGGATCCATGGGACCAACAATGTCAATCCCCACCCTTTCAAAGGGAACCCCCACCACAGGTAGTGGTCTCAGGGGGGCCTTTGTAGTGCCACCTGCCTTGCCACTGGCCTGGCAGGTTACACAGGAGCGACAAAACTCCTTGGTGTCTTCAGACATGTGGGGCCAGTGAAAGTGAGGGACAATTCTGTCCCAAGTCTTGTTCTGGCCCAGGTGACCTGCTAAGGGAATGTCATGGGCTAGGGTCAATAGGAAGCCCCTGAACTTCAGAGGTATAACCAACCTCCTGGTGGCACCAGGCTTGGGGTCTCTACACTCTGAGTACAAGAGTCCATCATCCCAATACACCGTTTGGGGACCACTAGCTTTCCCAGAAGCCTCAGCAGCAGCTTGCTGTCTGAGGGGTTCAAGAGAGGGGCAGCTCTGCTGCTCCTGGCTCAGATCTGCCCTGGAAGGGCCCCTGTCCCCAAGAACTCAACCTGGTCAGGTTCAAGCTCCTCTGGGACAGTTCCTTCCTCAGGACTGAGATCATCCCCCTCAAGAGACTGATCTTCCTTCTGAGCCAAGGGGGAAGGCACTGCCTTTACCCTACTACTCCTCTTCTTGGAGGGCACTTGGTCCATTATTCCAGAATCCAAGGCCTGTTCAGTGTTAGACATTTTGGCTTGTGACCTGGTCACAGCACACACATCTGCAGGGATGCCCAGCATTTCTGCATGGGTCCTGAGCTCCACTTCTGCCCAAGCTGAAGTTTCTAAGTCATTGCCAAGCAAGCATTCAACGGGTAGGTCTGCACTTACCACAACCTTCTTAAGGCCAGTTACCCCTCCCCAGGAGAAGTTAACAACTGCCAGAGTATGGTCTGTTCTGACGTTGCTAGCATTGGTCACTTGGTACATTTCACCAAGTATAATCTGCCCAGGATTCACAAGGTCTTGTGTCACCATGGTGACACTTGCCCCTGTGTCCCTAAATGCCAAAGCCTCTTTTCCATTGATTAAGGGCTGTTGCCTGTACTTGCCCAGATTACTGGGACTCACAGAGGAGGTCACATCCATGCCTCCATCACAGACTAGGACAGCCTGAGTGAGTTCTCTGACTAGGTCAGAGCTCATCTCCCTACCCAGGGTCAACCCTACTAAACCCTTGGCTTGTGTAGTCCCACCACCAATTGTAACTGCACTAGGGGGAGCAGGTGCCTTAGGGGCATTGGTGGGGGCTGGAGTAGAGTCTTTGGACTTGGTGCAATCACTGGTCCAGTGGGTCTTTTGCTTACAGACCTTGCACCATGGTTTCTTTTGGCCTCTTCCCTTGTTAGACTGTGAATCCCCACCTGAAGAAGATTTTTGGGGGCCTTGTGAAGACTTTTGGTCTTTATCCTTCTCCCCACCCTTATCAGAGTTTTTCGAATCTTGCTTCTTAGGGTCACCACCTTGGTTCTGTACCTTCTGCCTCACCCTGGTTCTGACCCATTTGTCTGCCTTCTTTCCCAATTCTTGGGGAGAGGTCAGATCAGAGTCCACCAGGTGCTGATGCAACAGCTGATTTTGACAATTGTTAAGGATCTGCTCCCTCATGATAAGATTGTACAATCCTGTGAAGTCACATACCTTACTGCCCAATAACCAACCTTCCAGAGCCTTGGCAGAACAATCAACAAAGTCCACCCAGTCTTGAGTCTGTGCCTTCTGGGTATCCCTGAACTTTAACCTGTATTGTTCAGTGGTTAGGCCAAACCCATCAATCAGAGCACTCTTCAAGACTTTGTAATTATCAGCATCCTCCTCTCTAACAGTGAGGAGCTTATCTCTACCTTTGTCTGCAAAGGAGAGCCACAAGATTGCTGCCCACTGCTCCTGAGGGACCCTCTGTACTTTACAGGCCCTCTCTAGTGCAGTTATCCATTTGTGGATGTCATCCCCACTCTGGTAGGGAGGGACAATCTTGCTCAGGTTTCTATGGTCATAAGACCTTTCCCTATCTCTGGGGAAATTGCTTCCACCATGGGACTCTAGTCCCATCTTTTTTCTCTCTTTGTAGAGATCTAGGGACTCCCTGTCTATAGCCAACTGCTGTTTTCTGAGTTCAAGCTGGTCTTGCTCATACTCAATCAGTCTCTTTCTCCTGTCATGAGAGGATTCTCTCTTATGAGAGGAGACAGAGGTCCCTATTGAGGTGTCAGAGTGGTTAGACTCCTGAGAAGAAGATCTAGACCTTCTGGGCACACTCACTATTCTTCCTGGGGGGACAAAGGGGAGGTCATTCTGATCCTCCTCCTCCTCCACAGGAGGAATTGGGTTATCCAGGTCAAGGTCATTTTCACCTTCCTGGCCAGTTTCAGAGGGGGGCCTGGGTTTCTTCACCCCTGACCCCTTCCTCATCTTCTGCCCCACCCTCTCTGCCTACCCCTTCAGACCCTAGGGGCCTGCTGAGATCATCAGCCAGTAACACCTCCCTGAGGTGTTGGGTGCTGGCACTTTTGCCTGCCTTCAGCTTCCTAGTATTGCATAATGCTCTCAATTCCAAGAATGGGAGTTTATCATACTTGGAGGGAAGAAGCCCACTGGCTTCTGGCAAGGACTCACTGGGTCCTGGCTTTGAAGACATTACTAGTGAGGTGTGGTGTATGCACTACCTACTCTAGTGTGGCCTACTAAACTCTCTTGAGTTGTAGAAAGGGTGTGCTATCCCTTAACACACAACTCTAAGTTTAGTAGAACTTACTGTATACTAAGCTTGATTTATATGTACCTTAGGTACCCTTACTGGTTTTCAGTTGATCAATTCAATTGAGATTATCTGGTAAAACAATAGCAAGCTGGAATCCCACACGCTGCACACCAATGTGAGAAGTTGGCCTGGCATATGCTGTCCACTAATTATAGTGGGCACCTTGCACCAGTCCAAACAACCCCTTATTGGAGATAGGTTAAAGACAACCTTTATTGAAAGCTATCCTAGTGGTAGCTATGGAGAGCAGCCTTCAGGCTAAGTCTTGAAGGAATGTAAAGCAGCTTGTTTTACCAGTCTATAATCTCTTGAGTGACCAAATGAAAGAGGACCACACCAGGTATATATTCAAAATATATGTATTTATTGCTAAACACACCCCTCTAGTCTCTTTATGAGGCTAGAGTTCGAAGTACATAAGTTATAAGTTAGTTATCTACAGTAATAGCACAAATACACGTTTGAGCCCTAGGGGCGTACCAAACCATATACCAATAAAGTGGTATAAGAACCACGACTGAGCTAGACACAGGGCCTAGAGCCTGTAGAAGTGCTTGGACCACAAGGAACCACCCAAGGTAGTGACACAGGGGACCCACGGGGGACGCGTGCAGTGTATGAACACAGCCGCGAATCGCCGTTGACTTCTATGGGGAAAGTCGCGTTTGGAATTTAAAAGAAAAGGGACACTTAGAGGAGGACTTGGAGCGAACCCTTTGAGAACTAGGCTGTTCTAGTGTCAATACCCACGGGAGCACCTGAGTACTCGAGTTACCTCACCCAGGGGAGCCGGGTGCATAGGTGTCTTTCGGGGTCGGGTTTCGTTGTCGCTTTCAATGGCGATCTGCTGCAAAGTGCTGCTGGCGGCCAAGTCGAAAGTGTTCGGGTGGATCCAAAGGTGGATCGAAAATTTGAAGAACCTGAAAGCAGAGGGGACAGAGTCTGGGTCACTAGCCAGTGACCAGGAAGGCGATGAGCAGATGCCCACCGATGTCGAGTGCTTCAGGTAGGTTGATGGTCATCTTGACTCTTCAGCCACGAGGTCCAGGAGGCGTCGACGATGACCAGGAGCTGGATTCGAGCTGTCCCACGACGTCTGTCGATTGCAGAGGTGTCGGCGACCGGATTGGACCCAACAAGCCTTGGCAACGGCAAGTCTCGTGGAAATGGAAGAAGGACGATGTTGCAGACCAGCAAGGTCTGTGGGACTCACGCAGCGAGGGTAAGTCAGGGCACGCCTGGAGCAACCAGGGAGCCCAAGCAGAAGAAGATTGGCCTTCAGGAGGGCCTACTAGCCAACAGACTAGCGGCCGCAAAGGAGCCTCGAGTCGACGCACGTGGAGCTGGCTCACAGGACACTCGTGGAGTGGAGGCCAGTGATCTTCGGTACAGTTGGTGCTGGAGGCTGGGGCTACTCGGAGCCCAAAGCACAACTTCGTGGAAGACCCAGAAGAGGATGCACTTGCAAATGTGATCGGTGTCCAGGGGTCACGGTTCCACGTTACCCATGACAGCTACGGGCCTCAGCTTTGCTGGGAACTCAGGGCAGCCTCGGGGAAGTCTGGAAATCCACCTCTGGTGATGCAAAGACTTCGGCGTCCGGCGGGAGCTTCAGCGATGCAGACCATACAATTGCTTCTTTGGTGCCTGCCAAGCAGGGGAGTCACTCCTTGACCCCAAGGGAGATTCTTCAGTCCTCTAATCTTGAAGTAGAGCATCGAAGGTCCAGGATTCTGTGTCAGAGTTTCGTCCAGGTTAATCTAAAGTCCTAAGGACTGGGGTCCCATACTTATACTAAGGTAGGGGGTTGGACATACTCTGTGGACCCACCTATGGGAGGGTCAGGGCAGAGGGGTGGTTACACCCCTTTCCCTTTGTCCAGTTTCACGCCAGAGCAGGGGCTGGAAGCCCCTGAGCCGGTTTGAACTGGGGTATGCACAGGGACACCAAATGTGCCCCCAGTGCAGGACTTCAAAGCACCAGAGAGTGCTCCCGCCCAGCCCCAATACACACTATCCTGTAGGAAACCTATTGTCCAGGCCTCCCCTGCCGGAGTTTCGGTCAGCAGCAGGAGGCCAGACTCGTGTCTGTGGCAGCGGCATCCATTTTGTGATGCCAGGGCTCTGAAAAGTCAGTACCGGGTATACCGGTGTGTACATGTCTCTCCCTCTAGAAGGGTGGAATGCTACCCCCGCCGCCAGAACTGGCGGGGGGTAGTATTCCAAGATGTTTGACACCAAACACGACATGTTTCCATGCAGCCATCCCAAAGTTAGCATTTAACGCGAGGTTATAATGCGCTTAAGAGTATATGGTCGGGCTGCACTACAAACAGCATCAGAGAAGGGTCTCCGAACGCTGCAGAGGGGCCCAGCTCATGCAGGGGCACCCTCTCACATAGGAACCACGCACTCTGCCTCCAGGATTGATAAGGCCTGCCATAGGAGTGACTTATAGGTTTATATGTGTGTATGTATGTAGTGATATAGGTAGCCTATATCACAGTAAGGGGTGCAGGCACCACCTTAGCCAGGCTGCAGTAGCAGACCTGTGGTGTCCTTTTGGCTGGCCTTCCAGGGGTGGCACAATACATGCTTCAGCCCCTGGCAGGCCTCTGAGGTACCTATGCCCTGGGTACATAGTATACCATATACTAGGGACTTATAAGGGCACTCCAGATTCCAATCAGAGATGTGCCTAAGGCACATGGAAACCATTTTAGAGAGGAAGCAGCTAGGCTGGGGTTCTGATTAGCAGGGCCCCAGCCAGACTAAAGTCGAAAAACAGTGAAGCATCAGCAAAAAGTGGGGGTACCCATGTGAAGCAGATCCTACTCTCCTACAATACAAATATCACAATTGTGGCACATACCTAATTCAGCATGGTTCTAATGGCACATGACAGTTTAACATTTCTTGTCTCTCACAAATGTAACTAAAAATGTTGATCTTTAGAAACTCAATTGGAGCAAGAGCAATGATGTTAGTCACTGAGGTAGGCCAAGAAATAGCTTGTTACAAAAGAGATGCTTCAGCAGTAGAAAGAGTGAAATAATGAAAAGGTGGGTGAGGAAAACAAAGAAAAGGCAGAAAGAAAAAGGAAGAGAAACATAGAGCAGGAGAAAAAGTGAGTCAAGAAGAGTGAATTTGGGAGAAAAGGGGAAGAAATATCGAATGATAGAAAAGAAGAATGACATAAGCAAGGAGAGAGGGGCAATATTAAGAGAGGTGTTTAAAAATAAAGTTCGACAAAACGAGAAGGGAAGAGGTGGTGGATATGAGATAGAAGGTAAACATGTATAGACATTTTTAGACAAAGAATGAGAAAACGGAAAGGAGTAATTCAGAGAGAACACCAGAGACTGGGAACTTGCAGGATAAAATGGGAAATCTATATAGTACTGTTGTTTGGATCACTGACATAACATCGATGCATACAATATCGAAAACCAAAAATATTAAGGGGCCGATTACGATGCCGGTCGGTCACGTGTCCGATCGGCATTGCAGAGGAAGCGGGAACGCCCGACAAGGAGATGGAGGGCCCACGTCCCAGATTACGATCTGATCGCCGTGTTGGCGGTCGGATCCTGTATTTTTCCATTGCGGCTTGTGCTGCCGCTCGCTGGAAAAAATGCAGAGTTTAAACATCCCTGCACCGTGTGGCAGGCACCATGCAGTGCCTGCCACACAGTGCAGGGATGATTAGGGGGAACCCCAGGTGGCTCCCAGGCCCCATAGCAGTGGGCCATGGCTGAAGGGGGTCCTGCAAGGGGCCCCCAAAGTCACTTTCCGCCTGCCATGAAAAGGGCACCATGAAAGGGCAGCGGAATGCGAAACTGTAATCCTGATGGCGGAGTAGAGACTGGCTTTGCTGCCATTTGGGGATTACATTTCTGACCGCCGCCCCGATGGGCTCCGTGAGCCCCTTGGAATCGTAGCGGTATTCCCCTGTGGGTTTCCCTCTGACCACCAGTATCGTAATATGGCAGTCAGATGTAAACCTCTGATGTCGGACGGAAAGCCTCCGACGAGCTGTCGGATGGCTTTCCGTCCGACATCATAATGAGGCCCCAAGTATTGATAACAAAAATATCAACTTCCTATACTTAACTAGTAAAACCACAAATATAGGGGCATATTAGCAAGAAGAGGCAATAATCATCGCTAACCCTGCTTAGCGTGATTTTTTTTATCGCCGGCTATCGCTGGAATATATCGCCACGCTAACGCTGTATTAGCAACGATTAGCGCTATGGCGATGAATATTCCAGCGATAGCGGGGGTAATGGGCCAACATCGCTGAAAAACCAGCGATGTTGCATGGAGAAGGGAGAACACCTTGCTGATACGACCCTGTGGTCGTATCAGCATAATCCACCCCCCCATGTTAGGTATGGCTAACACCTGCTAATTGCAGGTGTTAAATAAATGGCGATGACCCCGGTTAGCGCGACTTTTCACGTTGCTAACTGGGGCCATGGCCACCTTGCTAATAGGCGATAGGCCTGTTAGCGAGTGTTTCCCAGGTTTGTTCGTCGGGAACGCCCACTTTGCATGTCATTAGCGATAAATATCGCTGACATGCAAAGCGGTAAAAAAACGGGCGCTAATGCCCGCAAACTGTCGCTAACTGCTGTTAGAGACAGTTTGCTGATAGGGCGATATAAATATCGCCGCTTTAGCGGCAAAAAGTGCCGCTAAAGCGGCGTTAGTGCCCTTGCTAATATGCCCCATAGTTTTTAAAAATACCGATTTTAACCTATATCGAAAACAGAAATATCAAATGTCGTTACCTTTAAATAAACATCTAATATATAAAAAATATCAATTCACACACTATCAACTGCAATATTATCGCCAAAATAATTAAATAATCTAACATAAATATAACAAAATCTTTTTTTAAATCATCACAGTTATTGAAAATAAATGTAAAACATTTTATACACGTTTAAATTAAATATAAATATAAATATATTACATCAACAAAATGTTTGCCATTCACCCCAATATATTATATACCTAAATCATAACAATACAATAAAAAAATAATTACAAACATTTAAACAACAATCTAAATAATAATAAATATATATATATATATATCTTCCGGATTCTCTCACCAGACCACTAAAGAAAAAATATATACATCTCAACAACTACCTATCCAAGTAAGTAGAACTTATATATTGAAACTAAAACATACTTGTTAACCTAAAAATGTAAAATAACAAAAAATTTATAAACAAACTTGCAGACTTCTATTTCTTTACATACACTTCCTAAAAGACAAAGCTACAACTTGAAAAGGCAATAAGCTGCCAGAAAAAACGACTGCCACCAACCAACAAAACGATGTAAGAAATGAAGCAATCATAAATTATTAGAAAATTGTAAACTCATCCAAAATAACGAGTAAAAATAAACTTAATAACCTGAACCTCTACAAACTACCACCAAATTAAGATAGAAAGTTAAACTAACAATAATTTTTCATCCAACAGAAAAGAAAGCACCTGCTCTTCATTAGAACACCCCCAACAGCAGAGCTGCAAAACGGTATGAAACATAGCATACATGTAAGTATACAAAATAGAAGTAGTTGCTTAATTTTACATGTACATAACAAATGTGCAAACTTTTAAATATTGCATATATATATAAATATATTACACTACTTCAATGACAAAGGAAACAAAGTGCATAACTTCACAGAAAGGAAATAAGGGGCTCATTATGATGGCGGAAGGACCGCCACCGCCGGCCCGGCGGTCCTTCTACCATCACAATGAAAATTCCCACCACCAAATTAGGATGGCGGTGGGAATCATGAAGGTACCGCGGCGGACGGAAAGTCCGTCCGCCATGGTCCCGCAAGGCGGTCCTTTTCCGCCCGCCTTGCGGAACCCGGAACCTGGGCAACATTGCGGCAGTGCCGTGCAGGCACCGCAGTAATGATTATGATGTACCCTTCCGCCTGTCTTTTTGCGGCGGATATCCCGCCGCAAAAGGACAGGCGGAGACTGGTTTTGGGGGCCCATTGCAGGCCCCCTCTGTGTGTGGGGGGGTGCACCCATCGTACCCCCCTGCATTCCCATGCACAAGGTGGCAGGCACCTCATGATGCCTGCCACGTTGTGCATGGGAATGCACATCGTGGCATTTTGGCATTGCGAACGGTGCTGCAGCCAGCAGCACCGCCTGCAATGTTAAAAGGCCTGGATGCGCCCGCCATAGTGGCGGGCGCAACCTAATTGGGCTGGTGGGACCGCTGCACATCTGGCGGGCGGTCCCATCACCGTTATGATGGCGGGCGGACTGATGTCCGCCCGCCATCATAATGAGCCCCTTAGTTACTAAATCACAAGGGCTACACCTACAGCCAAGAAAGTGCATCAACAGAAAATATAAATAGGAAATGTACTAAATATTATAATAATGCATGCTATGGGAGGACAACTACAAAAGATGATGTTGTAATTCATGTAAGAGAGCACAGCCAACCTCCAAATGTGACAGAAATAAAGGTAAGGGAGATATTGCAGGATATAAGAGAGGCAAGCACTAGTTCCTAGGAAACCAAAACCTTAAAGATATACTGCCTAAAGTCCCCAAACACCTCACAGGCCAACTGCCACCTATCCCCACTTTAAAACATTTAATTGTGGAACTAAAAAATCCACCGGCAATACTCCTCATGCCCCATGAAGATATCATGACATATTAATACCTGAATGTTTAACTATGACAAATAATGAAGAACTTTTCCTTTTACATGGCAACTTAAATAATGAGAAACAAATCCAAATATTCTCTACAGCAAATAACTTACTAAAACATTGCCAATGTCAAAGGTGGATGATGGATGGGACCTTCAAAATGTAGCCCAAACAATGAATTCACATATACCCCATACATGGTGAATATCAAAATAGAAATAGTCCTTTTATAAAGGCCCTTCTACCAAATTAACAAAGCAGCACTTACTATGACCACTTAAACCACATTAAACATAAAACAAATAACTACTACTCCAAAATATAATCATAGACTTTGAGCAAGCCATGATTCAAACCATATTAAAGATTTGCCCCCACACAGCCAAGCAAGGCTGTTACTATCATTTCAATCAAAGCATATGAAAACACCTCCAAAAATCTGCACTAAGGGCCTAATTACGATGTCGGACGGACCACCACCGATAGCGTTTCGGTGGCAGTCCTTCCGACATCTGGTGCTGTGGTCGGAGGGACCGACCAACACTTCCGAAGGGCACAAGGAGCCTGTCAGACCGTTGGCTGGAGCATAATACCCTACAATAGCCTGCTCAGGCCCCAACATAGAGATTACAATTTTCCTTTACAACAGCCTATGGCGGTCCAACTGCCATAGAAAGGCTGTTGTAAAGGGACTTTGGGGGCCCGTAGCAGGGCCCCCTTGCACCCTAGGCCTCCGCTTTGGGGCCCAAAACATCCATTCACCCTGTGCCAGGCACCATATGCTGCAGAGATGTTACCAAACATGCCTTTTTGCGGGGCGGAGCTTGCCTAGCACCAAGATGGCCGCAGAGTGAAAGAGCTCTGGCGACCGCCCGAATAATTTTACAGGAATCCGCTTTTAATCCAGGCAATAATTGGAACAGCGTAGCTGCTTATGAACGCCCAAAGCAGTGCTCTCCATAGTGGTAACGTGGGCTACAACTGAGCCCGGCCTACCCCGTTTTGCAGACGAAGGAAGGATGCTGCCTGGTGCGGCTCTGAGAGGCGGCCTCCGAGGTAGCGTGAACACGCTGTGCAAGAGGAGCCGCGACCGCTGATCTAGGGGGCTGCCGACCGTCCACTGGGAGTTCCGCCTGCTCCCGAGGGATCTCTGCTGCTGAGGGCCATAAGACGGTGCACGAGTGCTGCGTTGAGATGGAGGGACTGCTGGGACCGCGATCCGGGCTGTGTGGCCAAACTAAGTCGGAAGCCGTGCGGCGGCGGGGATGAGCCCCGGGAGAGCGGCGCACTAAGCGGAGACAGTAGCGGTGAGAGCTGGCACTGAGGATTGCATGATGGTGTGTGGAGCTGCGGCAGGCCGTGGGCATGAGGGTGAGGCCTACCTGGCTGCGGCTGCACTCTGTTACGGGCCGTTTAGCTGCGCCACACATGAAGACGCGTGGGGGCGGAAGGTGAGCCCTAGGGTTCACAACGCACTAAGAGGTGTTGGTGAGAGTGCAGGCCAGCTTGGACAGCTGTTTAGAGATGTGCTGTTAGTCGGTGCAGCCTCACTGAAGTGAGCCGACAGTGAGGAGTGAGTATTAAAGTCCCTGGCAGGTGAGCTGGGTGCGCGGCAGCCTTCCCTAGTAGCGCGGCCTGCACACAACGTGAACGGCCCCTGTGAGCGCGAGCTAAAGGCCGCTACGCTCCTCAGGTAACAGTGCGCGGCAGAAGTTGTAAGCAGAAGAGCGTCCTAGTGGTGCTCAAGGAGGAGGCTCATTACAGTGAGCCTTATACTAGAGGAGCAATATTTGGACTGGCAGCATGGGGAAAGCTGACAAGGCGCAACCTAAAATAATTTTGAGAAGCGGAAGACAGCAGGTACTCGCGAAGAGGACTCGGACTCCACTCAGATGGAACAAGAGAACGCAGCTGCTGAATCAGAGGAGGACCTTAAACAAATATTAGCTGCCATGCAGCAGAGTCTGACTTCCATAGATGGGAAAATAGATTCGCTGGCATACAGGATGGATCGCATGTCAGAGAGAGTAGATAAACATGCTGAGAGACTGGATATGGTGGAACGCAGGGTGTCAGAAGCGGAGGACTGGCAGGCTGAAGTGGGTGCTGCACAGAAACAAATGGGCAAAACTCTGGCAGTGTTGCGTGAAAAGGCTGAGGATCTGGAAGCGCGCTCAAGGCGCAACAATGTGTTCATAGTGGAGCACGCTCACTGCTCGTTAGCTCTCAGGCCGCCTCCCGGGGGCGCCTCCGCGGCCAGTGGTGGCAAGATTGTTGAACTATAGAGACAGGGATGCCGCCCTACGATAGGCTAGGGAGTTACGTGTGCTAAACTATGAAGGATCGGAGCTAGCCCTGTTTACTGATTTTACGCCGCAAGTCCAGTAGGTGCGTAGGCAATTTGCGCCTTTGAAACAGAAATTACGCGAACTGCATGTGGAATACTCAATGTTATACCCTGCTAGATTGCGAGTAACGTTGGATGGCAAGACTAAAATATACAATGATCCACAGGTACTGAATCAAGAACTCAAAAAGCGTAGTAAGGAATCACAGAAGAAACTCACTCAGAAGACCGTGGAAAGGGATGCTGGAGAACAAAGAGACTCAGAATTCCAGAACTTTGCTGTGTTAAAATGTACATGCGCTCACGACTATTCAGGGGGTAATGAACGCGCAAAATAACTATCATTATGGAGCTGTGCATAATAACTATCATTATGGAGCTGCATGATAACAGGATATGCTATGCTTAATAGTGGTGAGCTGTACAGTTGGGTGCCGGAGTAAGTAACAAGAAACAGGAGCACCTGGATTAAGTTATAAGCTGGGCAGGTATAGGCCACTGGGAGACACCTAGTGGGAAGCAACCACTGCCCTCGAGCGTAACACACACCGGGTGTACAGTTGACATGTTTGTTGGGGGGAAAGGGGTTAATCACTTGAAGTTCAGCCAAGTCAAAGGGAGTAGACCTTAGCGTGGGTGGGGGGGTGCGATTTGTTTAAACAGTTTGTCAGCAAGCAGAATCTGTAATAGTAACAAGTGCAAGTACAGTTCAGATGAAAGGTTAAATAATGTGGGCAGAAAAATAGGAAATGGCCGCTGATCAAGTCACCAACACTAGTAGCCATGTTAAGTTTCTGACATGGAACGTCAGAGGTCTTAATGACCATAGGAAAATTCGCAAAATCGTGGCCTATTTAGAGTGACATCATGTAGACGTGGCTATACTGCAGGAGACCCATCTTCCCCAGGGTACAAGCGTGTTAACTCCTAGGAGAATGAGAGGTACATGCATAGCTTTGGGGTTCACGTCTCATGCCAGAGGGGTATTGGTATGAGTAGGCAGGAACTCTGGGCTGAGGATTCTTGAGCTTGAAGTAGATAAAGGAGGCAGGTTTGTTATAGCCAAATGTCATAAAGAGAATTTCGAGATGCTACTGGTTGGTGTGTATGGGCCAAATCACGACGATCCCCAATTCTATCACTCCTTACATGGCAAAATTGTGCCATACTCACATATTCCCCAATTATGGGGTGGGGATTTTAATTGCATACAAGATTCAGAATTAGATAGGTCGAAAGGCCCCCCGAGATGCCCCTCTAGGGAAGCCAGAACCATGGCTGCTATAGCAGCAGCGGAGGACCTCATAGATGTCTGGAAAATCAGGGCACCTACGGGTAGGGAATATACGCATTATTCCTCAGTACATGACACCCATACTATAATAGATTATTGGTTTGCATCACGGGAACTCTTACCCAGCATCACTGACTGTTCACACATGGCACGTACACTCTCAGATCATTCCCCAGTCATGATAAGTATGGCAATAGATGATATGCGACGGAGAGAATGCACCTGGTGCTTTCCACAATATTTCCTATTGGACCCTGTGTTTCGTAAAGAGCTGGGAGAGGCAGTAGACGAATTCTTTGCTACGAATTTAGGCAGCGTACCTAAGATGTGTACCATCTGGGAGACATTTAAAGTTTACATTAGGGGACTGGCTATAGCAAAACATGCTGGGGTCCTTAAGTCGATCAGAACACAATTAAAGAGAGTGGAGAGGACGCTGGAAACCCTGGAAAAGAAGTTTCGAGAGGGGGAGGACCCAAAAGTACTAGCTCAAGTAAGAGAGCAGATAGACGAATATAATGAGCTGGCATCAACGGAGGTTAAACACCTAGGCAAATATGCTACGGCGCGGGTATACGCAGAAGGAGAAAAGCCCAGCTCAGTCCTTGCTAAACTTACACGACCCCCTAGGGGTGAAAATGAGATAACACAAATATACACTGAAGCTGGTGACTTAGTGGGGAGGACATCCCAGATAGTAGAGGTCTTCAGCGACTACTACAAAAAATTATACGCCACACGTGAACCCAGTGTAGTAGAGTCAGATGGGGAATATCTTGCCCATATCACAATGAAATGGCTTGAAAACTTGGATAGGGAAAGATTAATGGAACCTCTCCGCCCAACTGAAATTGTAGCAGCATTAAAAGACATGCCGAACGATAAAGCACCAGGTTCAGATGGACTGACTGTGGCCTTTTATAAGGCATACCAGGATCGCCTTGTTCCCCATCTAATGAACCTGTTTGAGGAAATGGCAAAGGAAGGCACGATGCCGCCAACCATGCGAGAGGCCATTTTGATTACTATACTTAAGCCTGGGAAGCAACCAGAATACTGTTCCTCATACAGGCCCCTGTCATTGCTTAATACGGATGCAAAATTGTACGCTAAGATCCTGGCGAATAGACTGGCCCCTCTGCTGCTGAAATTGATCGGACCGGAGCAGACTGGGTTTGACCCAGGCCGCTCGCTCTCATGCAATTTTAGAACTTTTTTTGGTACTGTAGCCCGCATAGACGGCAGGATTAAGGCGGCAGCCCTCTTTATAGACATAGAGAAGGCTTTTGATTCAGTGGAGTGGCGTTTTCTTTATGCAGTCCTCAACAGGGTGGGAGTGGGGGACATCTTCCTCAAACTTATCCAGGTGTTATACAAAAACCCTATAGCGAGTCAGGATAAACCGAGTTCTTTCCCCCGTAATTGCAATGACGAGAGGCACCAGACAGGGGTGCCCGCTCTCCCCACTACTGTACGCACTAGTGGCGGAGCCATTAGCGTGCGCTGTGCGGGAATATCATGCACACAGGGGTATTCGATCTCCACAGTACAACTTAGTCATAGCTGCATACGCAGATGACACGTTGTTGTATATACGTAACCCGGAGAAAAATCTGAGTCCAATGTTTGGTGAAGTGACGTCATTTGGACAACATTCTGGCCTAAAGATTAATTGGCACAAGTCTATGATGTTCCCACTAACAACTGCGACTATGCCCACGAGTACAGACTACCCCATAGAATGTACCACCGAAGTGGTGCGATACCTGGGGATCTAGGTGCATACAGACCCTGACATAATGTTACGTGAAAATTATGGCCGTGCAACACAGAAATAAAGGAGTCCATTGACAAGTGGATAAGGCTTCCACTGTCCCTCTTAGGTCGCATGGCCATTATTAAAATGATAGTGCTGCCTTGTTTTCTTTTCTTGTTTGCCAACATCCCCATCGTATTACCAAAGTCCTTTTTTCAAACTATTAGCGCCCTTATGATACGATTAGCCTGGGCAGGGAAGAACGTCAAATGGGACACTCTAACAAAAACATATGCAGACGGCGGATGAAACACCCCATATTTAGAAAAGTACTATAGGGCTGCTCAGGTATTGCATGCTCATTACTGGTTTCATGGCCCCTGGGATTTGCCTCAATTGCACACTGAAAGAAACGCGGTCAGTCCTAGCCCACTGCCTAGAATGTTAGTGAAGGGCGTTAGGGGCACCCCTCATATAATAGATCTGATAGCCTGTACAAGAACTCAACTGAAAAACATGGCTAGGTCACAGCGGATTGCACTCATGTACACTCCTAAATGGCCCGTAGAGTGGAGCGATTGGTTACCTATGGGGGATGAAAGGGTAGTAATGCAAACACTTCACAAACTAAAAGTCAAACATATGGGGGATTTCTTCCACGAGGGAGTGATGAAGACATGGGAGCAAGTACTAGCACATGAACCCCAAGTCTCAGCCCTGGACGCACACAATTATTACAGAATTCGACAAGCGATGCGTGATATTTTAGGGGAAGGGTTGGAAGAACCTTTGGAAATGAAGACACTAATGTACCTACTCCAGGCCACCTCCCCACAATGCGGTGTCAAGGCATTATATGCACTTAGCCGAGTGGCCAACGCATCAACCCCGTTCAAAACACAGTTGGAATGGCAAGCTGATCTGGGCATGGGCATCACGGATGAGCAGTGGGCTAGGTGCTATGCTAACACAAGATCCATCTCACAAAACGGGAGGCATAAGTTGATACACTATAAATATCTCCATAGGGTATACTACACACCAGCCAGATTACATAAATATGGCTTACTTGAGGATGACAGGTGTCAGAGGTGCAGGGCGGTGAATGCAGGGTTAACATATCTGGCATGGGAATGCCCAGGTGTACGAGACTACTGGAAGGACGTTTATGCCATATTAACGCAGATGCTAGGACTTCCGGTCCCAGAGACACCGTTGGTTGCACTGCTAGGGTACGACAAAGATATTCACAAATCAGGCCGCAAGCTAGCGGCCATTAGCCTCCTTTTGGCTAAAAGGAGAATAACGATGCATTGGCTGCGGGGCCCGTTACCAAAGGTCACAGATTGGCTCACGGATCTAGCGCATTGCTACACACAATCAGATAACTATAACGCCCTTATTTCAGAAAGAAGTAGACCCAAAGACATTTGGGGGCCATACAGGGAATATATGACATGGAGGGCAGCCGAAGAAGAGGCCACAGTAGAACCTGCTGCAACAGGCCGGGATAGTGGGGGTGGCGGCATGCCTGGGACACTGGAAAGCAGCCAAACAGTTTAAATGGAATTGATATATTGCTAAATTGACAAAATACGTAAAGTGGAAAGGTAGACCTCTGTATGCTATGATGTAAAAGTATTGGGGGATACAGTGGTAAAAAAGTAAATGTCTGTTTATGATATGCTGACCAAGACATCTTTGCTTCTGGAACTGTAATAATACTTGAATGAAAATTGTACTGCTTATCTGACTGTAAAGAAAAAAGTTTTAAATAAAGTTTAAAAAAAAAAAACATGCCTTTTTGCATTGAGGCCTTTTCTGGGCCGCAGCACATGCCTCAAAGCAAAAAGGAATGTTTCCAACCGGCATACACAGCGGTCGGATAATAATTTAGAGGTCCGGACCACCGCCTACTTGTCAGGGGGTCCCGATCCCGAAACGATGCCGTTCAGACCGGCATTGTAATCAGGGCCTAGGAGTAGAATATTCTACAAACAGAGCATTTGCATTTGAAATAAAACAAATTGACAGCACTAGCCTATGTCCCTGTCACAGAGGTAGCCAACCACTACAATTTACTAATAGAAATATTTTCCTACCAACAAAATGAGGACAAACAAAATGCCCAAATGGATTATTTCAAAGATACTTGGGTTGGCAGACTGCATCACTCCGGACACAGATGCCAACCCAAATTTTATATGCCATGGTGGAGTGTCTATGACAGCACATTGGCACAGGAAGCCAAAACAAATAACACAGTGCCGTCCAATCCACACTAGGCAGAACCCAACCTACGCTCTATAAATTTACAGAAGCATTACAAAAAGAGAAAAGCTACCAACAACTATCAATGGAGCAATCTGTTAGCCAAATTGCCCCTAAACTTAGCAAACAAACTAAAAGAATGTATGACATGCTGCAATATAAAGTCAAAATCTTCATAAATAACAAAGGAGTAGATTACTCAGAAATAATAGCCAAAAGAATATTATAAAATACATATTAACCTACCCAAATCCTAAAGAATTATCACAAAATCTAAACCAACATAACAAATCATTTTTTATAAATAATAAATATAATATTTTGTTACATCAGTCAAAAAATGTAATATAATTCCAATACTAATGAAGTCTGAGATAATAAAATATTATATTAATCATTTCAATCAACAAAGTCAATCCATCACATAAATTAATTACAACACATAAAACACACAATTCCACATAACAATTACATAATATTTACACAAACAACATAATATCACATTTCCCACCCAAAAGAAATGAATTGAATGAAACTTACTATTCTGTTGCTGCAGATCTTCATCTTTATCCACGTAGTGAAAAATAATAATACACCAAAACCGGAAAAAATATTGTCCAAAAAGCCCCCAAAAATGCACAAATAAAACGAATCCAATAGAAATTCTTCGAAGCAATCCAAAGTATCTAGGAACCATAAACAAAACCCAAAAATAGACCATCAATTGAGAGCTTTAAATTCTGTCTGGGGAACCTGGAAACAAAGCATCAGAATTGATTGGGTATCCCCAAGGCAGTTTTAACTTGAAACCATTAAAAAACGGATCCCGCTTCAATATTCAGACCAAAACAATGTCCACCCTCCACCCATGCTGATGGTAACACAGGAAATGTAGAAGCATGCCACAAATAGTGGGTGAAGGTATTTCTTCCCTAAAAGAATGGATTAATTAAAGGGTAGTTTTGTTTCTCTTCATCAATCTGAATGTGTGTGTGATACTGAAGATAGGGAGGGCGAGTGATGAATGATTATCTCTCGCCTCCTTTCGTGTTAGAAGATTTATTGTTGACCCTGACAAATTTGGCTCTCAGTCATATTTACTTTACATTTCGGAATGATTTATGCTTACAAATCAAAAGCACTGTGGTTGGAGCATGTTTCACTTTAAATTTGGTAGTGCTGTTTGTGAGTAATTTCATGAAAAAATTCCTATATTTTGAGACAACCAATACCTCCTGCTACATTGTTAATTTTATTTTATTTAAATGGGCACAAGGCTAGACTTAGAAGCATTTCTCCTGTTAGTCAGTGCAGCAATTATCTAATCTTTACCCATTCACCTGATTCAAGACTAGATCCATTCAGGGGGGCAAACTAATATGTGTCTCTGTCATCAGCCCCATTCAAATCAGATTGTGAAGAACATCAAAAACATCGGCACATTTTATTTGCTGGTGCAGCCAACCTCTCTTCCCCTGTGTTTCATTTAAAATGGAATCAAAAGTTATGAGATCTCATAGTGTGAGCTTATAGACCACTACCACTTAACAATACCACCACTCCTCAGAAGGACGTCCACCAGTTTTAGGTCACTATTAATGTAAAAAATGTGTAGCCTATGAGTTCACTTTCCATACAAAGTCCCTGATTCAGAGACTTCAGTAATTTTGCTTAATTACTATTCAGATTGCAATTGGAGCATGTAGTTTATTGTATTTGGTGTCCCTGGCAACTCATATATGTAAGTTAAACCACCTAAAAAGCATGTTTTAGGACTTTGCACCATTGCATCAGACTCCGGTGTAAGACTTTAAACTCTCCATTGATTGCACATAATGCCCAAACATGACATCTAGAAGATGATATGACCCGGCAAATCATTGATGTTGTTTAAAAAACACTATTAGGAGGGAATATTTTGTCAATCTTTCAGAAAAAAGAATGCTCCCGGATGGAAAAGTTGCATTCCATATCACATAGACTCAATGCAACAGATACATGGAAGAGCATGATTATCTTATAAATGTTGTTTTAGTTCAAGATCAAAAGGTTGAGTGTATGTCTTTTCTTCTTTTAATGCAATACCATCAAGAATACAATACCATAATTGTGTATTTTATGTTCACAAACTGCTCATACTTGCTATATAGTTGTTTTTATAGGTAGATATGTGTTATCTTAGTTCTCATTTGTGAATGCTATTCAAGTTAATTATCATGGCCATAAGCCTAGCTTCAGTTTCCATATCTCGCTTTAGAAAGATTTTTTGCAAATATTATTCCCAAAAAATATTTGTAATTATTCACATATTGAACCATTGCAATTTGTAGTCCTTTGACCATTATTTTTAACATTTAAATTCATGATTACAGTGTGGGAAGCCTAAAGTCCTTTCCCCGTACCCCAATGAATCTCTCTTCACTGATATGAAGCTTCACAGTCATTTTATACAGCCCAGCATTGGCACAAACCTCTATTGTCTATCAGTGATGGTCTCTGTGCCACGCATGCTTAAGGTGTTAGCAAGCCTTGCCTCAGTATTACCCAGCATGACTTCCGTAGCAAACATGCTTTTCCTGCATGGTCACTCCAGATTTCTTGCCTTTTTCTGGACCCTATTTTTACTGACTTTTGAACTATTTACGGTTTACCCCGTTACAAATGTGTAATGTGCTTTTGTTCCCCCTTTAAACATGGTTAAATAGGCTTTGCTCTGGTTGACATATTTAACTTGAATATATGCTCCTAGTATAGGGTGTAGGAAATACACCCAGGGCTTGGAAGTTAAATGACACATGTGGAATGCAGCACCTAGTGTACCTTTCAAAGACTAGGCCTGTAAAATATGACTTCAGGCCTATCCAGTTTAGCCTTACTGCGCAGCCTAAAAACCTGCTGTCAAACCTGTCAAAATAAGCCTTTTTGACTGATGGGAAACTCTGGTTTTAAATAATAATTAGCATCTTGTCACCCACACGTTAAGGGTGCCTGATATATAAAAGTGAAGCATACGAAATTAAGGTGGGAGTGTTCCTCCAGTGACTATTTTCACTGGTGGGGCTGTGGTTGGATTCTAGAAAATGTCAAAGTACATATTATGGGGCAGATTTACAAGCCTCTGCGCCACCAGTACGTCACTTTTCGTGACGTACTGGTGGCGCAGGGGCTCCTCGATATTTACAAGGAGAGGAAAAGCCACCATGCGTGACTTTTCCTCTCCTTGTAAATACCGTCCCTTCACACGCAGCACTTTGCGTTGAAGGGGCGTTCCATGGGTGTTGCTGTGGGTGTTCCCACGCAACACCCATGGAACAAGACACATCTCCAGATTTACGAGAAATCGTAAATCTGGAGATGCGTCTGAAAGCTACGCCACCCTAGAGGTGGCGTAGCAAGGCGCACCGAGGATTTCTCCTCGTTTTTCCTCTTTCAATGCGTGCTGCATTCTGCAGCACGCATTGAAAGAGGAAAAGCCTGTACTGATTGTTTTTGTGCAGAAAGGTGCCCCTTCCTGCACAGAAACAATCTCCCCATGGCGCAGGCATCCTTGCACCATGGTGCAAGGGTGCCTGCGCCGGCGCTTGGCAGCTGTTTGTGCGCCAGCGCAGGGAGAGCACAGGAATGCGACATATTCTTGTAAATATGTCGCATTCCTGTGCTCTGAAAGTGCCGCAGCGTGGCGCAGCCAAAGGGCTTGCAGCGCCACGCTGCGGCACTTTCTTGTAGATCTGCCCCTATGAGATTTAGTCTGTAACTCTTGACAGGAAGCACCTAAGTTATTAATTCAAAGACTATTTTTCATACCTATTAAAAGTCCAATGCATTGGGGAAGCTTGATTTTTAATAAATTGTTAGGAAAATAACTTTAAGAAAGTCATATTTTCTCGGCCCAAAGCTCCTGGTGGCTAATTTGCATTAGCTGTACCGCCATGTGCTTGATCTGAATGAGGTGTGAAAAACTTCTCCCAGAGCAGAAAAATGGCTTAGGCCTGGTGACATGATGGACTGGGTGTGGGGTATTTGATCCTTATCACCTCAGGAAGGACAGTTGAGGTGTGCCTTGGAACTTCACTAACTTGAAAGGGACGGAGGTGAAGCCTGCCCTCTCATAGTTTAGTGACAGGAAACTTGAAAAACAGAAAGCCTTTGTCCCCAAGGCCAATACTAGCTGGGCCGGAACCAAGCCCAGTGGGGGGAACCTCCCCCCAGAACTGGTTTGGAGTAGGCACAGGGGTGGTAATTGCTAATTACTCTGTCCACACCTCTGGGTGGAAACAAGAACTCTGTGAAAGGGAGAAAAGATTTCGCCATTTCAAATTTTAGGAGTGAGGGACACTGTGGGACTGTTTGCAGTAGGGCAAAGAGGAGCTACTGAAAAAGTGGCTAGGGAAACTTTAGCCTTTGGTTAGGAATGAGCCAGAAGTCACCCCACCCATCAACTAGTGCCAATCATAAATGTGATGGTCTAGAGTAGCCCCCTTCAGAACACTGTCTAAGCCTGTGGAAGATCTCAAGAGGACTGCACCTGTTGTCTGTGACTTGTGAGGAGCCCTGAAGGACTGGACCTGATCCCTCATATACCCATGACAAAGAAGTGGACTCCAAGTGTCAGTTGGCTGACCTCCTATGTGGCTAAAGAGACACAGAAAGCTGCAGGAGGACTTTTTGCTGAAGTGGCCAGTTCACCAGTACTGGATCAGGACTGTTCCTTGCTGGTGGCCTCTGCTGGAGTGAGTCCTGACCCTTAAGTGCTGTGCCAGTGGTTCTGGGAACCTTAGAAAATTATATAGAGGAGCAACTCCAGAAACCCTGAAAAGTTGAGACTTGCAAGACCTCTAGAATCGTCAGGGGGACTATGCAGCAAAGGTGTCTGATTTGAATGCCCCTTCCTCAGATACAGTTTCAGTTTGCCCCACTGGAAGATTTTGAGCTTCATAAAAACGACTAAGGGCCTTATTACGAGTTAGTCGGTCCTCCTGCAGCACCGATGTGCTGGCAGTAGGACCGCCAAGCCAATGGTGCACCGGCCCACCAGATTCTGAGTTGAATCTAGGGTGGGCGGGTGGTGCTGTGGCGGTCTCATGGCGGCAGCTGTGTTAGGTGCAAAGGAGAGCCTTAACAGTAGACCGCTGTCGGTGTGGCATGCACCATGTCGTGCATGCCACACTGTGCAGGAACGGGGTGCAATTCCAGAGGGCACAACGTGTGCCCCCCGCATGAACCCCCAGGCCCAGAAGCTGTAGGGGGCCTGTTGCATCTCCACCACCCTTTTCATGGTGGGCT
Organism: Calotriton arnoldi; assembly: GCA_963921515.1. Classification (NCBI taxonomy): domain Eukaryota; kingdom Metazoa; phylum Chordata; class Amphibia; order Caudata; family Salamandridae; genus Calotriton; species Calotriton arnoldi. The sequence goes on from CAWUFW010013914.1 coordinate 429,461, forward strand.
CACCGCTATGAAATAGGTGGTGGAAATGCAACTCGGAATATGCTTGCGGTGCCGCAGCAGCACCGCCAGCATATTCCTGCCTCTTTCTGCTGCGTCACTGCTGTGGGATCCTGGATCCCAGCGGAGGCAGTGGTCCTGTGGCGGTCCGACCGAAACACTCAAAATACGGCTGGTGAACCCGCAGTGGTGGCGGTGGTCGGACCGCCACCACGAGTACAGCGGTCCTAGGACTGCTGTACTCGTAATAAGGGCCTAAGTCCGAGGTATTATATTTTACCTTGACAAACCCTCTTGATACATTTAACTAATGCACCATAACAGTTGTCCTCAAATCACACCTAGGACCTGGTCTACCTTTCCCATAGACTATCATTGGCTCTTAGTGGCTTTTGGTACTATTGTTACTTAATACTTCATATCTCTGGTTCCCATGTTGGGATGTTTGTTGTTTTGGTGTCAATTCAATCTGCATTTCTAATTTGGTTGGTAATTTTACTTTATTACTGTTTTGGTACTGCATAAATGCTTTACACATTGTCCTAAGTTAAGTCTGGCTGCTCTGTCCCATACCTACCAGGGGCTGAGCTCAGGTTAATTTATTGACTTTACCATTCACCCTGACAAGTTGGTATTATTATTCTTTGTGGTGGGCAACCACCCATCCTAAATAAAAATCCACTGACTTTCAACTTCTCCAACCATACTTTGTAGAGAAAATGTCCCCGTTCCAAGGTTAATCCATTGATATAATTTTTCCCAACATTACGTCATTTCACATTGAAAGTACTTCTAACATTCTCCATATACCACATGCATATCTTTCATTGAATCCAAATTTTCACCAGAATGATTAAAATTGTGCGATATCACAGGTTTCACTTTCGACCGCCGGATTACAGTAACGACGGTTGGAAGTGAAACCGGCCGGTCATTCCGGCTGGCTTCTGACAGGCTCAAGGAGACTATCGGGCAGTCGGAACTGGCACGTAATCCCTTAAAGACGTTGTTTCCGCCGTCAGGATTACTATGTCGGTTTTCCACAGGCTTTCCATGTCGGGCTTTCCGACATGGAAAGCCTGTCGGAAAGCAACTTTAGGGGCCCCTAGTAGGGCCCTCTTCTCCCTGCGGCCTCTGGTTGTGGGCCGATGGCGCACCTATGGTGCATCCCTGTCTATCCCTGCACCTCGTGGCAGGCACCATCAGGTGTCTGCCACGCTGTGCAGGGATTACCAGAAACTCCCATTTGGGAGCTTGTGCTACGGCCGGTTTACGGCTGCAGCAGAAGCTCCCATAGAGAAATGGGAGTAGGCAACCGCACCATATGCAGTCGCATTGTAATAGCAGTGGCGGGCCTGCTAACCGAAGGTCGGTCGGCCCCAAGACCGCAAGAGTGTTCGACATCGTAATGAGGCCCTTATTAGAGAAACCACTTGTTTTTGTCCCCACAATTATAGAATGCTGGTCTGCAGCTTTTTTTGCCAGATACCGTCAACAATTCCACCATGTAAATCATGGCATAGAAAGCCCTGCAAATGTGGAATTATGTAATGTTTTTACTGGAAATGTGTTCCCACTTTGGGTTACCTTCATATCTCTCTTTTGGATTTCTGATGCTTGCTTTGCTTTTCAAAGTACTATGCTGGCAAAAGTCACAATTCTGCACAGTATTTTCCCTTAGCACCAAAACCTGTCATCCTCTGTGTTTTGGAAACAGTATCTCAAGCCAACAGTTCATGGTTTATAGATGCTGTCCCAAAAGGTGTCATAGATTGCGCTGGTAATTTATGTGATCCCTCACTACCGAAGATACTGGGAGACACACAAATATATACATCTCTTCAGGGATTTCAGACATTTGAGCAGTGACATCTTGTTCAACTGGGTGTTGGGGTCTTGCACTAACATTTATGCACAACCATCAAGATCAGTGCGAGTGTATTTTTACCAAACGCCTGTCCAGTCTCAAATAGTAATTTCATTCAGAAAACAGCCCAGCATTCACATCAAAAGCATTCACTGATGCTATATCTACTTTCAGATTTTGCTCTCCATACTTGTGTCCCTTTTATTCGCAATCAAATGAAATGGTCGTGGTAGCAAAGTAACACTCAATCAAGCCATGATTGCTAGGTATTGGATCCAGGATTGTCTGGATTGTTGAGGTACTACAAACCATATCAGGCTCAGAGAGCAGTCAATAATTTGTCAAGAGGTGTATTAGGAGGTTGCCCATCATATGATGCTCCATATTTACTATTCTCTGGAAAGAGAGTTACAGCCTGAATCATGTGCTGATTTGTTACAGATATAGCAAGAAATGAGAGTAAAGTATTCTGCTACAAAGGAATGTGCTGATGCTATCTTTGAATCTAAAACTGCTGAAAGGTGGCTTCCAAAAAGTGAGAGCATTGGTCCAGGAGAAATTGCCTGGAAACATGGTGCCTGTGCCATCTGACAGATCACTTCTTGCAGTACTTGGGGTAGAGCACACACACAGTTATCCAGCCACAAGGGTCTGATGCCAAAAATAACAGAAAATGTTGATTGATTACCAGAAAAAGGCATCATGTGGCTGATCCTAAATGTTGTCCCCACCAATGCCAAAGTGCTTCCAGAGTTGGCCTGGCTCCTTCTTCCTATTTTAGAGTTATGCTGAGAAGAGATCAATAGTTTGAAATTGTTTTTCATATTGGAGGAGTAGCTGAAAAGAAGTCACAAATAACTCAAGTCCACATTCCCTTGACAGGGGAAGTGGCTGTCGAATGTGTATAATAATGAATTCCCTGGGAACCTCCAGGTTGTAGCAAATCAACAGCAATGGGTGTCTATGTACGGTAGACTGTTAGCCTTTGGGGAACCAGCAGCAGACCATTGGCCTCAATCATATTAAATGGCACTGCACCCTTCCTCTGGAAGACATCTGAATCTACAATAGATCTGCTCTACTAGAGCAAGAGAATGTAAATGTAAGGAGTCATATCTGAAACTATGTTGGAATTCAATGAATGTAGAGCATTTGAATTCTAGCCACCTGACACCAAACCTTTTGAGCTGTGAGAATGCCAAGGTACTGAAAATAGGAGAGCAGTTTTATTAGTGTAATGGTTGGGAATTGGTAATCAATGAAATACTTAAAATGCTCCACCCATGAAATTGTCAAGCTGTGCTCATAAGCTGTGTGTAGAAGGAACATTTACTCCATCACCAAAAAGCCGAATAGTTGATCTCACCTGCATGAGTATGTAATCTGGACTGAGGTTTTATCTTGCTAATGCGGGAAAAGCCAGACTGCAATTCTTTCCACACTGAAAAAAGCTCTGTCTACTCTTGGTGGTTTTGCATGCCTGCAGTTTCTAGCCTGTAGGTTTAGTGAAGCTACCTTTCTGTCATAGACCCAGTACTCTGAAGCTTGGTTAGTGAGGAACTTTAGCATGCTCATTTTTACATCTTAATGACTGCTGCATCTAGATGCCGTGGAGGAAAAGCCTATCATGCAAGATATAAAATATGGAAGTCTCAAAATGATTTCAGACCCCCAAAGCAGGACTATTTGTACACTTATCTACTCTGGATGAGCTGAAACGTATTATTGGTAGAGATGGTGCCATTTCCTTGATTTCACCTGCAGGCCATATAGCCATAACTGTGAAGTTCCAAAAAGGCTCTTACCTGTTACAAGCGTCTTCAACACCGACACTGCTTGGCTCGTTCAGTCCCATGTCATGCACTGTTTCCTCTACAAGGATGACATGCAGAAACTTCTTTGCCCTGGTAAGGCTTGGGAATCGCACAAAGTATGGTAGAGGACCTCGGCTGGATGAGAAGCAGTTTTGTGAAAGTCAACTGAGATAAAACTGAGGTCACAGGGTTGTAAGGTTTTATGAGATTCTGAAGTTCCAACAGAACAAGATGAGTGCTCTAATTTTAGTGTTTAAGAACTAGGGTTTTAAGTTAAGTTCAGGCCTCTGTTTTTGCAAATATATTGCATCTGCTTGATCTTTCTGTTTTTTACAAGCACAAGCTCTTGCTACTGGTGCTGCTGTGCCTTACTTTTTCTGGCCATATTTTGGCCATCATCCCAATGATAGCACATCAATATGACTATGTTAACCCATGATTAAGGCTGTGTACAGGCTCAGTTTCTCTGCAGTCTGTACAATTAGGCCTTTAATGGTACGTGTCACAGTTGCACAGGCTATAGGACTAGAACTTATGCAGGGTGCCTTGCTTGCTGATGTGCTTGAATATCACCACCACTTGTGAACTTTTGGATGGCAGGCTCTTGTCCAGCACAACGGAGGCATCCCTCCTGGTTGACTCACATAGTAGGGACAGCAGAGGTACAGGGTGGGATAAAGAGTCTGCCTCGGACCTTATCATCTATGCAAGTTCCTCAAAGAGAAAGCGTAACAGTCTGTGTTGCACAGCCACTTAAGATATGGACAGCATGCACTCACTGGCTACTGCAGAAGGCCAGACAGTGTAATCAGTTAGGACAAAGAGTTGGTAGGCCAGATGCAGATAAATCATACCTGGAACATCCTAACCCCTGTAGCCATCTAGCACCCTTGATGGTTTCAGATTCTCTATTCTAACTTCAGGCTGGTAGGCACTGGGGAAAGTGCATTCATTGGTGCAGTGGGTGGGGGGCAGATTTAATATTCTAGCTCCAGTCTAACAAATATTGAGGAAATTGCATAGATTGAGGTTGTCAGATTTATTAGGCTAACACCATTTTAACAGACATTGGAGAACGTGTATTTATAGGGGAGGCGGGGTTTGAAATACACGACACTCAAATAAAAGAAATAAAATATAAAAATTATTTTGTTAATGCAAATAATGATTAACAAATACCAAATATATCAGAACTGATACTTTAATAACTAAATAGTAATTAAAATAAATAGTATCCCTCAACAAAACCCAAACATAACACACAAACGCACTAGAAAAATAATAAAATCTTTTATGATGCAAAATAGTTTCATTTTTATTTTTAAATATTTCTAACTACTTAAACTTAAAAATGCCACCAACTCATTCCCCAGTATGTACCATATAAAGAAAATTAAATATTAATAAATATGGACACATCAACATTAAAAGTTTAAAATAGAGACACTTAATATTAATTAATATACACCTTAAAATAACAATCATCACCCCAACCGCAATAAACAATTTTATCTATTAAAAACAAAATTCTAAATTTCAAAAACATTTATAGACATTTTTTATAATAAACATATGTAAAAACATAGATACAAAATAAAAAATAAAAAAATTCATAATGACAATGGTAAATTATTATTGTCTATTTAAATATATTCTAATTAAACGCTACCTACCGAGTCCCCAATAAACCTCAGCACTCAAATGTACTACATAATTTAAAACTCCATAAATAATCAAAAAATGAATCAATTAGCATTAATGATTTCAGGAAGAGCACTACCCAACCAAACCACTAATAAACTCAACAACCCAAAATTCTTATTTAATAAGCACTTTAATAATTTGTTAAACTTGTAAACAAATAAATAAATAATAAATAAAAATGAAAACATATTATTGAAAATTTATTGCTACATACTTATACAAACACTGCCCTTTAGAGCCCCCTAACAACCTGAAAACAATTATACATTACTAAAATAGTATATAAACTATTAAAAATAAATTGTACAGCAATGTAACTCATAAAATTGAAATATAGTACAATACAGTTAAACAGCATACTGAAAATTGAATTATAGTGAATCATATTTAAACTTTTGATAGTATTGTAAAAAAGTTTTTTTTAAAACTAGATAGTTACCTTCAATATTTTTGTCCACGACATTTTGACTTCAATATAGTCAAACAATAATTTTGAGTTAATATACAGAGAATCTTGATTACTGAAAGTCCTATTTCTCCTAGTTCATTAAACACTGAGGCATCCTCCCTTGATATAGGTTCCCTTTGCAATTTTAAACCTAGAAAAAAAGGAATTCCAGTCTCCATAGTTTGGATATAAACAGCCAGATCACCAAGCATTTTTGGCTGGCGCCATTACATATCGTGGTCACAAGTAAGGCAGTGCTTGATGCAAACACCTTTTGCTGCTCTATTGTAAGAACAGGATTTCTGGAGTTGGTAATGTCTGACAAGAATCTTTGCACACAATTGTAGCGTTGCATTTTGTTTGTGCTGTTGTGTTTTTGCACTATATCATTGCAGTGTGTTGTTGTTTTGTTGTACTGTGGATGTTGTACTGCATTCTTTTTCTATTGTTTTGTTGCACTGTGCCCTTTGTTTTTTTTCTGTTATGTTGCTTTGCGTCTTGTTGTCTTTAGTTATGTTGTTTGCTGTAGAGATGTCAACAAATGCTGCTACATTTCCAGCCAAAAGCAACATGTGCCTTTAAATTTCCAGTGACATACAAACGTTTACCAGTGCCTAAGGTGGCAACATTCTGCTTTTTCAACTCTTCCTCTTTTTAAGGCATCATTCAACCTAAAACTGTGACAGAGGTCTGTTTTAAATGAGCTCTTCCAGTGTTCACTATATCTGATACTGCCCATTGTATTTCTTTTTTCTCCTTCATTAAGCCCCATTATGAGTGGCCTGGTGTAGACCTGAAAACTCTGTCCGCTGAAGTTACTAATAATATTTGTTTTACTGTTAATTCCAATCGGCAGAGTTACTGGGTATGTCAGCCTCCTAAAAAATGACGAATTCCCAGAGGAATCGGTAATTATGATCAGTAGCGGCTCGCACAGGTAAGAGCGGTGAAGCAGTGGGGCGGGGCGGAATGAGGTGGTGGAAGTCGACAGATGTTGGGATAAGTCAGATTAAATAAATAAATAAAACCACTTACTTTGCGCTCTCCGCATCACCACGTCGGCGATGTGGCGAGTGCAAAGTAAGTGGTTTTATTCATTTATTTAATATTACTTATCCCATTGTCTGTCGACTTCCGCCAACCCACCACCCCACCCTGCCCTACCGCTCTTACCTGTGTGAGCCGCCACTGATTATGATCCAAATTTCTCCTTATATCTTTGAGGCTGCAGCTTCTATCAGCAGTCAAAGTCTCTGGATGAACATGCTGGATCCGCAGCCTTTCTACATATCTTTTGACTCCAAGTACTGTCCCCTTCACAATCACAAAGGCACTCCTAATTGAGATCATAGTCTATAACCATCCTCCAGACCATCACACGTCCTGCATTCAGAGCCAGTGGCTTGTCAAGGAAAGTTGAACTCGGGAGAGGAAGAATAGGCTTTGGAGTAATAAATATTAGGTAAAGTTTCCACCCCATTTCTCTTTTGTATTCCAACTCTTTACATTTTTTGGACATAACAAACCTAGTCCAGCCTTCACATGCACCCTGCTACAAGGGACACAGGAAGGAGACACAAACAGGAGAAGCCAGAATGTGAACAGGAAATGAGTCAACAGACTATTAGAAAGAAGAGGCTCATTATGGCAGGAACCTCTGACCCAAAAGACCAATCTTATGGAAAATGCAAACTAAAACAATAAATAAGTTACTACGAGTGAACCATGGAGTCTCTTCTATCAAAAAGACCCAAACGTCACAATATAGTGGCCAGCCAGACTCCATTAGAATGACCTCAGATTCTAGGGAAAGAGGAACCCCAGAAATATCAAACCTAAGAAGGTACATGCAATAGTAGAAGAGAGTTTACTGACAAAAATGCGGAGGAACGAGTTAGTCATTTCCAGCAACATGAAGAAAGTGGGAGCAAGAGCTCCTGTTTTATATGGAAATAGAAGGCCACCTCTGGAACAAACCAGCCACACTGGCCTTGCACTGAAACTAAACGAAACTGAACTGGAATACAAGCAACCGAAGACTGGTTTCACCCTGATTATGGCTCTTCAGTCATGTGTAGTTTGGTTCCAGTGACACAGTGAGCACGGGACCCAGGACTGGGCATATCTTTGCCACTTAGAGCTTTACATCAAAAACACAAAAGGTTTATTGCTTCCAATAACCTAACCACTGGCAATTGCTCAGGGTAGCATTCCAACTCATCGTTCTTTTGCCCATTGTGCCAGCTCAGTTTGGACCCAGCCACAAGCAGATCAGTATTAACCTTGCTCCGGTAGGAACAGTCCAGTCCGAACTGCCGGCCAGGTCCTCCCTGAACCAGAACACAAGCAACCTAAGATCGGTTGGTGGTGGTGGGGGGCTTGGGAATTTCAAATACATTATCGAGTACATATCTTAGTGCTGTGTTCAGTTTTGTTCTTTGCAACTGTCCTCTCTCCATATTAAAAACTACTAAACACATTAAATGAAATGAAAGTTAAAGTAAAAACCGATAAATTCGGAGGTTCCTGCAGCCATTACAAAATTGAAGACAATCATATTCCAACACTACTCGGATACTGGCCACAAAACTAAGCAGCACATAAGCACAAGAAAACAAAGAACATTTATATCAAAGACAAAACAGAAGACTACACATGTGCATAATGTTATTTAATGCAATATTAATGGCAAGAAAGAAAATTACATTAACTAGGGCAATGTTGCCTTAACATCAAGCAATGCATACATTTAAAAACAGTAAATTCAAAGAAAGACTTTACTGCCGACGAGTTTAAGTAATGCCTCCAAAAAACACTCCAGGTGACCTGCCTCACTGTATCTTATTCCTCAGTGCCACTTAGCATACAGACGATCATAAAGTCCCCAGTCAGGTGATCACAGAATCCCATTTCAGTAAAACACCTCTGCTGAGTCTGCACTGTTTGTAGCTGTTTTTGTTCACAGCCTTATTGTTCATGTGTGCTGTGACGACCAGATTTGGATTCTTGTAAAACAAGGTCCACATTGCAAGGAGTTAAAGTTTCTCACTGTCTGTTTGTCTCTGGCCAGTCCTGAGGGAAACATCATTTCAGTCATAAATAGGAACAGTGCACAGAACGCGTCTAATACATTTGTATTCATTCTTTTCTGTGCACGCCGAACTAAAGGAAGACTACAGCCAAAGTAACCTAAGTACCCATACATTTATTTTTGTTTATTTCATTTCCGTGCTTCCACATCCAAACATCAGCATTTTTTCTGGTACGTTTAGCTTGCAGGCAGATGCTAAGGGGCTTTCCACCTCCCACACGCAGACTCCAGTGGTGGCTGGTGACATTTGAAAGTGGTGTGGCGTAAAAGTTCTGGATGAGTGGCCTGTGGCGGGCCAGCAAAGCAAGTGAGCCCGACTGTCATAAGGGGGGTTCGGGTGGGGGCTCTCCACAAGAAAAGTTTGAAAAAAGAGAGGGCAAATGGAGCATTTTTAAGCAAATTTGAGAAAGCAAGAAGATTAATAACGCAATTGTGAAAGTGTAGTTATCACATCAATAAAATAATTTTATATCATAATGATGTAGGTAGCTGCTTATTCAGTATAACCACAGAACTTCATAACAGACTTTTAGATAATAATGCTGAGTACCTCACAGATTTCCTATTTATTGATATAATTTGATATAATTAAATCTACTGAGGAAATACAAGTTATTGTGTTTTGTCGGACTGGAATTCTACACTACCACAAGTTAAATACATACATCAAAAATATAAAGCACCAGAGTGCATTCGCTCTCTTGAGCAGGTAACGCACCTCTATCGACACCATTTGCAAGGATAAAGTCTTTCACTGTTTCACTTGGAGTGGGTGGGGGAGATCTGGGATTTATTTGAAGCTGGTCGCCCCTACTTCCAAGCCATTTGATATCTGTCAAGATCCCCCATGTCACATGGGACATTTCAGTCAATCCTGTCTGGTGTGTTTTGCGTCTGGGACTTATGATGTTACCCTCCACACTCCTGGTAAGGGTCTGCAAATACTGCATGTCTTCCACAGGGTTGTGCCCGGTCAATGCGTGGCATTCTAAATGCAACATTATGAACATTTCTTTCCAGAGGGGCAGACATTATCCACTTAATAAATTTGAAAATGTCTTTATGGTCCAGATATTTTGGCACAAATATGTCTTGGAGACACAGCAACTGAAGAACCACTCGACCCCAGACTTCTTACTTCCTAACCCCCAGTGAAAACTTTCACGTCTACATTTTTAATTCCCAATCGTGTTTAGGATACACAAATTAAAAAGTAAAAGGAGCGTTTAGGGCATACAATCACAATGCAAATCAATGCATCCCCTGCAATTTGCCTACTATCTGTAGGGTAAAGGAATGTTAAACCAACCAATCAGCTACTTAAGGTGCACAGCTGTACAATTTATACATCACAGTGCAGCTGGTTACAGTGCATTTAAGCACTACACAGACATTATCTGGGCAGCCACTGACAGCTGCCGAGAGAGCCCGTGTCATGTGTCACACCTTCAGCTAGTCCTGGCTTTCTGGCCAAGCACACATTGAATTGTGGGACTTTTAGATGCACTTTTCAAATTGACAGCATGAACAAAAATTCCCAGCATACAAAACGTTGTTATCCAAAAAGCCAGGACTAGCTGAAGTTGTCGCAAATGGCAATTGACCACTGCAAAAATAACAATATTTAAACCTAGCGTCGGTGTACAGCCTGAAACTCCGAAATTGAGACAAACCACCTTAAAATCAATCAGCCCGAACTTCATCATATCCAACGCACTCATTACTAGCACAAAATATTGCAATCCCTGCATTGTATGTATCGGTACACAGCCACTCCCTCCAAATGCTGACTTGGTACTCAAACACTGATAAGCGTCTGCAAGAAGTGATGAAACAGAAAGACAGACCATTCAAGGCAGCATTTTACTTTCAAAGCTGCCCGCCGCTGTGCTCTTGCTTTCACATGTGACTTCCTGGGCGTGCAAGAGCTGGGCGTGAACAGGCATGGAATAGTAGCACAAACAGCGTTCCTGGTGTTTCTCTGAATTGACAGAGAACTTCAAATCACACAGGAAAAAGTTCTCAAGCTGCAAAGCCATAGAGAACCGAGCAAAAACCGTACCTTGCTTTACCCGTTACTTCTTCCCTCCGGTGTCTCAACTGCCAAATACACTGCAGGCCCCTCCTTCAGCACGTCCTCTGAAACAAAAGCATACCAACATATGGGGTTGGGGAGGGGCTTGCATGTTTGCTGAAACCTAATCAGCCCTGCCTCCTTTGTCTCTGGCATTACGTGGATCCCGCCCAAGGTCGCAGGCCTTTAACCCGTTCGATGCGTCGGACGGCCCCCGGCCGTCCGACGTCACGGTGGGCGTGTGCGGAGGACGGCCGGGGGCCGTCCCAGACACGCCCACTCATTATTTAACCCGCACCGCAGAGGAATTCGCGCCGGGGTCAAGGTGTTAACGCCCAGAATCAAGCAAATACAATGGCATTGAAAAATGCCACACCCACCACCCTGACGACACAACACTGCTTTGTGCCTCCAGGGCGAGTAATCTCTCGCCCAGCCGGCACATGCGCAGCTGTGTTCACTTATCCAGCTGGTAAAAAAAAAAAAACTAGTTTCAGGCTACAGGCTACTTACTGCCCGAAACAAAGCACTACGAAGCCTTTCATTAGGAACTCCGTGTTTTTTTGTTTATTGTTAGGGGGGCAACGCCCACTTCGCCCATTAAGACCAGCCGCCCTTGGCAGACTCTCTGCAGTAATACAAAATGATTGTTACAGAACCGCCGTGTCAGTACCCTGGAATAGCCAACTCCATGGCTTTGCCAAATTATTGTAGCAACCATAATAAAGGAGGACCTTATTTGTCAATCAGATTACCATTTTTTCTGCAGCATCTTAGCAGATATTGTTCGTAAGTAGTCGACCCTATGCAGGAAAATACGCTATTCCATTCTTTAAACATATTCACAAATATTTATGTGTTAATTTTTCACAGCAAAAATTCCCATTGATAAGCTTGTTTGTATTTCTTAATGTGACAGATTCATATTTCCTCCATCCATGTACTGTCTGCAGCAGTGGTTATTAACCAATTGACTTCCGTGGGCCCAATTTATCATTGCTAGAATCTGAGGACCCCCCCACTGAATCATTATTGGAACACAGGGGACACAACTGAGTCATTATTAGAATCCAGGGACCCCGCCCTAAGCAATTTCGGGGATATGAAACTGAAAGGGCCAGGCCCATACGTTCTGGGCCTCTTCTAAAGTCACAATCCAATGGTTCTTTTTAGCAGCATGGAAGGGTAGAGGGGAGAAAGTTTGCTATTATTGCCAATCAAATCATCAAGAAATCCTTTGGACACAAAGGGGTCGATTCCGATTAGGGCCGGAAAAAGCACCGACCGAGTCGGAGCCAGAATTTAATCCGACCGACACGTACCTGTGGCGCCCAACACGCCAAGTACGATGCAAAGCGTGCAAAATCCGACCGACACGTACCGAACCCAAGCCGAACGACCGAGCCGCACGGAAAACAGCAATCCGGCCGGAAAAACACGCGAATCGAACCGACCGACACGCACCCGGAACAAATCCGACCGAAACGTACACGCGAACTCCAAACCGCAAAGTACGATGCAAGGCGCGAAAACCACGACCGAGTCAGACGGAGGACAAGCCGTACGACCGACACGCATACAAAACCGAGCCGAAGTAACACAAAACACCGCGACCGACGCGTACGCAGCATAGAAAACTGCACAAACACAGCGTGAACGAAACGGAGAACACCGTACGAGACAAATGCAGGGTCCGACTCGGTCACAAGAACGTTTCCAAAATGCACAGACAGTACAAAGGAAAAATGACACAAAAAAAGGCCAAACAAGCAATTACAAAGCCAATAAATACTGTGGGGGGTGGGGACAGAGAACAAAGACACACCCACAACTCCACCCATATAAAGGACACAAATCCCAACCATGATCCTTTGCAAATGCCATCCCACTGCCAGCATCCAACAAACAGCAACCACACACCCACAGCTCATCCCTCACACAAGCCACACACCATCAGCACACCAACAAATACCTACCTCACATACACCCAGCAAAACACACACTCACACACCCTCACCTGCACACCAACACACACATCACTCACCATCACCACCCATCACCATGCCCCCAAGAAGAATCACAAGTTCCTAGATTGTGAATTGGAAGTCATGGTAGACGAGATCCTCAGGGTAGAGCCACAGCTGTTTGGCACACTGGTCCAACAGACCCCCATCTCCCAGAAAACCAAGATGTGGGAGAGGATCATCAACAGGGTGAACGCACAATCACCATGTCTGCGCACAAAGACCGACATCCAGAACAGGTGGTATGACGTCCGCAGGAGGGTACGGGAGCTGCTCAAGAAAGACTACCTCCTGAGCCAATACACCGGCAGTGGCCCTCCTGCCAAGCCAGTATACCTCAGGCCCTGGGAGGAGAAGGTGCGGGCCATCCTTCCGCCAGTGAGCGTATATGGACTAGAGAACATCCCAGAGCCTGGTGAGTACACAACAAATGTACACAATATTCTGCCACAATACACACACACATCACTGTCAAGGGGAGAGTCAAACCATGCACTCATAGCAATTACACAGCAACCAGAACAGAATCATCCCAAAATGTGTATGTCAGTCAGAGAAACACAACACATGCCATCTCAAAGTTACAGTCAACCGTGCCATCACATGTACAAACACAACTACAACTACAGCTAGGCAGTGGCACAAATAGAACTAACAAACACATCCAGACATGTAGCCACCACAACAACACCAACACACAGTGAAGACCACTGAAAGGAAGGAATTCTGTGTATGCTGGCCAAGTCAGTGTAGCCAATAGCATCATGGGAGTCGTAGTCACACATATTGCCCCCCACAACGGTCCCATCAACACCACCATGAACCATGCGCACATCACAGGGAGTGGAGAAGGACTCACAAGATGGCTGACACTGGCAACTGCTGTGGGGAGCACAAGGCCCTGCTGGCAACTGTGCACCAACAAACAGCAGGACACCACTGACTGACATCCTGAGAGACAACTTCCACTCCCTGCAATGGAAGCACGTACCATGGTGGGATATCTGGCTGGCTGGGTGGGAAGGAGGACTCGCACCACTGACCATAGTCACAAGCACCTCCCCTCACACCCCCCCTCAACACAAACTCCACAGAACCCACCTGGTAGAATGCAATGCCTCCCATCCTAACTCAAGATCCCACAAAGAACCACCACCCTGGGTTATGTTGTGTGAAGCACAGGGACACTCTTGGGACTTTTAGCCAAACAACTGCCAGGACAACACTCCCAGCCATCCTGTCAGCACAGCCAGCCCACCCCACAGGGAAGCAGAGTCAAAAGGAAGGAAGCATGGGCATGCTGGGAAGGGGGGTGGAGGCAATAGCATGATGGGAGTGGTAGTCAGATATTGCTCAGCCTCACAACTGGCCCATCAACACCACCCTGAACCATGCTCACATCACAGGGAGTGGATAAGGACACACAAGATGGCTGACACTGGCTACTGCTGTGGGGAGCACAAGGGCATGCTGGGAACTGCACACCAACCAACAGCAGGACACCACTGTCAGCCATCTTGCCATTGCCCTCACACCCACACACACTGAACTCCCCACAAAAGCAAGTAAGTATGGGAATGCTGGGAAGTGGGGTGGAGGCAATAGCATGATGGGAGTCGTAGTCACAGCTCTATATCCCCCACCACATGGCCCAGCAAGCTCACACTCACGCATGCACATCCCACAGAGAGTGGAAAGGCCCATCAAAGATGTCTGACACTGTTGCTGTGTCGTGGGGAGCACAAGGGCATGCTGGGAACTGCACACCAACCAACAGCAGGACACCACTGTCAGCCATCTTGCCATTGCTCTCACACCCACACATAC